>LPNX010416833.1:399437-587977 GCA_001517045.1 Pseudotsuga menziesii
GAAAAGTATTCAGCGTGGGTACTCGTTGGATGCGGAATCAAATTCCGCATCAAACGATCTCTCCCGATTGAAATTTGAGTAAAAACACAGGGAGATATGTTGAAAATACGAACACAAAAAGTAGTTTTTTTCTTTCTTCCTCCAAAATTAATCAATATTATTTTATTATTTTCCTTAGGAGGCCCATTTTAGACCCCAAAATTCCTCTAATGACTTCAGGGAGAATGTTGGTGTTCTCCATATCGAGGTTCCTTCCAAGGGGAAGTGATGAGTCTGAGTGGATTTCTAACATGGTGGTAGGATTGGTTCCTTTCATGGTCAGATGTAAGTGCAGAGCCCTTCTGACATGGTGGTAGGATTGGTTCCTCCCATGGTCAGATGTAAGTGTAGATCCCTTCTGACATGGTGGTAGGATTGGTTCCTCCCACAGTTAGATGTAAGTGAAGATCCTTTCTAACATGGATGCTGGATGTGTTTCTCCCATGGTCAGATATAAGTGCTGATCCTTTCTGACATGGATGCTAGATGTGTTCCTCCCATGGTCAGTTGTAAGTGTTAATCCGTTCCAACATGGTGGCAATTCAAGCCTCCCGCGTTTGAATGTAAGTGCTGAACCTTTTCGACATGGTGGTAGGCCGGGCCTCCCATGGTCAGTTGTAAGCGCTGAGCCCTTTTGAAATGGTGGCAGGCTAGGCCAGATGTTAGTGCTGGGCCTTTTTGACATGGATGCTGGATGTGTTCCTCCCATGGTCAGATATAAGTGTTGAGTGGGCCTTTCTAACATGGATGTTGGATGTGTTCCTCCCATGTTCAGATAGAAGTGTTGAAGAATATGAATACCTACATGGAGGCTAGGCCTACAACTAACATGAAAAAGGGTTGGCTCTGTAGAACTTCCTATGATGAGTAGAATTAAGAGATAACACCATTTGATCAAGATAGCGGGAGAAATGATGATGATCAAGTGATGATCCATCTTTCATGATCCACTGATGATCCATCTTTGATGATGATCCAGTGACGAAGATGAATTGTGTGAAGAGAATACCTTCCTAGTTAAGAGGGAGTGCTGATGTATTTGTAACTTCAGAATGTATCCACTTTTATATTTCATATATTGTATTTCATTAGTCCCTAATGTTCCTATCGAGAGAATCATTAATGTAATCAAGTCATGTAAAGTCATATAGGTTAACCGTCCTTGTTGATCGGGGGGGAAATTACCCACAGTTTTGGGGCACTAGGGTTATTAGACTCTCCTAGAGAATTCGGACCTGGTAAGTAATTGTCAAGTCGAAAACTAATATAAATAGAGAGTGATACTCTCTATTTGAGACACACACTCACCCAGCTATAGTGCATAGGTGAGAGAAGAGGGGCTCACACAAGTGAGAGACAGAACATCCGTTGGAGATCATCTTTCTGTCTTTTGGTTTTACTGCTGCCATTGGTGCTCATTCTATCTCTGAGTAAGTTGTGGGGTTTTCTCCTTTATGGTTTCCTCGAGGAAAATATTTGTCTCTATTGTCTCTTGCAATTTATTTTTATGCATGTTATTCTCTTAGATAATATCCTAAGATCATATTGCTTAAATGATAAAAATATAACATGTGGCATCAAAATGGTTCTTGCAGAATTACTACAACGTTCAAATTACTTGTGGTCAAACTTGTTGTTTTGTTTTGAATAATGGTAGAGGCCATATGGTATTTCTTAGTGATAACCATTAGGGTTTTACATGTGAGCTACGACTCTTGTAATAAATGGTTTAGGGTAAATGCAAATCTGTTCCAGGTTTTTTGTAATCGTTTTGCATAATATGTTTAAGTTATGTGGAAGTTTTCTTGGCCTTTTGCTCAGCCATTGCAATTCTTTCGTGGCTTCAAAACTATTACAGCATTTTGGATTTAAGAGTAAAGCAAAGTCGCGACCGTATTGGTTAAATTATAGATAATTTGAAGACTTTGTTTATAATTATTTTGTTCCTATAAGCAAGAGCTTGTGGGGAAAATGTAAATAGTTGTTAGCATTATTCGGTTGCAATGCGTGTAATAGGATTTTTAAAGAATTTTTAGTTATAACAATACTTTGTTGTGATTTTTTCCATGGTTATGAATTGGGTAAATCCATTTGGCAATGTTGTTGCGATTCTTATTTGTGCAAACTATTTTGTAAAAGATTAACTTAGGGTTTGGTATTAATAGACAGTTTTAGTATTTAGGTTAAAATGGTTATCTTCTATCTTTATAAAAGGGTTCTGTAAAGGGATATAAAGTATTGTATTAATGAGTAGGGTTTTATAAGATCAGTTTACAATGTTAACAATAGTATTAATTTTATACTGTATGTTTACATTTTTGTTTCGTAAGTACTTAAGATACTATAATACAATATATATTATAATTCTTAATCATTTTCAGTCTATTGACTGATCATCATGAACTTACTATGTTAGGTGTTTTACAAGAACAAGTTGGATGTTTAACTGAGCATTATGTACTATACTATAACTAGAATACTTGTTTATAATGTATTTAGTATTAGAATGATGAATGGTTTTTCTTTACTAAGTGTAAATAAATAGTTTGTATTTTAGTAATTATTTATTGTGTTATACTATTCATAGTTTAATGACTCTGTGACAAAAGCTGACTATAATGGACTCTATGTAAACTCTTAAATTCGATAACAATTTCAGATCATTTTATCCATGTATAATCATTCCTATTTACCTCTAAAAAAATGTTCTGTACTAGAGTACTTCATCATAGGATGAGTGGAAAAATACAGAAATGAATTTTAGCCATTCATCAATTATTTCTAATTCTAGGTTCATTTATTCATATAATTATTTACAAGTAAACTTTCCTAATAAAATTTAGACTTAAGCATTCTACTAACATATTCAAAACATCTAAGCACTAATAGAAAAACTAAACATGACTACTTTTATTCCAGTAATTTACTTTGACAGTAATAAATAAGATAACACAAGGGAACCTGGTAATTTGTAGAAGAAAAAAAGAACCTAAGGAGCCCGTTCCACCCATCCTTTTCTTGAATGTATCTCAAATGCTTGTATTAGGACCCCCAATCCTATCCACCGATCCTCTAGGATTAAAGCATTGTGTGAAGAAATGGTATTAAATACCTCTGTAACTCAACAATAGTATTTAACAACAATACTTCTTTCCTCACCAGTATAGAACTCAACAATTTGGATGCACTAGTTCTGAAAGTAGTCTTAATCCCTCAATCCACTTCTTCATTTCCCCTCATCAAATATCTTATGCTCCTTTCTCAACTTCATAAATTTCACAAGGTAAAGAATGGAAAACCTCCTGTTGAATTCGATGAATAGATATATGCATGCCTAGGTCTTTTTGGTTAGTTTTTCAATTAATGAGCCACCTAATTTGTTCCACTTTCTTAGGGAACATGACCACAAAATTAGGGAAGTTCCCCCCTGCAACATCTAGAAGTGATTGACGATGCTTCCATGTGTCAGTTTTCTCTCACCCCAGTTTATTCTTGCTAGTGGGTCAGTGGACACTCATTCAATAACCTCCTTACACTATTTGTCTCATGTATTATTTATTAAGTAATAAAATATTAAACATAATTAACTATAGTTGTCCTTGAACCCACTTGGTCAATAGTCATAAAATTTACAATAAAATAAAATATAATGTTATTGAAATTGGGGTACGTGACATACACCCCCCCTTAAGTCCAACATCGTCCTCGATGTTGCTTTATTCATCATCCTCAGAGCTTCCCTGGAACAGAATTGGATATGCTTCCCGTATATGACTCTCCAATTCCCAAGTTGCTTATTCTAAAACAAGGTGCTTCCATTGCACCTTCACCTGTCCAATGGTGTGATTTCGAAGTAGGATTTCCCTCTTGTCAAGGATACAGTTTGGTTCCACAAGAAAATATCCTTTAGGCTCCACCTCTACATCATTCCAATTTATCACATGAGTAGCATCATGTATATATCTTTTTAAAATAGAAATATGAAAAACATTATGAACTTTAATATTCGGTGGTAAGGCCAAATGGTATGCCACTGGTCCAACTTTGAAAAATATTTCAAAAGGCCCACAGTACCTGGGTGCTAACTTAGCACAAATCCCTAATTTTAAGGAACTCTTTTTAGGTTTTACCTTAATAAAAACATGTCCGCTCACCTGGAACTCTTTCTGAGTTTGTTTAAGATCCTCTTGGCTCTTCTGTCTGTCCTGTGCAACCTTTAAATTACCTTGTACCTGCTTCACGGCTAATTCCATTTCCTTTAATAACTTAGGTCCTAGTATTAACCTGTCAACTGGTTTACTCCATGAGATGGGAGTATTGCATTTTCTGCCATACAGAATTTCAAATGGGCTGATTTTTGCTGAAGCTTGGTAGTGGTTGTTGTATGCAAACTCAACCAAGTGTAAGTAGTTCTCCCATTTACTTGGTTGTTCTCTTACGTACATCCTTAACATATATTCCAAAATATGATTTACCCTTTTTTTCTACCCATCCATTTGCGAATGAAAATATGTATTGAAATTTAAAGTAGTATATAGACCTTTAAATAAAGATTTCCAGAAGTTTCCCATGAATTTAGAGTCCCTATAAAAAATTATAACTTTTGGAATTCCATGCAAACAAAAAATTTGTTTCATAAATATTTCAACAATGTTAGTAGCCTTATGAGTGGTATTTACTGGTATTAAATGGGATTCCTTGATGAGTTTGTCAACAACTACCATTATAGAATCATTATGGTTCTTATTTTTAGGCAAACTAGTAATGAAATCAATGCTGATTATTTCCCATTTTCAGCTAGGAATTGGTAACGGTTGTAATTAACCAGTTGGATGATGATGTTCAGTGTTAACCTGTTGACATTCAAAACATCTAGTAATATATTCTTCCAACTCATTCTTCATATTCAACCAAAAGTAATCCTTCTGTAACATAGTTATTATCTTCTGATAGATAGGGTGTCCATAATAAGGATTCTTATGTATTTCATTTAAAATCAGCAACTTAACTTTAGGGACGTTAGATATATAAAATTTACTTTTATACAGTATTAACCCCTTTTCATTTAGACTGTAACCTATATTTAAACTGCCATTTTAGCTTGCAATTTTTGGTAATTTTTATCCAATTTTACTCCTTCTTTGAGCTAATATTATAAATCCATTTTGTAAGTGCTGATTGCTTCCATAAAATTTAATATTACATTTCTGCTCAGGGCATTAGCTACTTCATTTTCCTTCCCTTGATATGTTGGATCTCAAAATCATATTCGTTAAGGAAAGCTAGCCACCTAGCTTGCCTTGCATTTAACTTTGGTTGATCCAACAAATACTTTAAACCCTTATTATCCATCATTAAAATAAATTTTCTCCCAATCAAGTGATGGCGCCACATCTTTAATGCATGTATCACAACAGCCAATTCTAGACCGTAAGTAGCGTAATTTTTCTCATGAATTTTAAGTTTCCTGGACTCGTACGCTACTACGTGTCCTTCTTAAGTTAAGACCTCACCAAGGCCATCATTGCATGCATTAATGCATACAACAAAATACTTGTTAGGATCTACAATTCTTAAAATGGGTGTAGTAGTTAATAATTCTTTTAATTTCTTAAAACTCTCTTCACATTTTTTATCCCATACAAATTTCTTTCCTTTATTATGTAGAGAATTTATGGGATTCCTGATCCTTGAAAATCCTTCAATGAAACTTTGATAATACCCGATGAACCCCATGAATGACCATACATCAGTCACGTCCTTTGGGACCGACCATTCATTAATTTCTTTTATCTTATCTTGGTCAACTGAGATCCCATATTTAGTTATTACGTGACCTAAGTATTGTATTTTATCTTTGAAGAAGTCGCATTTACTAAACTTAGCATAAAGATGATGTTCCCTTAACACTTGTAAAATGATTTTTAAATGTTCCTCATGCTCTTCTTTAATCTTAGAATAGATTAGAATATCATCAATAAATACTACTCCAAACTTATCTAGATATTTATGTAATACGTTGTTCATTAAACACATGAGGAATGATGAGGCATTAGCTAGCCCAAATGGCATGACAACGAACTCATAGTGACCATATCAGGTCCTAAAAGCTGTCTTGAAAATATCCTCATCCTTAAGCCGGACTTGATGATAACCGGATCTTAAGTCATTTTTTGAAAATATTGTTCCTCTGCGTAACTAATCGAATAGGTCATCTATGCGGGGAAATAGGTATCTATTTTTAATTTTCATTTTATTAAGCTAGCGATAGTCAATGCATAAGCATAGAGTATCGTCCTTCTTTTTAATGAAAAATGACTAGTGTTCCTTAAGGAGACACACTTAGTCTTATATACTTTTTATCTATTAGTTCTTTTAATTGTAATTTTAGTTCATTAATCTCCAGGATGTTCATTCGGTAAGGATCTTTTGAATTAGGCACCGCACCTGGTACCAGCTCAATTGTGAAGTCCAACTTCCTTTTCAGAGGCGATCCTAAAATTTCCTCCGGAAATACATCCGAATAACCTCTCAGAATTGGTATATCTTCTAATTTTAGTTTGTCTTCTTTATTAATGTGTTCTTCATTAGTTATAGTTACATAAAAAGCTTTATGGATTCTTTTTATTGTTATCGTTTCTCCTTCGTTATTTAAACATGTAAATTTTTTATCAAAACAATTTAACACTACTTGATGCTATTCCAACCAATCCATTCCAATTAATACATCATAGGGGCCTAACGAAAGTGCATTCAACTTTATAGAAGTTTCAAACTGATTCATCATTAATGTACAATCTTTCACAAAATCATTTACTTTCCTTTTTTCTCCTGTAGCTAATTGAACCAGCCATGACTTTGCAAATTTATCTACTGGTAGTTTACTTTTCTCTACTAAACTGGGAGAGACATAACTCAGGCTAGCCCCTGGGTCAATTAAAATAGAAATGGGTTTATGGTTCAGCATACCTTCTATTTCCACTATGGAAGTCTGATAATCAGCCTGTTTGTTTTCTAGTGTTGCATTGATTCTGGGAATCCCTCTCGCTAAATCACCAAACGTTGTTTCTTCTTGTGCAACATGAATGTTGTTGAAGGTCTTCTTCTGTTAGGACAAACTGATGCATAGTGAGGTCCCTTGCATTCCAAACATTTTATTGGTTCCTTACATTTGTTATTTTTAACATAATTACTGTGATTATTTGTAAATTCTTTAATTCTTGTGACAGTAGGATTTTTCTGTGGGTTACCTTTTGAATTACTTCCTTGAAATTTTATATTAGGAATATTGCATGAGTTATTATGCCCAAAATTCCAACTAGGTGTGAAATTTTTCTTCCTTGATTCAAAATTATTATTAGGCCTTTTTGTTTTCCAGTTTGGCATGTTCTCCCTTTTCCAGTTCTGCTCATAGCAGAAATATGCTTTTTGCATGGCCTCTTCAAGGGTCTTGGGATTATCATATTCAATTTTGTCCTTAATATGAAAAGGTAAATATCTTAGAAACCGCTATACCTTGGGTTTTTCGTCAACAATATAAGTCACATATCATAGTAAGCTAACAAATTTACTATTTAACTCTTTCATATTCATGGTTCCCAACCTTCGGTCATAAAATTCTTTAGCTCGTTCCTCATAATATTGCTCCGAAAGAAATTTATTTTTAAAGTACTTTTTAAAAGTGCTCCAGTTTATACTCTTCTCTTTTATGCCCTTAACTCGTTTTATGTCCTGCCACCAAATGTCAGATTTTCCAGTTAAGTTATATATTTCCATTTTCACTTTTAACTAATTTGAATAATTAAATATCTAAAAGTATTGTTTCATTTCAGACATCCATGCTTTGACTTCCTCTCCTTTTGTGTTTCTCCATTTAAAGTTGGTGGTTTAATCTTTTTGAACTCTCCATAAATATCTTCATAAGGATTGTATTTCTTCTTTCTAGAGCAATAATTACTCTCGCTACTGTCACTAGAATTCTGGTGTTTATTTCTGTGTGAATTACTGTTAATTTCAAAAGAAGAGCTGCTTTCAATTTTAGAGTGTTTTGACCTTTTACTCTTATGTTGCTAGGAAATAGTGTTAGATTCTATCTTTTTATCCTTTTCTTCATTATAAAATTTTTCCAATAGTATTTGATTCAGCTCCTCCTGAGCTTTTAAGATTCTCTCATTTTATTTTTTAACATTCTCCATTTTAGTTTTTAGATCCTTAACTGTTTGCAGTAATTCAGATGAGTTATTAGTTATATCTTCTTTAGCAGGTTCTTTTCCAGAATTATTTTGTTCATTTAACGGGGACTTCACTTCAGCATACTCTTCGAGTCCTTCCATACCTGCAAATCTAATTTAGAAAATATTTTGTACAACAACATTTAAAATAAGAAATCAATATCCATAATTTCTATTTACTTTTTGTTTAAGTGCATTGAGCCAATTCGGGCCTAGTGTCTGAACATGTGCTCTGATACCATATGTAACATCCCTAAAAATTCACAAAAAATTTAAATTTTTCTATGCGATATTAAATTCGAAATTGTGATCAGAATGCTAGTTTGATGATTAACTTTATCCTAGGTAACATATAGTTTATAAATACAAGACATAAACAGAAACTCAGGATTTAATACTCTTTGGTTAGCTATAACTAAAAGGATACATAATTTACTTACTAACTTGTAATTCACATGCCACTTAACCATACTCAATTTGTATTGATTTTCATTTTTGAATAAAAGTTTTATCATAAGTTAAAGAGTTTCAGTTGTTGAATTCAGATTATTGGTTTGTTTGTAAGAATGTGTATGATTCTAATGGTTATTTTCTTTTCTTACTTAAGGGGGCTTGAGGTTAGCTCAAGGCTTACTTAGATTTTCCAAAGCTAACGTAGATCCGATGCTTGTACAAGAATCACAGGTAAACAATTACTTCCAGGTTTATGATGTCATAAAATTTTAAGGCTCGGAAGACTAAACGAGTAAGTTAGGAAAGTTCTTCAAACTTTTGACTCAAGCTTCAACTACCAAGGTGTTGCTAAATGATGTCTAAAACATCGAGGCATAAGAATTCCTAGGCCTATAGTAAGGACTAACTATCAAACATGTGTTTAGTTGTTGTGGTACTAGAAGCCTGAATAGATTACTATTGTGTTATAAATATGGTATTTAACCATGTTAAACCTAGAAATTCCTAAGCCCTAATGTTATCATTATTAAGTTTGCACTAGAAACTCACTACATAAATAAACAAACTTACCTAAGCATATATATTCAATGCATAACAATACACTAAACTAGGCATAGATTTGATGCATAACATATAAACTAACCTAGGAATATATTCGATGCATAATAATAACATCTATATCCTAACCTCAACATGCATAACATCATAACTATAAACTAGTTCTAAGATTTAACATGCATACAATACTTTGTTTACTTCTTAACAAATTTAATGGTATTACTAAAAACACTTTGCAGGGTTGACATGCAGGTAGACTATATCAAATGGTAAAAGATTTCAACGATAGTGGATTCCACATGGTGGATACTCGTTTGAAGAAGGGTTTGGTTGATACAACCTATGCACGGCATTCAAAGCCTTATCCTAAAAACTCGCTCGGTTTTATTAGTTGATTGTTTTGGAAAAGAAGAGTAGGTTGACAGGAGCTTGGCCTCTTCGGGTCTCTATAGAAGTTATAACCTTTATCTTGGTCACGGCGTTAATAGGTTAAGCTCTGGTTCCTCACTACTATTGTTTCTTGACCTCGGTCATGGCGTTAGTAGATTTAGTATTATGGTTTTTCGTCACTATTGTTTCTTTGAGCTCCATGTTAAAAAATGGTGAGTCTTAAATGTTTCCTCCAAGATTTTTTCATTTCTTCTTTACTATTTTATATTTATATCAAGCTATAAACGGACAGTTGGAAGCTGTTGTTTGTTTGATGATAGGTGAAGTTACTTGGAAAAACATAGTTAAAAGTTGAAGGTGAATCTCTGATCCAGAAGGTGTGATCATGATAGGCTTAGGTAAGCCTCGGTCCCAACCCTGAGGCACCCTTCATCGTTGGTGTGTGTGGCATCAAAATGGTTCCTGCAGAATGTTACTACAACATTCAAATTACTTGTGGTCAAACTTGTTGTTTTGTTTTGAATAATGGTAGAGGATGTATGGTCGTTCTTAGTGATAAGGGTTTCACATGTGAGTTACAACTCTTGTAGTAAATGGTTTAGGGTAAATGTAAATCTGTTTTAGGGTTTTTGTAATCATTTTGCATAATATGTTTAAGTTATGTGGATGTTTTCTCGGCCTTTTTATCTGCTGTTGCAACTCTTTCGTGGCTTCATAACTGTTACAACATTTTGGGTTTAAGAGTAAAGCAAAGTGGCGACCGTATTGGTTAAATTCTGGATAATTTGAAGAATTTGTTTATAATTATTTTATTCCTATAAGGCAGAGCTTATGGGCCAAAAGTAAATAGATGTTATCATTGGTCTTCCTTTTGTAAATTTGGTTGCACTGTGTGTTTAAGATTTGTAAAGAATGTTCAGTTATAACGATACTTTGTTGCGATTTGTTCCATGGCTATGAACTGGATAAAGCAATTTGGAAATGTTGTTGTGATTCTTGTTTGTGCAAACTGTTTTGTAAAAGATTAACTTAGGGTTTGGTATTAATAGACATTTTTAGTATTTAGGTTAAATGGTTATCTTCTATCTTTATAAAAGGGTTCTGTAAATGGATATAAAGCATTGTATTAATGAGAAGGGTTTTAGAAGACCAGTTTACAATGTTAATAATAGTATTAATTTTATAATGTATGTTTACAATTTTGTTTCTTAAGTACTTAAGGTACTATAATACAATAGATGTTATAATTCTTAATACTTAAGTACTTAAGGTTTTTACAAGAACCAGTTGGATGTTTAACTGTGCATTATTTACTATAATATAACTAGAATACTTGTTTATAAATTAGGTATTTAGCATTAGAATGATGAATGGCCTTTCTTTACAAAGTGTAAATAAATAGTTTTTATTTTAGTAATTTTTTATTGTGTTATACTATTCACAGTTTAATGACTATGTGACAAAAGCTTACTATAATGGACTCTATGTAAACTCTTAAATTCGATACCAGTTTTAGATCATTTTATCCATGTATAATCATTCCTATTTACCTCTAAACAAACGTTATATACTAGAGTACTTCATCGTAGGATGAGTGGAAAAATATAGAAAGGAATTTTACTCATTTATCAATCATTTCTAATTCTAGGTTCATTTATTCATATAATCATTTACAAGTAAACTTTCCTAATTAAATGCATACTTAAGCATTCTACTAACAGATTCAAAAATCTAAGTACTAATAGAAAAACTAAACATGCTACTTTTATTCCAGTAATTTACTTTGATAGTAATAAATAAGATAAAACAATGGAACCTGGTAATTTGTAGAAGAAACAAACAGCCCAAGGAGCCCATTCCACCCAACCTTTTCCTGAAGATAACTCAAATTATTGTCTTAGGACCCTTAAGCTTGTCCACCGATCCACCAGGATGAAATCACTATGTGAAGAAATGGGATTAAATACCCCTGCAACTCAACAGTAGTACTTAACAACAGTACTTATGTCCTCAGCAATATAGAACTGAACTATGTGGATGCACTAGTTCTGAAAGAAGTATTAATCCCTCAATACACTTCTACCTTTCTCCTCATCGAATCTATTGTGCTCCTTTCTCAGCTTTAGAAATTTCACAAGGTAAAGAATAAACAACCTCCTGCTGAATTCGATAGATAGATATATGCATGCCTAGGTATTTTTGGTCAATTTTTCAATTAATGAGCCACCTTCTCTATTCCACTTTATTTGGGAACATGGCCACAAAATTAGGGAATTCCCCCCCTACAACAGCTCGAAGTGATTGAGGATGCTACCATGTTTCAGTTTTCTCTCACCCCAGTTTATTCCTCCTAGTGGGTCAGTGCACACTCATTCAACAACCTCCTTAGGATATTTTGTCTCATCTGTTATTTATTAGGTAATAAAATATTGAACATAATTAATTACAGTCATCCCTGACCCCACTTGGTTAATAGTTATAAACTTCACAAAAAAAATATATATATATAATTTTTTCTTAAACATAAAATGTTATTGAAATTGGGGTACGTAACATTATTCCTATATCCACTCCAAGAATAGGTCAATAATAAGCACCTCCATCAAATAAAAACCTTGTTTATCCTTGGTATCTTTAGTGAGAATGATATGAAGTGGTGGTTTCCCCTTTATTGCAAATAGTTGTAAGTTGACAAAACCTTTTTTTTGCAGTTTCAATGCGATCTTAAGACTGGATGTCATAGTGGTGAAAAAATATGATACAAATATCATCATAGTCATATCTTAATCTTGGAAATGGTGTCAAATCCTTATTTTGGCCTAGCAAAAAAACAAGCATTGGACCAGTGTAGCATGGCGGTACAAAAAATGCAATATATGCTACTTACTAGGTAGAAAGAAACGATGAAATGGAAACCGTGGAAATAAAATATCGCTCAGAAAAATGGTTGAATATATCTATTTTCCCTCTTCTAGCTTTGTAAATTTCATTGGTAGCCTGTGAGAATAGAGTACTATTGTGCTTCAATCTTGTTCCTTAGGCTTGTGAACAATTGCATCACAACTCTAATTAAGGTATTATGTAGAGAATAAGATTGATATCAAAGTGCCAATGTGCATGTATTTGATTGCAACATTTTCCTCCTAAACATTTATGTGCATAAAGCTTGTTCTGATGGGGAAAAAAGTAAATAACCCTATAGATTTTGGATTGTATTTTGCAAATTTTCTAAACGTTGAATAGAGCCTATTTCAGGGGATATATTCTCAGTATTTTAAGGTATATTGCATATCTTAGACTATATAGCATCATGTTTCTTATATATCAAATGCACGATTCCGTGATTTCTTTTTTTGTCGATTACATATAACATTTTAAATATGCACAAGGATATGATTTCCTTCTTTAATCTTTGATACCATTGTCTTCAAAATACAACCTACAACTACATATACCAGTTATCTTGTCTTTTGATTAATACTACTTCAACATCAAATTAATGATGCATAGGATATGCTTGTGTTATAATATCTTTCTCTTAGATACGCGTTCTTTTGTTAATAAAAAAAACATTCCATTTCCATTCTCAAGACATATTGCAATTTTTCCCTTCTTAGCTATTATGAAACTATAATTGACCATGCGATTTAAACTCAATAACATATGTTTAAATATAGTGCTCAATATTTGTAACTAAAATACTAATGCATAAGTATATAGGGTTTCTTGTTCTCTTCTCTACTAGTTGTTTCCCTTTGGATTATATTACTATGTTGCATAGTATTTTGTTTGATGGTCTATAATGTTGCAATTTCACTTTATTCTTGGTGCAAAACATTTCAATATTGGTGTGGCAGGTGCACATGCTTGGACTATTTTGTAGATTTGCTTTTCTAGGTATTTTTCCCATTCTAGGTTTATGTTTATTGGTATAGGGCCTAAAATTCCCAATGAAACAATGTACCTAGATGGATCAAGATACTTCTACCTGTTTATCCCAAATGTAAAAGATATTGATCGAACATTATATGACTTTCATTTTATTTGTTTGAAATATTTCTACTATGAACTAAGAAATTGTATGTGTGATGCCTTGACCATGCTTTTTCATTTCCATTATACGTCACTATAAATAAGAGAAGGGACCGTGAATCATTATTTTCTTTGTTGGAATGTGAATAAACTTTATCTCTTCATTCAATGCAAACATAAATAGCCATTGATTTCCTATCATAATTACACCATATAACAGATGTTGACATCTATCTTGATCGAATGTATTTGTCTGCATCATAGTCAATTGAAATTAATAAACAAGGAATATGGGGTGATATTTTTTGCATCAAATGGTTTTCCAAATGGCTACGTGTTCCAATATTTGTTTGGTCATTAAAAAGAGAAAAAATATTTTACCTTTACAACTATGAACACAAAGTATTGCTAAAATGTTATATTCCATGATCAACCATATCTTTATGACCACTTTGAACCATTGGTACAATGTGCAAGCACAAACTATGTAAGGAACCCTATGTCACAAAATCCTAGAAATGTATGCAATAAACAATTCTAGGGGAGTGCAATAGACTTGGAATGTACTAAACATGCACTTTTAAAGAAAGGTCTCTACATTGATAGTTCGATGAATGGTGATTTCCATGATTCACAATTTGAATTTATTTGTATACTAATGCCATTGTTTGACATGCAAACACTGATAAAATTGAATAACACAAAAATTATACAATTCCTTCATTGCAAACGACATACATGCAACCAAATTCCTATATAATTATCTTACTCATTTGACAATCCAAAAAAAAACTCCTGTCTCTAGAAAGTAGGGATATATTGTAAATCTACCAAGGCTATGCAAAGAAGGAAAGGTAAAAGGAAATGAATTTGAGATACAACGGTGTGTGAATGATTAGGACTTAACATATTTATCTGGAATATAAATCTAATTAAATCTTCCCAGTGTTTCTATTCAATGCATAATTCCTTACATGCTTTATACCTAATGTGTGATACTTTGGACTTGATGAATTTGCATTTCCAACCATTTCTAAAGGGGGAAAGTTTGGATGCTCCTTTGAGCATGTATGCTACCATTGCATCTCATGGAAAATTAACTAATGTATGTAATGGATACATAAAAAATGTTGAAATGCATCAAAGCATTAGATCAAAAACTAAAAAAATATGGGTGAAGGCTTCTAAAAGGAAAGTATAAAGACTGCATCAACTAAAGATAAAAATACGAAAAACAAGGAAAATATCTACAACAAAAATAGATACAATATGAAAAAGGGGTCAAAGCAATAAATACATACTTAGAATCAATTCAAGACACACCAACATATGGAATTTTGATATGTGAACATTTTAAATTCCAAAAAGATATTAATACCATTAACAACCCAACTATCTTGGCTTTTGTGTCTTTTACAATTGGAGATTGGGAAAAAAATCATCTAAGCTGGAAACCATGTCTACTCATATTGGAATATATCATTACACAATGGACAACTGCCTAAATATGTAGCTCCTTTCCAAATTCGTTGTAATGACAAAATACCTTATATCATAGCTTTTACCCCATTATAGGAATGCTTATTATTTCCAATAATGGATTTTCCATAGATAAGGAAACTTGGATACAAAATATCTCAACTTGGGTTGACAAGAACAATAATTAAAATACCTACATATTTAGATAAAATCCAACAAGTATTACCTAGAAATCTATTTGAATCCATGTCAATTGAAATAATGCTAAAACAAAAAAATTGGAATACAAAAATGTCCATTTGTATGGAAATGTGAGCCCAAAAAATGCCATGTCTACTTTTAATGACTTGTGAAAGACTATGTTATATCAAAATGAAGGCATAGTCGTCAACAATGATTATGAATAAATATTTAACAAAGACATTAAAGAACAATCTACCAACTGTGCAATGATAGAATAAAGGAAACTATTGAGAAAGACAAAGAAATGGAACAAGTATATGAGTCAGCAATACATGGATATGGATAGAGTCATATAATAAATGACTTAGACAACAAAATTCTCCAAATTGTACTTCAAAAACATTTTGATTAGTAGTAGTCCTAAAATTCTGAAAAACATTGGAAAATGTGTTCAATTAACTAAAACCTACATTTGATATGAAACACATGCATCAATATGATTTTGTAAGGTTGGAGATAAATTTACATTCAAGAAATCCCAGACCCTAGGAAATAAGATGAGCGCGAGGATAACCAATAAGATGTTTAGAAAATTTCAAATTAGAGGTTATTTTATAGAAGAATGTGAACAAGAATATGTTATAATAATCAAAACCATAGTTACCCATATTTGACATTAATTAATCATTTTTGTCTTATTCCTAAATTCATAGATTCCTTACTATGCTAGTTGGCATCCACTTGCACCTAGAAGTCAAAAAATGATAAAACTGGCTTAAGGAGTGCTTTAGAAACATCCTGGAATCATTTTTTGCAACTCTATTGTAATTATAGAATATAAAAAACACATTTATTCTTTTTTGAAAGCTGCCTTGCTTTTAGCAGTTTTAAGGAAAAAGGAAAAGCTAGTCCAGGAGTAATTGTCTTGTTTTTTTCCGTAATAATCCTCCTTCTTTTTATCCACCCAAAAGATTTGATCTGATCTCTTTCCTTCACTTATCAGTTGGTACATCTGATTCATCCAATTCGTGAGCATCTTCTCATATTAGGAAAGTGTTTTATGCACCTATGGGGGATTTTGACTAGTTTAGTAAGCCTCCTTTTTGTCCAATTCGAATAAAATACTTATCCTTTCAAATATATGATCTGATTATATATTTGGAAAACCTATTAATTTATTATGTTGGCTGATTTACACTTATTGAATACAAGATTGTGTTATGCTCCAATTTCAATCTCTTTTTTTTGTGAATTTTGCATGCTTGATTAACAATTTTGTGAGTGTAATTTTTCTACTACTTGGGTTCGATTTCCACATGGTATTAGAGCCTTTGTATATTGATTTATATCCTTCCATATTTCTATTCTAGGTTCAACATCACTGAATGGGAACACATTCTGCTGGTTGAAGGGCACAATTACTGAGATATGGACCAATCTCAAAGGATCATCTTGACTCCATTCAATTTATTCGAATGGAAAGATGAGATGGAGATATTTTTGAGAGAGAAAGGCCTCTACAGGGTTACCATGGAAACTGAGGTAGATCCCAATGTATTTGCAAAGAAATTTAAATGACACAACTGGAGGGATGATGCCTATGGTATTTTGTGCTTAAGCATTTCAAGGGACCTCCTCTTCCATCTTGAGGGATTAACATCACAGAATGAGGTTTTGGAGAAGCTTGAAGAGATTTTTGGAAAGATAGAGGAGATGATAGGACGTCAACTTGAGAATGAGATGATCTCCTTGATTCCCAACAACTTCGAATCATTGCAACTCTACTTTTCCAAGTTTAATGCCCTATTTATGCAGTTAAAACAATGTGGAATTGAAAAGAAGGATGATAAACTAGTCTTGACCATACTCTCAAAGTTTGGTGTTGACTAGTCAGTGTTTGTTTCGACCTTCCATGCCACCAAGTTGAAAGCACGAGCCTGAAAGATGCCTAAGCTTTTTGAGTTCATGGAATCTCTCACCCAGGAGCAAGATAATTTGGTAATGATGGGAACCATAAAACCTTCCAAATACCAGGCTTTGGTTGATGGAGATTCAAGGGTGGATTCAAAAGGAAATAAGAAATCCAAAACACCACCTTAGTAAAAGAGAGACAAGGAAAAGTCTCAAGAGGAGCCCTCAGGCTCCAAGAAGAACTTCTAGAAGAATAATAACAAATGAGAAATGAGAAAGTGTGAATACTGTAGTAAGGGATATCATAGTGAGAGATATTGTATGAAAAATAAAATTGACATGTTGACCCAACTCTTGGAGAAGAATAACATCTCCCTTCCTGAATGCGCAAGAAAGAGGGAAGGAGGATCAAATTCAGATGACAAGGAGAGAGTACATGCCTTGGTTTCTAGCACTTTAAAATCATCTACATTCATCATTGATTCTAGAGATTCTAGACACATGGTTTTGACAAGAGAGAGTTTCTCCTCTCTTGATTATTCGAAAGGTACAACAATTGTTTTGGGATATGACTCTATTACTAATAGTTTGGGGAAGGGTAGGACTGATCTTGACCATGGTTCCTTCAATGATGTGTTGTATGTCCCAGGTCTTGTTACTAACCTCTTGTTAGTGTATCAAATGACCCACACTGGGTATCCTAATAAATTCATATTATCAACCAATGAAGTTGAAATCACAAATATTTCAAATGGTAAATTCATAGAAAAAGGTGTTGTGGATCACAATTCGAAGGTCTACAAATTTTCCCATTTTCTACCTTTCTCAAACCCCTCTGCTCTTCTCACTCATGCTAATGAAGCAAGCAATATTTTGCATGAGATATTTGGCCATCTTAACTACAATTATCTTTCGTATTTGAGTGTCAAACACATGGTCATAGGGTTTCCAAAGATCAAGTTTTCTAAGGGATTCTGTCAAGGTTGCATCCTAGGAAAACACCCAGAGCACAAGGATGAGAGAGCTAGTCATGAGAGAACCTGTGCTCCCCTTGAGTTAATCCATAGTGGCATTACTAGTCCATTCCCTCATATTTCCATGAGTCAATCCAAATATTCATTGACCTCCATATATGACTTTTTTAGGTATTGTTGGGCCTACTTCCTAAAACACAATTATGAATTTTTTGATCTATTCAAGGTCTTTCGAGCCTTGGTTGATAACCAGTCTTGAAGGAAACTCAAGATCCTCAGATATCAAAATGGTGGTGAGTATGTCAAGTATGATTTCATCCATTATTGTTAAGATGCAAGTATCCATATGCAACATTCTATTCCTTACACACCTCAGCCAAATGGTGTTGTTGAGAGGAAGAATAGAGCACTCAAGGAGATGGAAACTTGTATGATAGAGTCTAAAGCTTTGCCACAAAAGTTTTGGGATAAAGAAATAAACTGTGCATCCTATATCTAGAATATGTTTCCTCACAATTAAGTTGATGGTATTACTCCTTTTGAATCTTGGAGTGGACACAAGCCATATTTGACCCATTTCAGGATTTTTGGCTCAAACGCTTGGACTAGAATTCCAACTGAAAAGTGGAAGGATTTGAAGCCCCAAATCCAAGAGTGCCTATTTTTTGGGTATTCTAAATATTCAAAATGGTACAATATTATTAAATTTAGCACTAACAAATACTTCATAGAAAGGAGTGTTTAGTTTGAAGAAGAGACTTTAGCAACAATTGAAGTTTGAGAGTCCTCTTCATCACCACAACCACTGATTGTAAGTGAAGGGACTAATAAGTTTGATGATTATGACATGTTTGATAATTATTATTTAATTGCATATCCTACACTCATACAAGACCAAAATTGGAAGGAAGGACCATTCATGCAACTAGGGAACTAGCTGGAAATCCTAGTGACACTAGGAGGACTATATCTCAATCTGAGAGTTCCCTTTGTGTGAAAGATCCACTCTTTGCTGAGAAGTGTTATTTGATGATTGAATATGATCCTCATCCATACTAATATGTATCAGATAATACAATATGGAAAACAACCATGAAAGAAGAATACATCTTGCTCCAAAAGAAAAACACATGGGAACTAGTTGATCTCCCCCCAAGGAGAAAGCTAGTAAAGTGTAAGTGGGTTTATAAAACCAAATTTGATGTTGATGGTTCACCTTTGAAATATAAGGAAATATTTGTAGCTAAGGGCTACTCACAATTTAAAGGTATTTATTACAATGAGACCTTTGCACCAGTGGAAAAGATGGACTCCATAAGTCTAGCTTTGGCCATTGCAGCTTCAAGGCAATGGGAGGTGCATCACATAATGTGAAGTGTGACTTTCTAAATGGAGATATGAATAAAAATATTTATATGCAGAAACTAGAAGGTTTTGTATATAATCCATCTTTAGTGTGAATATTAAAGAAATCATTGTATGGGCTATAGAAAGACCCCAGGGCTTGGTATAACAAGATCGATGGATTTGTGCTGTCAAAGAATTTTGTTCAATGCAAATCTGATACAAATGTATATTTTAAGCTGATACATGGTTCTTTAATGATTTTTTTTTTATATGTGGATGACCTATTGATAATAGGAAGTTCAAAGAAAGAGATTTACTCCTTGAAGGATGCAATGAACCATGCCTTTTCCATGACAGATTTGGGATTGTTGAGCCAATTCTTAGGTCTTGAAATTTCTCAATCCCAACATGGAATAAAATTTCATCATTCCAATTATGCTTTAGATATTTCTCAGAAAGTTCAGCATGAAGGATTTCAAGCCAAGAAAGACTCCATTCCTTTCTGGAGTTAAGCTTGAAGAAGCATGTTCTTCTCCTTTGGTAAATAACACATTATATAGGCAGTTGATTGGGTGTTTTATTTATCTTACACACTCTCATGAGATCCACTGGATGGAATCCAGGAGGATTGTTCAAGGAACAAGTACTCATGGGATTTTCTATAAAGCAAAATCTGACTTAGAACTAGTTGGATTTACTGATGGTGATTGGGAAGGTGACAACAAAGATCAAAAGTCTACTTCAGGATATGTGTTCATGCTTGTATATGGACCAATCAGTTGGTCAAGTAAGAAGTAGAGTTCCATAGAACTCTCATCTATAGAGGAAGAGTATAGAGGAGTTGTGAATGCAACTACTCAATGTTTGTGGTTCCAGGGGATACTTGGAGAATGTGGGATCAAATCACAGACTTCCACTGTCATCTATTGTGAAAATAAAAGCACCATTATAATATCCATTGATCCATTTCAAATATAATTAACTAAGCACATTGAGATCCATATGCACTATATCATGGAGCTTGTGCATGATGGTACCATTGCTATACGCTATTGCACATATTCAGAGCAAGTAGCAGACATATTTACCAAGGTGTTCTGTGAGAATACCTTAAGTAATATCAAATCACTGATGGGGATTTTTTATCATGTGGTGAATAATGATTGATAACAATATTTCCAAAATTTGTTTTGTGTCCATGTTTAAGGGAGAATTTTGCCACTCGGTTTTTGCCTCTTTCTTTGATTGTATGGACAAGCAGTATATAAAGGGTGACTAATCCTTGTTTCTCGGCCTTATATTTTTCTGATATTTTCACATAAATTCAGAATTAAGGGGGGGTGTTAGAATAATCAAAACCATAGTTACCCATATTTTACATTAATTAATTATTTTTGTCTTATTCCTAAATTCCTATATTCCTTACTGTGCTAGTTGGAACCCACTTGCACCTAGAAGTTAACAAATGATAAAAATGGCTTAAGGAGTGCTTTAGAAACATATTGGAATCATTTTTGGAACTCTTCTGTAATTCTAGAATAGCAAAAGCACAGTTCTGCTTTTTCTGAAAGTTGCCTTGCTTTTAGCAGTTTTAAGATAAAAAGGAAAAGCTAGTCTAGGAGTAGTTGTCTTGTTTTTTGCCTTAACCATCCTCCTTATTTTTCTCCATCCAAAAGCATGGATCTGATCTCTTTCCTTCACTTATCATTTGGCACATATGATTCAGCCAATTTGTGAGCATCTTCTTAGATTAGGAAAGTGTTTTATACACCTATGGGGGATTTTGACAAGTTTAGTAAGCCTTATTTTTGTCCAATTCGAATAGCATCCTTATGATTTAGAATATATGATGTAGTTATATATTTGGATAGACTATTATTTTATGAGGTTTGATGATGTACATGTATTCAATACGGGATCGTGTTATTCTCCAATTTCAGTCTCCTTTTTTTGTGAATTTTGCATGTTTGATTAGCAATTTTGTGATTGTAATTATTCTACTGCTTGGGTAAAATTTCCACAAAAGAAAGAAATATTTACATGACACTAATTATCTATAAATATCATGAAAAATTTATCTACCATTTTTAGAAAGAAAGAATGAAGGAGAAAAAGAATTTAATAAAACAAAAGGATTGTTATAAACATAAAAGGGATTGAAGAAGATTTTTAGAAAGTTATTTATTTTGTATGCATATAGTCCTACAGTCCTAGAATTTGCAGCTCTATTTCCCTTCATTTGTACTAATTTAAAATTTATGCACAACACTTTTTTTCTTTTATAAATTTTATGATTTCTAATATTTTCCTAAGGACTTTTTCAATTCAAAGAAGCATTTTGTGTCAAATATTAGAAAGTGATTACAAGTTAATTTAATTCACACCCTTTTTCATAGAAGAGTCATATGGATATGAGATTATCCCATGGAATTGTTTAATTAAAAGAAGTTTTTTGTGACATACATTAGTCAATGTACTGAGTTAATTAAAAAATCACTCCTTTCTACTTAGAAGAGTAATCTGGTGCTCTTTCCAATGTCTCCTCTATGGATGTTCTGTTATATTTTTATCATTTAAGATAGAATTATGATCTTAGGATATTTAACTGAGAGAATCACATGCACAACAATTTTCCTTGGGGAAACCATAAAGGAGAAAACCCCCCAACTTCCTCAGAGATAGAATGAGCACCAATGGCAGCAGTAAAACCTGAAAATAGAAAAGATGATCTCCACAGCTTGTTCTCTCTCTCTCACTGGAGAGAGATTCTCCTCTCTCACTCATGCACCCCAATGAGTGAGTGTGTGTGTGATAAATAGAGAGGCTCACTCTCTATTTATATTCTTTCGTTCACTTGAAACCCACTCCAACATGTCGGCCGCACTTAACAATTACTTACTAGAGCTGACATCTCTAGGAGTGTCTAATAACCCTAGTACCCCACAACTTGTGGGGACTTTTCCTCCGACCAACAAGGAGGGTTATCCTTAACAAATGGTGGGGACTATTTCCCTGAATGACAATGAATCACCTAGGGTCGACTTCTCTAGGATAGTCTAATAACCCTAGGGCCCCACAACTTTGGGGACTTTAACCCTTGACAAATAGGAGGGTTACCCATAATGACTTGACATGACTTGTTCACATTAAAGAAACTCTCTATCAGAACATCGGGGCATGACATGACTCAATTACATTACAAACACATCCCAGAATAAACATCAGGGCATAACACATAAGATATACAAGTGAATAAATTCCGAAGTTACAATTACATCAACAATCCCTCTTAACTAGGAAGGTATTCTCTCGACACAATTTATTAGCACAAGTATTCTTCAACTATGGTTATTAGACAATTGTGGGGAACTATGGTTATTAGACGCTCCTATAGAAGTCAGCCCTGGTAAGTAATTGTCAATTCAGAAACTAGTATAAATAGAGAGTGAGCCTCTCTATTTGAGACACACACTCACCCAGCTATGGCACATAGGTGAGAGAAGAGGAGCTCACACAAGTGAGAGAGAGAGAACATCTACTGGAGATCATATTTTTGTCTTTGGGTTTTACTATTTCCATTGGTGCTCATTATATCTCTGAGGAAGCTACGGGGTTTTCTCCTTTATGGTTTCCCTGAGGAAAATCTTTGTGTCTATTGTATCTTGTGATTGATTTTTGTGCATGCTATTCTCTCAGATAATATCCTAAGATCATATTGTATAAATGATAAAAATCTAACACACCTTGGGTCAAAAAACCCTAGGACCATATTATAAATACATTGTGATTGGCTCTCCCAAAACAAATTTTCATTCACTTGTGGCTACGCTGTGCCATTTTTCTCTCAGACATACAACATACTTTCCCTGCCATTATTCCCATTGCCACACCATTTCCCATGGTGTACATTGATATCTCTTTGTACCCACTTTGGATCCATCCCTCATTTGATAATTATCCAAGGAGAATACTGGAGAACCAACCCCTAGAGATATGGAACCACTTTCGAGGATGACTACGGTGGCCCATCTTGCAGAAAAAAGGTATTTTATTTTATTTTATGCAGTAGTTAGTTTATATATGAAAAAATCCCTCAAAATATTTGTTATCATGGTTGCTATAGTTGTTTAGTTTTTTGTTATTCCATTGAAATCTTCCTTATGCTCTGGACGTGCTAAGGTTGGTTCATTTGCACGTAATGGGGGAGAAATCCCCATTACAATTTTGGTGACTCCACTTGGTCGATCCATACAGACCTTTGTTTATGCATGTTCCATTGGTTTGTTCCTCTCTTTTTCCCTCAGTCATCACAGATCGGATCCCCTCATGGCCAATCTAAACCATTACTATGTCAGTTCCTTCCCTCAACCCTATTCAACTCTATTTTTCCAAAAAAAATTAGTTTGGGTTGAGTCTCTCTTATCCAACCAAAAGATGTGACCATGTCACTCCTTTCTGCTCAATAAGCAAAAAATAGGTCTCTTCTTTAGCCCTGATAAGATTGTTCTAGCTTAAAAAAATATATCGCTCTTGTCCCGGATTCCGGAGCGACCCCGATCACTATTGTGAATCGGTTTCGAGCGACTCAGTCATGCTTAACCCTTGATTTTGTGCATCTTGAGTCCGTCGACTATTTTTTTTCTCAGATCGTGACTGGTCCTCTACTCCATGCAACCCATATTGCACCTTTTCCACTGACAGGTGCGACATGCATTTTTCACTCTATTTTTGTGCTTCAAATTCGTGTTTCAGACCCATTGTCTATCTTAAACCCTATTCCGACCTATTTTTTGTACAGACCTAATATTTTTACATCCCCTTAGTATGTTTTGATATCCCACTTACTTGTTTTATGAGTGATTCTAGTTGATATTCATGGTTGAGACCCCATGCATGTTTTTTGTGTTTGATTAGTTCCTTTTATTGCTCATTTTTTTCAAGTACATTTCATTTCTGGAAGAAAAATTTATTTTGCAGCATATTTATTGTTCTTTACTACATTATATTTGCATCCAGGTAGTGATATTGGAACATATTCACCATGGATTGTTGGGTTGTGCATACACATTAGCTGCACACATTTCACACCATATAAGTGAAAAGATTGGTTCATGACCCTAAGAAAGCCTTAAAATTAACTTAATAACCAACATTGTAACCTTGCTCGAGGGAAAAATAATATTGTGTCTAGGTTGGGACTTTGGGGATAGGCATCCAAAAAACACCCCTCTGTCATGCACATCTTGAGACATAGATTTTGTCCATTGCAGGACCAAAAACCTCTTGTATTTGTTGACATGGTCACAACCAGTTTATCAAGAGGCTCTTTGTTTAACAAGAGTAGGTCGCAAATGAAGGGTTCCAAAAGTCAGGGTGGAATACCACACTCCATCTTGCACTGAAGGATAAACCTTCGCAGTGCTCCCCATATCACCCAACCAACGGTCTAGTTCCAAAGGGATTGAGCGTCAGTAAACTAAATGAATGTGTCATGAACGAGGTATCATAGTGGCCATTCTTATAGGGCTCTTATACCCAAAGATCCTTCTCGGGTAGTGGGATTCTCTTAGCCTATAGTGTTCTTCCATTTCATATTGTCTGATTAGGATTTCATCACCTTGCTTAGGATATTATTTGTGAGGGGCTTCTAGCTTGTAGTTAGGATCTTGCTTGCACTCATACCCCTTAGGTTAGTGAGCCATTTTTATTTCTTAGGTAGTGCTGCTTGTTGGATTTATGGCCACTTTTTTGTAGACTCTCCTTGCTGTGACCCATTGTCATAGTTTCATTTTAGAGATTGTTGTTTCCTGTGAACCACCATTTCATACACTCTCCTTCTACAAAATCGGTTGTAGTTGGGTTTTTGAGCCTGCGATTGATACTCTTGAGTTTTCATTCATTACACAGAACTCCATATAGTCATCATAGCTCCAGCATGCTACTCACGTAGGCTTAGGAAGAATGCTCTCTAGTTTAATTCTTTGAACTGACACCATTTGAGCCATCTTCCATGTCACCCACCACCTTTAGATCCACACACGACCTCTAAATCTGATTCAGATTCCTACCAGTCTGAACCCACCTTGTTCACTACTCCATCTAGCCCCATGGATGGTGCACATCCTGATCCCTTTCAAGGGGGAATTGTTAGTAGTGGGATCACATCCATTCCACCTATCATCACGAGTATCCCTTCCACTAGGACTACATGTGCTGGTCCTATTGGGCCCCTTGTCACTGCACACACTGCTGGTGGCTCACTACCCACTAGTGGTGGTTCCATTCCAGTCACTGTTGTCACCAACATTCCACCTTTTATACCTGGGGTTAGTGAATTTTTCTAATGTCGTAGTTTAACCTCATCCACCCCCAGTTATGCATTGGAACTACATTCCTGTAGTTGTCGGCACCCTTGCTAGTCCTTCCCAAGCCAACATCAGCTCTAGCTTACCTTTTATGGATAGTATCAACTTGATAGATTTGGAATGGTTAACCAATGACCCCATTCATCACCACCCAAAATGCCATCCTATTCCTACCAAGATTCCCTCAAACATCCCTAAGTTTGAGGGTAAGGTAGGAAAGGACCCTCAAAATCACATCATGTCATTCCACCTATGATTTTCATCAAACAACATTGTGGATGTGTTGCTACTGCAACCACTACCCCAAAAACAAATTTCATGTTTTAGGGCCCCCCTTTGATTTCTAGTTTCTAAGCCTTCCTAGACTACCTTTTCCCTCTAAGTACCCCTTCCCTAACTAAGTTTTTTCACAAATTGAAAAAAATCTTAAGATGAAACTCATTTTTTCCACCTGACGTATCGGATGAATTCATTGAGTTGAGCCGACATAGCGAAGGAGATACTCTTTAAACTTGCCAGTCCTTTGCATCTTTTTATATTTTCCTAAAAACTCACGTGAATTTTTTGATTTGTCGGTTAGACGCAAGATCCAGGGATGATGTTAATGGAGAAAACTTTTGAGTTTCATTTTGATGGTTTGTTAACACCTTTTTCTCAGTGCATCGGGTCGTCTTGTCAAAAATTTCCAACAACGTCGAAAGAATTTGCATTTCCTTATCTGCCCACCGTGTGGAAAACTTCCCATGAGTTTTTCGACATGCCACTTTGGGAGTTGTTTCTGATCGCATAGGTCAGACTCATTTTCTCAAGCCAATGTTTCTAGATGCACATATTTTTTGCAACCAATGTCTTTCCTAAGGGTACACCCGATACTGTTGCGGGTTGATTAAGTATTTTGTCACTAATATAGTTTTATGTCCTTGGCGATGTCTTTTTTCGGTAAGCAGGTCGAAAGTCATCTAATAAGAAACCGATCTATTCGAAGCTTCCACCTGACACCATCAATTACGCTCAATAGTTCGTTGTATATTTGATTCCTTGCAAATAAAGTTTGTAACATTGGCGCCAACGGTGTTTCACTTGTGGGCCATTAATTACCCTTCTCACGATTATTCCTATTTAAGCCGTCGAGGGTTGTATCATGGTCATTTATATTTTTCATTGGAGCACCTATCTTCATCATTGTTTGAGTTGTCAACTGTAGTGTGGATTTTCTCCAGCTGCACAGGATTCACACCCTCCAACTGTCAAGTCTACTTTTGCCAGGTAGGATTTGAATCATCGCCTTGTCATTTTTATGTGTTTTATGGGGAAAAAATACCAGGTTGGTATTATGGGATTAGGTTTTCCTGTCCTTAGTCATTATATACCCCAAAACCATAGAATATTTTGTTTTGACCTTAGGTCTAGACGATTTTTGAAGCTACCTCGTTTTCTCCCACACAGCAAACCATGGTTTCTCTACTCCTTGCTAGCAAGGTCGTAAGTTTCTCTTACCTTCCCCATGCCACTCATATTCTCTGTTCTCTCCATGAGGACTGTTATGTCAGTATGGTGCAATAGTAAGGTCGTGGTTGGATGAGCATTTCTCCGTCTGCGTCATTCCCTGTTCTCATCATCAATGCACGAGCAGAGGAGGCATCACCACTGGCCAAGGTTGTTTTGGGAGGTTTCTTTACCTAGAGCTCATGTTAAACTCGTCTTTCTTGAAGTATTGAGTCATGGAGGGACTCCTTTTGGTTTGAATGGAGAGGATCCTTGTTATCCAGTTGCAAGATTTAGGGTACCGTTTGATGGAAACTAGGGGTATTTGTCGTTTTAAGCCTAGTGGGTGAGAGGCCCATTGCTCGGCTCTATTCAGTTGTAGCCTTGTTTTTACTGGGTGTGCTGAAGTAGCCAGAGGTTATTTTCCCTGATGTCACGAAGTTTACTAAGATGTTCCAGGATGATTTGGTGAAGTTTTGATTAATTATAACCTCATGCTGTTGTTCTTTTTTGCTCAATCTCAGGTATGATTGTTATGTTAAGTATTTTATTTATCATGCTCTAAGACATGTTTGATTGGTTTTGCAGCCTCATTTTTTATTAAGAACCATGCCTAAAAAGGAAAAGAACAAGGTCTAGACTACGGGAGATGATCCAAAGATAGAAATAGTATCGAAGATAGAAATTATCTATGAATGTACTAAATATTTCACTGGAGTTGTGCCAAAGTTTAAATGGGTTCAAATCTATCAGATGATCAAGGATTGGGCTGTCCCAGATGCGGGTTTAGAAGACATACCAATATATGAAAATATAATGAAGTCTACTATCATGAAAATGTCCACATGTCGTGAAATCTTCCCATGTGTCGAGGTCATCGGCTGGATTATTCCAAGGGTGGATATAACTAAGATGATTCTGTCCAACATTAGTGGACAAGGTTTTGCTACCTACAACCCGACATATGTATCTCAAGCATGTAAGATACCTACACCTCAGATCTATATGAAAGAAAAGTGGATAAAGGAGCTAGACTTATATGTTTTCGATTGTGTAAGGAGAATGATGGTTCCATGGAAGCAATTCCACATGAATCCTTCAGGAGAATATGAAACCACCAACTTATGTACCCCATACCGACTTCTAGCTTTGATGTTAAACCAAATTTTCAGTTTGGAGAATGGAAAGATTTATAAGATAAGTTGGGTACCATTAATTTATTTTGTAGCTACAAAGGGTACCATCTTTAACTGGGCCGACATCATCGCAAACAGTCTATCTTCATGCATAATTGCAACACTTGGGGGTTTGACGCAGAGGAAGTCGGAGATTTATATGAGCTCTTTCCTAATTGATTGCATTTTGTGCAACCACCAGTTCCTAGCACTAAATTGAAAATGGGATAAAACGAAGACTCGTAAATATGTTTCATATCATATCTTTTGAGTGCACAAATACTATAGTTTCTACAAGATCATTTGTGAGGATTTCTTAATTTCACTTTACAAGATAATATTCCTCATAGAATGCAACTGCATGTATGAAAGAGCATTGGAGATGGTGAGTGATAATGGGGATTATTACTTCTCAGAAGAAGTTTTGTACTTAATAATGTATGGAGGATCAAAAACCCCTTCATTATTGCCAAAGTATGCTACTGACTATGTTATTCATAAAGAGGTGGTGAGGAAGCTCTACGTAGACGGGATCCGAAATTTCTTATTTGATATGAAGAATGTTGTACACCCACCACTCCATTTTTTCATAGGTAGTTATAAGTTTACCAAGGTGAAGAGTGCACTAGAATTTGTGAAAGAATTAGAGAAATTTCATTTTGGAGAGAAAAGTTTTCACAAAAATGATTCAGCACACAAAATCTCAAAATATTGCGCATCAGCGGGGGTGAACTTTGAATACACAAACTACTAGGATAAATATGAAGAGATATATTGCAACACATGAAACATGACAGCCTTAAGTAGAATATTCATGAATAAAATAATGACTGTGGGAGGCAAAGGAAGTAGTAGTGGTACTGCTGAACAACAAAAGAAAGAACTAGAAGAAGTTGCAAAGAAAAGGGAAGAGGAAGCCATAATAGTGTTACAGGAAGTAGAGAAGTTATTAGCAGAGGAGGAACAACGTCAGAAAGAAGAAGTGGAGGCACAACAATGGAAGGAAGAAGAATAGCAGAGTAAGAGGAAGGAGAGCGAAAGAATAAAAAAGGAAGCGACTGACCGAGCAAGAGAAGTAGCAAAAAAATCAGCCGAGGAACTTAAGCGAAAGGAGGAGGAGGACCGAGATTGTGAAAATATGAAGCAGAGATAGGACCATGATAATCTCATGGATTCATTTGTCCCATTAAGTAGCACAATGACAGAAAATCCAGCTCCCTCGGTAGAGCTTGAACTAATACCTTTCATCCCATTCTGGGAACAAGCGGTAGCTAACCTCAATACAATTTTCTTTGATAAAAACAAGAGGAGTATTATGATGAGATCAAAGGAAAGGGTGGACGCGGGAGATCAACCCATATAGATCATGGTAATAGAGAAAATAGTGTTGAAGGGGACGAATAAAGACCCCAAGCTCCTTGCGATGGCAGGTGTAGAAGCAGCTCTTGCCAATGTAGATAAGGTCAGAAAATTGGTTGAGGATATTGATCAGTATAAGGAGAAAATTTCCCAAATGAGGTAAAATATAAGGAAAGAAAGAGGAGAGGGGAAAATCCTAAAAAGAAAGCATGATGACATTCTAACAGAGTTGGCGAAACTCAAAGAGGCGTATCAAATTTTAGAATCGAACAAAGATGCCTTAGTATTGTTAGTTAACATTACTGAAGGAGAGAAAAAGGATCTAGAGAGAATGGTTTTAGAGTTAGAGAAGAAAAAGGACACAGCTGACAAAAGAGTTGAAGAATTAGAAATTTAGAACAATTTTCTAGATCAACAACTCAAGGTGGAAAATGAAAAGCAACTTGATATATCTCCTTTCCGTAGTCAAGTGTCTTTGCTGCAAAAGGAAATAAATTAGATCTAATCGAAGTTGGTGGGAGAAATGTATATAATTAAGCATATAGAGGTTAGATTAAAGGAGATAGCACACAAATCATCAGATTTTAGGACGAGGTTATCAGAAGTGGCAGAACTTGTGCAGATCCAACTGAATTGGATAGGAGCCAATTCGACCTTTTCGGTGAACATGCCTCAGAAGACTGCATGAGGTCTAAAGATGGAATTGGAAATATTAAATTTTTGTAGAAAATCAGCAGTAAGGTTGAAAAGAGCCATTGATAAAACTTTGGAAAATTCTACTAAGTTCTACAAAAGAATATGTTTATATCACAACAAATTCCAGGTTTCAGCAGACACTCAAGACCAAGACATCCCAGCTAGAGATAAGCACTTAAATAACCTTCAAGACAGGCTGTAGGTAGGGGAAGAAATCATAACTAAGATTCAATGCATTAGTGAAGAAGCCATTGGAGTCGGGATTGTACAAGCTTTGGTTCACAAGTATCTTTTTAAGGAGTTACTGAGCTAGAACTCACTAAAAGTAAGGGAAATATAATCTCAATTTTCCAAGAATGAAATAGTTGCACGTCTACTGAATCCAGTTGAATGTCGAATCATTAGTGAAGAGGCTCATGCATGGGATGTTTTTATTAAGAAACCAACTAGGCCCCATAAGGATTTGTTTTATCTCCATGCGGCATTTTTTTGTAATATTTTGTTTTTTATTTCATTTTTCCTAGTGAGCACACTAGAGGACAAAGAACCTGTAAAGAAAGATTTAGGGAATCCCAAGGGGCCAGGGTAACTAAAAGGTCATTTGTAATTTGTATAAGTAGGGGTAAAGTAGAATAGAGAAAGGGACTTTTTCTAGCATACATGCCGAAACTTTTTTGTAAGGAGAACTATTTCTGTTTATAATAAAGAGGACTGAAATTTCACTGGAGGACGGAATATATGAGATTGAATATGGTTGTGTGGATCATTGAACAGGGAATTATTTCTAATTTGAGCATGCTATACAATTTGTGAGATTGTGCTTAACTCACTGAACTATTTTTGTGTTATGAATCGTTTAATTTTTTGTTATGAATCTTATGCAATACATGAGTAATGAATGTTTTAGCTTCACAGAGCTATCTTTGTGTTAATTTTCTGTTGTATTTATGTATTAATAATTTAACAGATACCTGTAGAATCCTATATGAAAAAAATACAGTACATTACTCATTCTAATATAATTTTTTCTCCCTAGGGATAGATTATAATAGACTAGATTGGACTAGTTGTTCTTTGCGTGATTGGGGAGCAATTGATTCATGTAAGGTGAGAGGTAAGACCCTGCACAGCTCACTATGTGACTAACTGCTTGTGATGTTCTTGTTTTGGAAATCACTTACATATCATTCATAAAACATAAAAATTACATAAATGGTGGACCGGGCCGCAACCAGTAAAATAGATTTAAAAATTCCTTTAACTCTACAGTAGTCGGGCCGCTAACCGGATGGATTCCCCATACCAAATGATAAACGATCTATTTGGGAACGATTATTGGGGAGAATCCCTAATGTTGGTACCTGGAATTTTTCCAATCATCAGCAAGATGATTCTATTTGATTGAGGTTGTTCCAGCACACACTCACTGGTGCTGCGACCAAGTGGTATATCGAATTAGCTCATGCTACTTACCTCGACTTGTCCTTGATCCCTTCGATGTTTCTATAGTACTTCCAGTTACCCATCTGTTATGACAAGGGAGTAGAGATCCTACTATCCTGTTTCCAGGAACACAACTACTCATATAACAGATCATATCCATGAATGGTGTCATCACCGTAGCTTGTGTAATATCCAGTTAGAATATAGGATCTTCCTCAATTGGTTCCTCAAAACATTACCCCCCCCCCCATAGCCAAGGATGTTGCGTCTCAGTGACCGCAAACTGAAGAATAAGGCATCCTTAAGGATCAACAATTCGATCTGATATACACCAAATCTGGGTACTTGTATACCGTTATACTCAGTTCTCCCTGGGCCGACACCTCACGTCGGGATACACTAGGGGCATCACATGTTGCAGATGGAGTTATCAGATCCATTACCTAGCACCCTCAGTTTTTATCAGACTCTCCCATGATGCCACTATTATAGCTCAAAATGACATATATCTACCTATGATCACTTTCCCATGTTTTCATCGCATGTCGACACTTCCATGATGACACTTCATGAATGTCAGTGAAAGTCATTGAAAAAACACCTAATTCAGAGGACCCATATCTTGAGTTTTGTAACTCTGTTTGACCTCATCTCTGCACTGTTGGAAATATATTTCAGTTAGCTAAAATTTTCTAGAAGACAACAAAGTCTCAAAATGCCTATAAGTACCCTTAAAATGAGCTTGTTTTTATGTATATACAAGTTTCCTTAAGGAAACCCACATACGGTACATGAATTTCTATATATAATACTCATGTATGCCCTAAATACGTGAATTTTTTCATTGAAACTTGCATATACCTCCTGCATATGTGACTAATGTCTTTGCAAACTATGTATTCCTCCTAAAAATGTCAAAAAATACGTTTTTCGAAATTTGGGTAGTTTGGTTAGTTATGCAACTGACTCCTTTAGTTGTAACTAATTTTTCTTCGACCATATCTCTTTAGCATCATATAAATAGAGGTAGGGAGGTCCATGAGAGGGGACTTGAACTTTTGCATTGTCATGCTAGAGGAATTGGGACTCTCTTTTCCCACACCTTTCCCCTGGCGATCATTCACTTGTGTTGCAGAGCTCGAAAGCTGAGTTCCTTGGAGAAGAGAAGCAGAAGAACCAGATCAAGGTTTCATGAAGTGCCCAACTTGAAGAGAAGGTATACTTGTACTTGTTTTCAATATTAATGAAGATGTGATGTCCTTCTTCTTCCCAAATCATTGTTCAATGTGTGATAAATTTATATTTATAATGATATGATGATGTTAGTCAGATCATTATTTCATGTCTATTTGATTATCATTGTTTTATATGTGTTCATATTGGTTTGAGGAAGGTATAATTTGTTTTGTAGGTCTCTTGGAGCGAGAGGAGCAAGAGGAGCAAGAAGAGGATTGAAGGCCTGCTTAGATCAACCTTCGTTTGGCTAAGGTATGAACCATTCTAATCGCTAAATCTTGTTTATATTTTCTTGCAGAACCATTTTCATCCACCTTTCAACCCCAATACGTTGATGGCCTCTTAATCCCTAGCCATAGGAAACTTTCCTTTACAACAGAACTCGCGACTCCGCTAGGGAGAGCCTTGTTTGTTTGGGGTTTCTCTCTATTTATTTTAGCCTTTTCTAAAGTTTCAGGTCCTTCTTGCCACTTAGGAACACCTTCTAATTCTGATAGCACACTTTCCCTGCCTTCCTAAGGCAGTTTTTGACCTTTTTGGGTATTTTTTCACCCATACGCGAGTTACAGACTAGACAGTTGCGTGTATGGTTTGTACACATGACTTGTTATTCTGTCAACCTGCGTATGGTACACGACCTGTCAGTAGTACAACCCATGTGTGCTTGTACATGAAACTTGATATACTATCAAGGTGCATATGATACGTGACCTGTCAGTGGTACAACCCATGTGTGCCCCTAAAACAATGTTTTTTCCTCAATTTTGTGGTTTTTTCTACTGTTGTGGGCTGTTTGGTAGGTATTTTGGGGTTATCTATAGGTGCATGACTCCAGGGATTTAGTGTCATCCATTTTGGTTGTTCTTTATCAATGTGGTAAGATTTTTTATAGCATTAGGGTTTGCTCTTTGCTCTTTCCCCCACCCCCTTTACCTAGAATGATTTTTGGCTTATGTTTCAAGTCAGCCTCTGTTAGTGATCTTTGTCTGAACTTAGAAGCTTATTGGTCTTTGTTTCCTTCTTATTTTGTTGGTTAACTTCACCTTGCCAAAATAGTTGACTTGTCTTTTATGAAAGGCTTCCTTCCAAGTAGGGTTTACACTCACTTTAGGGAATTCTAGAGTTTGTTTGGTGGTTGTATAGCAGAGTTCCTTTTGCTTTGTTCTTGTCATATGCATACTTTTATTTGTAGTTATTTTTTCTTTTGCATTTATAAAAGAAAAGAAAAATAACACATAGTTGTTTAATATGCATGTAGATTAGGGTTTTGTCTTTAATACACTGTGCATATCATTATTTTTAAAAAAATATAAAAGAAATTGTTCTTTTGTGGCTTTCAAGTTTCTATTTGAAAAGGAAAAAGAGGATAGTTTTTGCTTTTTGCATTTCATTTCTCTTTGCTTAGTCATTTTGTTTCCACTTTGAGTCAAAACAACACATAAGTTTCATGCCATTTACCTTCTGACAAAAAATAGCGTATTAAAATGAACGATATAATTTAAAAATTATTAGTAAGTTTTATTTTTTAGGCTCCTACACCAACCAGCTCAGGCTAGACTTGTGGGATAGGAAGTTTAAATTCACCACAAGTGTTTAAATTTAGACGTAATTGGACAATCAATAGGTAAACCATTTTCTATGTTGATTGTATCTAGGAAGCTCCTCTCAAATGGGAGTTAAGCATAAGGCCACGTGGAGACTTGGACTGAGGAGATAACCCTCTTATTCCTTGTCAAAGCGTAGACCAAGTTTTTTGCGCATATGAGGATTCTGTGTTAGACAGGGTTTTGGGCTTTGCTACCCTACCCATGCTTATGAGCCAGGCTTGCGACTGTTCAACCAAACTATCAATATAGTTAAGGTATCCTTTAGTCTCTTTGACATCTAGGATTCATACACAGGTACACCAGAAGCCTATGTTTGGTTGACCTTGGATGGGCTTGGAAGGTAACCTCGGTAAGAGGTGTGGGAGGGATGTTGGGTGATTCCTCTACTTGTGCCTAAGAACATCTACAAGGATGCCAAGTAACTATCTCATAGATTTCTTTTGGAAAGAATATATTATACCTTCTTGGCTGTTTGGATTTAGGAATTTTAGTGAGTGCTCTGTGGTTTGTCTGTACTTAGTTTGCCTTTAGGTGTGTGCTTTGCACTTTTGGTTTCCTATCAACGTCAAAATTTGTCTTATTATTTGAAACTATGGCTAACACCCCTTGTTAACACTCAGAACATACCCAGGTTGCAAATGTAGATCCAAAGGTAACAACAAAAACCACTTCAGAAAGAAACTGGCTTTTCTTTCCAGAGAGGGATCTCTCAAATATAAATTTAACTAGGCTAGATATAAAATCAAAACTTAAACATCATATAAGCGGTTGAAATGATACACATAATCATTGGGCAATGGAGTCAAAATATATAAAGATATCACAAAGTCGCATGCATGAGATTTCATCAAAGGCAAGATAACCACTTAATTACAGTCATTCATTGAGTTCAGGTGGAAAGGAGGAAATATGAACAGTCCATCAATATAGAACATCATAAGATGAATTCCATATTAACTTTAGTAGAAACATTTATGAAATATATGAAACAATAATCAGAGCACAACAAGTATGAATTCCAACCATTCAATACTACGTTTCAGATACGAGGAAAACAAAATGGAATGTAACACTGGAAAAATGATCACACAGGAAAGAAAATACATACTGTAATGTAAACAACACAAGAATATATGATAACCCACACGCATTCAACTTTGTTATTTCAAAAATTGTATGTCTTCAAAAACATTGATCAACAAATGGGTTCTAACCCCCATTACCTCAAGTAAATGCAAATATATACATAAATGATTTCTCCCCCCAAGAATATTTAATAACTGAATAATCTGTTTAATCAAAGTATTTGTAACTATATCCCTAACAACTAGGAATACACTACTTGATTTGATCCTGATAACAGATCATTTAATTAAAATCAACTTGGTGACAACAAGGCTCGAACAAGCAGCTCCATAGCACGCAACACCTATTTTCACAGATGAAGAATATACTTTGTTTTTTCGAAGCTTTCCATGGCTCTCCATTGTTCTACGCTTGGGATGTCGTACTCAATCATTTCCTGGATAGACACTTCCAGATCCATATAGGTTTCATAAGACATAATAGGCAGCCCTCCTCTGATGATCAGAAATTTCTGCAATATCTCGAAGTCTTCTGTTAACTTGTCCACAATGAATTTTCCCGTCATCCCCTTTACCAAATCATCAAACTTGGATTGATCCATATGGATTTGTACTAGTAGGCTATGATAATGTTCTTGGGAAAGAAGTCTTCCTTCTTCGTCCCATAAAGAAGGAAGGCCATCTTCAAACAATTCTTTAAAAGCATGCCTGAAATCAGTAATGCGTGAAGTCATCTCATCAGCCTTATCTTGTACTGTCTTCATAAGATGATGTTTGTGAATGAGACCTTTTGACCACAGTACCATTTCCACTCTGTCTTTGATTCCTATATCTTGTAATTTTTGATAATTTAATGAATTCAATAAATTCAATGCATTCTGAGCTGTACTCAGGGGCTTCCTCTCCATGGTTTCATTTACTAGTTTTTATCTCTGATTGGATAAATTAACCAGTGTACTTTGGTCATCAATGAAATTCAAATAATGTCTGAACTTAGTAATCTCCACAGATAAGGTATCCCAAATTATATGCTTAGCTCCCTGGAGAGGACCCTTTCCTGTATTCCTTTCTTTTAATTCATTAAGCTTCTTTTGTAATTGACCTTTATCCTGTAATATTTTATTCTTGTTTTCAACCATTTTATTCATCTCAGATCTGATTTTCTCCATTTATTCTTTTAAGTCCCTTATCTCTACATCCTTCAAGCTTACTTGTGACATGGGTACTAGTAAATCATCAGCAGAAAAATCATTTAAAGGCTTTTCAATATTTACAATGGTCAAATCTTCATCAGTAGGAGTCTGGCTCATTAGTTCTTCCATAATCTCTTTTTCATCATTTTGGTCTTTGTTCAACTGTGAAATTTGTGCTATTAACTCATTTCACTCTGTTTCCCATTTGTTCTTTTCTTCTTGCAATTTCATAGTTTTGCCTTTATACTCCATCATTTCCTAATGAATCTTATCCTTCTCCTCCTGCAATGTTAACAACTCTAATGACTGAACACGTTCGGAACTCGGGATTTTCAACTTCTTCTTTAGTACCCGGAGGGCATTATCTTTTTCTTCTAAAAGTATTTTGATGGCTTGTGTGTTCCCTGTTTCTTCCCCTAAGCTTACGATATCTGCTTGCAATTTCTTTATTTGAATAGAATTTTCCTTGTTCTCAACTTTCTCATGCTTTAATTGAACTTCTAATTTATCAACCAAAACTTGCAACTTGTTAATTTTCACCATGTCATGCAATAAATCTAAATAAATAATATCTCCTGTCTATTTATGCAACTGTATTTTGTCAGGTACACTAATTTTATCCAATCTTACTTCCATTTCGGCCACTTTTTTGTCACTTACCATAGCTAATTTTAAAGTGTTTCTCTCTACATCCCGAGTAGAAATCAGGGAAGTCTTTGGGTTATTCAGACTTCTCACTAGTGGGAGTAGATTTTTAGTTTCTTCTAAGGACTGTCTCTACTTTTCTACATAGCTAGTCATGAATTCTGCTTTAGATTTAAAAACTGAACCTAATTCTGCATTATTTGCACTTTTAAAAGAAAATTGACTCATCTGCACTGACTTCTTAGGAATCAAAGCTACCTTTTTCAACTCATCCGAAACTACTTCACTTGAAATTTTATCATCTTGAGATGCTTTAGTCTTCTTACGTGAACTATCTTCATCTATTTCCATATTCTCAATCTATGAAAAACTTGTTTTAATTAAAACATTAGAACTTTCTGGCATTTGAGACACTGCAATTGATCCACTGCTTATACTCTTATTACATCCTGGATTTTCCACAAAGTAAGACAAATTGGCTATTTTCTTCAAACCCTCAACAACCTGGTGATCAAATTGTTTATTTTTATTTGCTTGTTTTCTCAGAGAAATTATATGATAAGGATCATAATTGACCCTTTGTTCCTTTTCAAAATCCATATTTTCCAATAATTTCTCTACAAACACCAGGGAACCCTTGTTTTTAAATATGAAGGAACCAACTTTAAGGGGGAATTTGATATTGGAGGATTTTTTGAAAGCCCCAAAATGTTCCTCTTCTGCATGTAATATCTATCTCATGTAGTCTAATGCAATGATTCTAGGGGTAAGGAAAGCAGGCAGCCTATAAGGCTCTCCAGTGAAACTATATACTCTCAAAACTGTAAAGCCTTTATACAAAAACCAATGTCCAATCCTGTCTTCTCGTGACGATTGCATCATAATATTCATTTCTTCCAACACTCTGGGAATTAGTTCATCAAACAGCAACTTATATATCTCTGACATAATGGAATTTACAAATTTGAACATATTGATTTGCTTCGGGAGATCCGAAGAGAATATAGTACTCAAGAATTGCAATTCAGTTACATTTGAACATAATAACATGTTCAACAAATATGATTGATACTTGAAAAATATAACTTTTGAGAACTCGACTAATTGGATATGGATAGCCTATGCTAAATATTCATCCAAACTGAAGACATGGACCGGGTGGGACTCATACTCAAGACTAACTGAACTCATTTTCAACAAGAATCCCAAGACAACCTCACTAACATGAAAATCATCATTTAGACCTAAAACCTGACAGACCAAAGACACAACCAATTAGACTTCCTCTTTGAACATGTGAATACGATACGGCAAAAAGAGACCTTCCAATGGCTGGCCTTCATTAAGAATACTAGACAAAAATTCGCATTGAACTTCGGTTTTACAACCTATGTACACTTCAGCCAAAACAGACTCATTTACAGACTCAGCACTATTAGGGTAATTATCGGGAAAATTCAGGAATCCACGAATAGCTTTTGCATCAATTCTACACAATATCCTGGATGTGGAACGACTCACAATGACTCTCTCAGTAGACAAGTAATTACTTGCACACCACTCAGCGAATTCAGGAAAGGGTAAGGTCTTCTCAATGGTGAAATAATATAGAAATGACTTACATGCATTCAAAATGTTGTTTCCCTATGAATTATATCGCCACAATCTTTCCTTAATAATTGATACATTTCCCACTGACAGGAATGGGTCATATACACCCCTATCTCTATCAACCAAGAATTCTTCTCTTTCATCCAAAATTCAGTTAAGGCCTTCTAACCCTTTCTCTTTCTCCATAATAGAAAAAACGGCTGTAATTCTGTGAATAAAGCTCGAGTGTTCGAAAATTACCTGTGACTGTAACTATATGTACCTGAAGTTAACTATGAAAGGATGGTGGCAGTCCTTTTCATTTGTATCGGCATATAAAATAAAAAATGATTCTTCAAAATAAGTCAACTTCACTTTTATAGAAGTCCATTCCGGAGGCTCCTTTTAGTGGTTTTGCTTAAACCATTTTTCTCCATGGAATGTACCACAAGCCACCACATGTATCGTGGTTTTTATTCCGCTACTGCTTTTCTACTCCAACCGTCGTGCAACTCTACCCTCCGGATCTAATGATAACAATTGATGAATATTCACTTTATTTTTAAGCCGTTGGATTAACTCGCATGTACACATTCCGTTGGGCCTTTTTGTTTTCAATCAATGCGCAACTTTATGGAGTGGACTTCTTATCAACCATAGATTTTGTCGACTCGATCTCATAACTGTTGATCCTCGCACCTTGTTAATTATCTCTGCATACCCTTATCTCCTGTGCATCTCCACAGGGCGGATCTACTCTCAACCATTGATTTTCACATCCTTGTTATATACCATTGGATTATGAGATAATTTCATCGTGTATGCGCCCTTTATCATACATTCACATTGTCATATGTAACCAAAGTCTAAATAACCATCATTTCTCTTCACCAAGTTTCTTCGATACTCTGCAAGTTAGAGGTTGTTAACAACTAGCTCCATTCGGGGATGATATCCTACCTGCAAGGTATCAAAGAACTTCATAGACCAGGTGCTTGTCTTTAATCTTTACATGATAGCTTCCAAAAAAATTACCTTTCTTGTTGATATATTTACTAGAAAGAAATGGCATGCCTCCTGAATCTTAGGGATTTCACTGCGAGCTTCAAAAACATGCGGCTTACCATCTGTACTGATTTCTAAAGAAAATAAATATTTACAAACTTATGATACAAGTTTTACCTTACTTCTTAGGATAAGTAATGTTTCATAAATCTCCCGTTTACAGGGTTACTATCCAGAGAAACCCCGTTCGGATATTCCGAAAGAAATGCATTTTGTACTCTATATCCAGTAATAACATAAGAACCTACCCACATATGATCAAATTTTCCATGCTTATCTTTTTTAGGAGCATCCCACTTCAAGACCAAGTCATCAATATGAAACTGTTCTTCTTTCACCCTTCTGTCAAAAGTATTTTTTATTTTTTCCTAATGCAATTGCACTTTATCATAGGTCTTATTCCTTTGCTCTTCTAGCTCAATAATCTGATTTATCCTCCTTTGCATATGATTTGGTTCTTCTTGCTGCTCTTGGAAATACCTCATAACTGGAACACCTAATGATGCTGGAAAAACAACTTCAGTTCCATACACCAATTGGAAAGGAGACATTCCAATCCCCCTTTTGGTACTAATCCTGTCAGCTCATAAAGCATATTTGAGCTTGGTATGCCATGATATTTTATTATCTTCCAACAACTTCCTGATTATCCTTACTAAGATTTTATTTGAAGAGTCGGCTAACCCATTTCCTTGCGGATAATAGGCGGTCGAATGATTGAGACTTATATGATACTTGTGACATAAATCAATCATTTTATTGGATTTAAAAGCAGTTGCATTGTCTGTTACTATTCTTTTTGGGCATCCAAATCTAGCCAATATGTTCTCCTCGAGAAAATCCATGATTACAGTTTTAGTGGCTTTCCTGGTGGGAATCACCTCAATCCATTTTGTAAAATAATCCGTAGCTGTTAAAATCCATTTGTGTTGCCCCAAAGAATTGGGAATTATTGCGCCAATAAAATCCAAACCCCACTGTTGGAAAGGAGCTTCTATTGCTATTGGATTTAAAGGGAGAGGAAGTACCTTTCTTTTACCATAAAAGATTTGACATTGATGACACATGTTGGTTTCTTTATATACATCTGAAAACAATGTTGGCCAATAGTAGCCTACTCTTAGAGTTTTATTTGCAGTCACCTTCCAAGAATGATGCCCTCCATAATCTCCTTTATGAAATTATTTAACTGTATGTTGAGCTTCATTTTCCAAAAGACAGTTTAGTAACACACCTCTGGGGTCTTTCCAATAAAGATATTGATTTATAATACAAAATTTGCCATCTTTCAATTTTACTGACCTTGCCCTTGACTTGCTCAATCCTACTAGTGCTTGTAAATTTTGGAGGACGTAAACAATGTCAGAGTACCATGGAAACGCCACAAAATCAATCATTACTTCCACCTGCGTATCCAACTGATTAAACTGGTGGGATAAGAAATTGATTTGTAAAGATTCACAATTTGAATTTGTCATCATTTTCGCTAATCCTTGTCCCTTAACCAGTTTAATAGGCTTTATCTCTATGTCGTACTCCAGTAATGTAGCTATCCATTTTTCCCTTCTACCTTCTAGATCAGGTTGTGTCAAAATTCCTTTCACTGCAGCAGTTGGAACATGCGCGATTACATGTGAGTGTAGAATATATACTCTAAAATATTTCAATGCCTTAACTAAAGCATATGCTTGTTTCTCCATGATATCATATTTCAATTCTCCATCCCTCAACATCTTGCTGAAAAATGTTATTGGTTGCTCCATGTTCTCATCATTCTTCTGCAATAAAACTGCTGCAATGATATGGTCTAAAGCATACGAAAATACTAAGAAATATTTGGTAAAATCTAGACTCACCAACACCGGAGCATCTGAGATTGCTTGTTTGATTTCCCAAAACGACTTCCTAGCCTCTGCATTCCATTTTATCTCATGACCCTTTTTTAGCATATTTGTAATATTCATTAAGATTTCAACAAAACTAGGCAGAAACCTTCTTAAAAAATTCACCTGTCCCAAAAATGATTGTATTTCCTTTTTACTCCTGGGTTCTCCTACCTTTAAAATTGCACTCACCCTTTCAGGATCAATTTTTATTCCGTCCTTAGATATTATATGACCCAACATTTTTCCTTCTTCCAATGCAAAATTGGACTTCTTTGGGTTCAATGATATACCAAATTTCCTGCACTTCATGAAAATATTTTCTAAATGATGAATATGTTCTTTGTCAGATCTTGAATAAACTGTGATGTCATCCATGTAAATTACCACAAAATTTCCAATTTCTCCTGCAAAAGCAATGTCCATATCTCGTTGGAAAGTAGCTTCTGCATGCATTAAACCAAAAGGCATCTTTGCATACATAAAAGTGCCCCAAGGTGTAGTAAATGCAGTTTTTTCTTGATCTTCAGGTAATACTTTAATCTAATTGTAACCAGAAAAACCGTCCAACATCGAAATTCTCTTAGCTCCAACTACCTTCTACAGTATATGATCCATCTTTGGCAAGGCATAATTGTCCTTCATAGAAACTTTATTTAAATTCTGGAAATCTATAGACAGTCTTATTTCTCCATTCTTTTTCTAATAGGAACCAAATTTGCAACCCACTTTGAAAATCTTAGAGTCACGATGATTTTGGCGTCGAATAATTTTTTAATTTCCTTCTCAATAATGGGAAGGAATTTAGGATTTATTCTTTTAAGTTTCTGCCTAAAAGGTTTCTCCCCAGGTTTTATAGGAATAGTATGCTATATTATAGATGTATCATACTCCTTAAGATCTTCATAACTGTTATCCACCTGAATGGCACCTCTTCGTCCGAGTGCTGACATTCCTTATGTTGGCACACAAAAGGACATTTATGGATTAAGGGTTGCCTAAAACACTATAGATGGACATATTATGAATTACATTTATCATCCATCCAGCTGGTTATTTTTACCTTTAAATATGTCAAGTGTTGTACGCGCCTCTTCCTATATGGAACTCGTGTGTTGTACACGAGTATTGGTTATTGCATCTCGCGTATAGATTTGTATGTGGGTTACCCTTAGAGCAACTCACGTGTCATACACGAGTTGCCAATATTAATACCCGTGTACACCTTCCTTCGACATTAAAAATAATAAATCATGATTATCTGAGATTTGTTAAGCCCTTAACCATAATCACCTTAACTGTCTCAACCTCCTCAACCCTCGAAACTGCCTTATTTCACCAAGTATAAATAAAGGCCTTGGGGAGGGTATTAATCAAGAATACTTGGAGAGCAAAGTTATGCTAGTGGAGTCTATTTAGAAGTCTTTGGATCAATGGAACTCAGAATCCTTTTGTTGCAGAGGAGTCCTTGTCTCAAGCGTTGGGTTGTAATCTAAACTCATTCACTATTGTTAATAAAGAGAATCCTTCTTCCATATGTGTCTTGAATATCTTTCATGTATCATGGTTTGATGAATACTTATGATTAAGCACTCTGTTTATGATTTATCTGACCTATTCTATATACATGTATTATCTTGCACTTGGAGGATTTGCTCTTGACAGGTGAAAGAGAAGCATCCCAGAAGGCTTTGGAGGAGAAGCAGAGCGGAAGAGGACAAAGCTAGGATCAACCGTCGTATATCGGGTGAGTCTTTTCTATCCTTCTATTTCCTTTTTTGTACTCTAAGGTTGATTGCCTGCAAGTTTTATGAGTATGTTGGTAACCCCAGACCTTCGGTTATAAGGTGTTTATTCCTGTACAACAGAACTGGCGACTCCACTGGGGAGCCCATATTGCTGTAGGTTGTTTCTATCACCCCTGACCAGTCTTTGCTTTGAAGTTTGTATGTGGTATTTTATCCTGGTTCATGCTTATCATAGTGTTTGAAAGCCTTGTGTATTTTTCTTATTTTTTGAGAAAAATTATGTACCTGTATGCGGGTTGCTCTGCTACACAGTCACGTACAGAGGCCTGCATACGGGGGTTGGTCTCTTGGACAGTCGCGTACAGTACACGATTTTCCCTTATAAACAGTCGCGTACAAGCCTGGAAATAGGAATTTTTAGGTTAGGGTTTGCTTGTCCATGTCTTTATGTAATTCTTGTTTGGTAGTTGGCTTTCTTTCTGGACACTGTGTAGTTAGTCTGAAGACCTTGTTGACCACATTTGGAGCTTTCTTGTAAATCCCTTAGTTTTCTTGCATTTGGATTGTCTTCTGTTGGCATCTTGAAGTAGTTTGGCCTATTTGGGGTATAGGTTGAAGTGCCTCTATCCAAATCAGTGATCAGGGTTCTAGGCATTGTTTTTCCAGCCTATCTTCTGATAGTGGTTGGTTTGTCACTTACCTTTGTGAGTTTATAATGATTTCTTGTCATTGTACACACCCAAGCTAGGGTTCTCGCCTCCCTTTGTTGGTTGATTCTTGGTTTTATTCACCTGTTTACGTCAGTTTGCTTATTTTATACAGTCGATTTGATCCAAGTATACTCAACTTTAGTGCATTTTAGATGCATGGTAGAGTTTGAGCATTTTAAAAAGTGAAAAGAAAAACATTTTCAAGCTTTTGCATAAGTAGTTTTCATATCATTTTTAAAATATAATCTCAAAAACTACAAAAACATAGTCTTAGTTTCTCTTTATCGTTTGCATTTGCTCATCAATTTATATTTACAAAAAGAAAAAGAAGTTTTCTTTAATAGTGGTAATTTGCTTTGAAAAAAAATACACCTTTACTTTTTTTATTTCTTATTGAGTCAAAAACACCATAATTCATCACTCCATTTCCTTCTGAGTAAGAAAAATCCCTTTAAAATGAATGCAATAATTAAAATTTACTAGTGATTTTTATTTTTAGGGGCCTTTCACCTACTAGCTTAGGCTAGACTTGTGGGATAGGAAGTGTAAACTTCCCATAAGTTTTAAAATTTAGACGCAGCGGACCTTTCTTTAGGTAAATTCTTGACTTTATCAATTGTATCTGGGAAGCTCCTCTCAAAAGGGAGTCAAGCACGAGGCCGCGTGGAGGCATTGGACTGAGGAGATAACCCTCCAATTCCTTGTCAAAATGTAAATCAGGACTTTTATGCATCTGGGGATTCTGTCCTAGATAGAGTTTCGGGCTCAGCTACCCTGCCCATGCGTATGAGTCAGGATTGCGATTGTCCCCCCAGACTGTTGGTATAGCTGAGGTAGCCTTTAGTCTCTTGAAATTTAGGGTTCATACCTAGGTAAATCGGAAGGCTATTTCTAGTTCACCTTGGACGGGCTTGGAAGGTAACCCTTATTGTAAGTGTAGGAGGGCGTTGGGTGATTCCTCCACTTGTTCCTAAGAACCACTTCAAGGATGCCAAGTAATCGTTCTTCAGCTTTCTTTGGGAAAGCACATCTTTCACCTCTGATTGATTTTTTGAGGCTTTAGGATTTTTATAGTGTATGCCCTATGGTTTTTCCTATGTTTAGTTGGCCTTAGGTTTTGATTTGTCAAATTTTCAATCATGGAGGACCAACCTATAAGAAGGTCAAGAAGGTTGAGAAACCTTCCTCCTCTCGTCACATTGGAGCCTCCACCTCCACCCCAACGGTGGAGATTGGACACGGACGGTTCATTTGAACCGGTAGGAATAAGTGAAGTTCTAGGTGAACCAGAACTTATAGCTAACCGTTTTTATCTTGATACAGTTGAGATAGAAGACTTGCAGACTGACAAGTTTGAAAGAAATTTTAACACACCCTTGACTGATTTAAACGATCCTGTGATCATTCAGGTTAGACCTTTTGATTCACTTGTTTTAGGTGTCCTTGTGGGTAGGATTATACCTTCTATGGGAGAAAGTTCTTTTGTGTTCGCCTCAACCATTCCGGTTGAAAGGGTACTACCTCCCCCAGTAAGTTCCCCTAGATCTAGTATACCTTCTACACCTTTGACTCCAGCGAGCCAGGTGGTTCAACCACCAGTTCACTCAAACCTAGAAGGTACTTCTGGTGATATGGTTACTGGGATCCCTAGTATACCTACTGTTCCTTCTTCCTTTCCATATACTACCCAGAGTGGTCCGGTAGGATCCTTGGTGTTCGTCCAAGTATTTCCTTGGAATGGGTGGCACATTCCCCATCCACTCCATATGTAGGCCCATCACCTTCCTATGTAGGAGCGCAATTTGGGAACAACACCTCTTATGGGAAAATTTTCCAAACTCCGATTTCGGTTCCGTTTACAAGCTCTCCCTTTTCGTTGTTTAGCGGAGGGATACCGACTCCTGTCTTTCAGACCCTTGTTTCTATTGGGACGGCCCGAAATTCTTATACTGCACCTCCCACACACAATCCTGTGGCTTACAGATGGAATCCATTTTAGAGTAATCTACCTACTTCGCAATCGGTAGCAGGGGGCAACCCCACTTTTACCTATTGGAATTCGGGGGTAGGTCCCTCTAATCCCCAGGCTGGCATGTTTAGTACCCCGGTTCAACCCAAACTTCCATTCTTGGAAACTTTAAACTTGCCAGATTTGTCAAATTTGATGAATGACCCGGTGAGGCATGACCCCTTATGGCCACCTGTTCCCTCCAAATTTCCATCGGACATCCCTAAATTTGAGGGAAAAGTTGGTGAAGATCCTAGGGCTCATGCCACGACATTTCATTTATGCTATTCTTCGAATTCACTGAATGAAGATTCAGTTAGGTTGAGGATATTCCAGAGAACCTTAACAAGTACTGTGGCCAAATGGTATATTGAACTGCCTTCTGCTGCTTTCAGTAGTTTCTGGGACTTGGCTAGTGCATTTCTTAGCCACTTTCAGCTTCTTGTTCGATATGGTTTCAGAATGGACTTGTTGTCTACCTTTAGGCAAAACAAGGCTACCCACATCTCGGATCACATCCAAGAGTGGAGGAGGCAGAAGAGCCTTATAAAATCCACTATCCCTCCTGAGTTCCTTCTAGAGTTGTTCCTTAAATCCCTGTTGCCCTACATATCTAAGGACGTATCCACCTCAGGAGTGACGAATGAAGAAGAAGCCATTCTCAGGGCCCAGCAACTGGATTTGATTTATTCACAATATGGGATCTTGTATGAGATTATCCCTGAGGCACTGAGGCCTACGCACGATGTAGAGAAGCCTACGCCTGGACCCCATGTCGATGGTGTGGTTGGGTCCGTTAACTCTCCCACCGTAGAGTCTTTGGCTAAGAAACTTCATTAGTTGTATGTCAAGCAGTCTACGATGGAGGCAGCAAAGGCTACCCCCTCCCCCCAGAGTGAAAATGTTTTGGCACAAACCTCTCAAAGAGCAATCAGCAGCCCAACGGGAAGAAAAAGAGAGGAAAGAAGGGAGAGAGAAACCAAAACAAGCAGAATCCAACGAACAATGCTGATGGGGGGCAAGAAAGAAAAGAAGAAGGTCAAGTTCCCATGTAAGTTGTGCCATGAGGACCACCTTACTCACCGTTGTCCCCTTATGGAACACGCCCATAAGCTACTTATGGCTCAACAATCGGCTGTCCTAAAGGATTCTTTTCCCCAAGGACAAAACTCTGCCTCAGCTTCTAATGTAGCAGGGGGCACTCAAAATTCCCCTGACCCAAACTATATCAACATGGTTCAATCTTCAACTTTGTTGCAGACAAGGAATAAAAATTATGAGAAAGAGACTCCTGAGAAGGGTAAAGATGTAGGTGAAACTTCTAACCCTCTCACAATAGAGAAGCCTGTTGAAACTATGCCGAAGATACCAAAATGTGTCTTCAAGAATACCTTGCATAACCCTAACACTAGGGCTACTTTAAACTACTCCGTGGTTGAAGATTTATCCCAAACACTGTGTGCAATGTTAGCTTTAAAGGTGTTACAGAGTTGTCCTGCTCAGTGGGATGCTCTCTTAGCAGCTTTAGGTAGCATGGATTCGTCGAGTCTCATGGCAAAGTTTCATTTGGATGATGTTAAAATTCACCTACCTTACCATGTAGCCTTATCAATATATGTCATCCATGGTGGAAAGACCATTGGAAGGGCAGTTGTTGATGAGGGTGCTTCTACATGTGTTATGTCCTTGACCTGTTGGAAAGCTCTCGGATCCCCAGAGCTGGTTCCGTCAACACTTTACTTACTTCTTTCGATGGAAGGTCCTTTCATCCACATGGTATCCTGATAGCTTTTGAAATTAAGCTGGCAGGGAAAGAAGTGTCTATTGAGGTAGAAGTGATTGATGCTCCTTTGGACTATAATCTACTTCTGGGAAGGAATTGGACTTATGCGATGTCCGCTATTGCATCGGCCATTTTTCGTGTAGTGGTTTTTCCACATGAGGGAAAGTTGGTTACTATTGATCAACTTGATTATAATCAAAAAGGCCGTTTAGAGTCTAATGATTCTGATGTGCCATTGGTTGATCAAGTCAAACCTGCTGCACAAATATTGGGGGCTGGAATGTACACATCACTAATGGGTACATTTGATCTTCCAGCCCCGGTTAATTATATTGGTTATACTAGTGTGGGGAATTCCATAGCTACGGTTGTCGATAGGACTGATCCTTGGGTTCTCCCATCCCCCCATGAACCGGATGTGCCCTTATCGACAGTGGAGGTAGCTTATCAAGCTATCACTCAAGCCACTGTTGATCCCATCCCAGATCCTCTAACAGTCTCGAAAGATATGGAAGAAGTCTACTTGCCCACATGGGAGGAAAACTCTTTGCACTCTATAGATTGTTTAGACATGGTTTTACCTTCTGATGAAGCCATTTTGGAAGCCATGAGTGGACATGGTAATATTTGTGAGGATCTTCATCATCGCTCCTATTTTCTTCTTGAACTAAGCAAAATAGAAAATCAAGAGTTTCAGTTGAGACTGTCAGAAGATGTTGATATACCTATCAATCCCTTACCTAGGGAAGGAATGTTTGCCAAGGGGAATATGGAAAATATTTCTTCCACTATACCTATTAACATCTCTGTGAACCCTGATGTCGTGGAAAACATATATATATATATATATATATATATGTGAAAATTGCTCTCCTGAAGAGATTGCCATCTATACTGCCCTGTTTAAGGAATTCTGCGATGTCTTTGCCTGGTCATATGAGGAGATGCCAAGCATAGATCCATCGATTGTTGAACACAAAATTTGAACGTATCCTGATGCCAAACTGGTTCGACAAAATTTAAGACCTGTTAACCCACGCAAAGCAGCAGCTGTAAAGGATGAAGTTGAAAAGCTGTTGAAGGTTGGTTTTATCTATCCCATAGCTCTAACATAATGGGTATCCAACCCTGTTCCTATTGGTAAGAAGCAAGGGACTTTCCGCATCTGTATGGACTTTAGAGACCTCAATAAATCCTATCCTAAGGACAACTATCCTACGCCATTTATAGACCAGATTATAGATGCTTGTGCGTGAAGTGAGGTGTTCTTGTTTATGGATGGTTTCTCCGGATACAATCAAATTCAAATAAAACCGGAATACCAACATAAAACTACTTTCATTTGTCCTTGGGGTACCTTCGCATATAAGAAAATGCCCTTTGGATTGAAAAATGCAGGGGAAACCTTTCAACGGGCTATGAAATTTGCCTTCCATGATATTAAAACCATTGTCGAACCATACCTTGATGATATTCCAGCACATTCTCGTAAGAGGATTCAACATCCATATCATTTACGGTTGATATTTGAGAGATGCAGATATTATAAAATCTTCTTGAATCCCCACAAGTGTGTATTCTGTGTCGAATCAGGAATATTGCTCGGGTTCATTGTCTCTAGTAGAGGCATCTAAGTGGATCCATTGAAAGTTGAGGCCATTGTAAACCTGCCTCCTCCTTGTTCTATCAGGAAACTTCAAAGCCTGCAAGGAAAGTCTAACTTTCTTCGACGTTTTATTGTTAACTATGCCAAGATTACTAAGGGTTTCATGCGCCTGCTCAAACAAGACACCCCATTTATATGGGATGAAACCGCACAACTTGCTTTCGAGGCATTGAAAAAATATTTGTTGTCGGCACCCTTATTGCATCCACCAGATTATTCTAGGGATTTTATATTATATCTAGCCGCATCTGAGTTGACCATTGGGGTAGTACTAGTCCAAGAGGACGATAAGCTTGTAGAGCATGTCATTTATTATCTTAGTCGTGCTTTGGCTAGACTTGAACTTAGATACTCCCACGTTGAGAAATTAGCCTTAGCAGCCGTTTATGCTGTTCAGAGGTTACGTCACTACATTTTACTAAGGACCACCATAGTAGTGGCGGATGTGAATCCGTTTCAATATGTTTTATCCCGACGGATTGTTGGGGGAAAATGTAACAAATGGATAGTCATTCTCCAAGAGTTTGACTTGGATTTCCAGTGTGCTAAGTCTAAGAAGTCCTTGGTTTTTGCTGAACTTATAGCAGAATTTCCTACTGAAGAAGATGTAGCAGTTGAAGATGACTCATTCCCAGATGAGCACATCTTCTTGATATCCACCTCTGATCCTTGGTATGGGGATATTCTTATATATCTCCAAACTTTGAAGTATCCTGCAGCTTCCTCAAGGGAGGAACAACGTAAATTACACCTTTATGCCAAGAACTACCTCATCATAGGAGATACATTATATCGAAGAGGGGTAGATTCCATTTTGCGTTGATGCCTTACCCATGAGGAAGTGGAAATTGTCCTGAATAATTCCCATAGTGGAGCGTGTGGGGGTCATTTATCTAGGTTAGCAACAGCCCAGAAGATATTATGTGCCAGTTATTTCTGGGCCACGATCTTTAAATATTGTGTGGAAGCAGTGAAGCACTGTCATCCGTGTTAGCTTTACACCAGGAAAATGTGGTCACATCCTAGTATGTTATTTCCCATTGTCTCGGTAGGCCCCTTCATGAAATGGGGGATTGATTATGTGACATGCAACCCAGCCTCGGCTGGGGGGCATAAATACATCATTGTCACTATTGACTATTTTACAAAATGGGCAGAGGCAATGCCTACTTTTAAAGATGATGGGGAAATAATAGCTTTCTTTGTATTCAATCAAATTATAGCATGATTTGGTATACCCAAAGTGATTTTCACTGACCATGGCAGTCATTTTCAAAATAACATGATGACCGAACTAACTACCATGCTCGGATTCAGATAAGAACATTCATCTTCGTACTATCCGCAATCAAACGGTCAGGTTGAGGCTGTCAACAAAACTTTAAAAACTATCCTTAAACGTACAATTGATGCAACACGTTCTAACTGGAACATCATGCTATATCCTGCTCTTTGGGCCTACTGAACAAACGTAAAAAATGCTATGGGTTTCTCCCCTTTCCAACTCATTCATGGAGTGGAAGTAGTTACTCCGATTGAGTGTGAAATTTCGTCTTTAAAGATAGCTATTCATGTGTTACCTGATATGAGGGAGCTTGAGGAATGTCTGGTACATTTAGAACACTTTAATGAACAGCGTAGAGATGCGCTGACCGCTAATAAAGCTCATAAAAATAGGGTTAAAAATCAGTATGATAAATCGGTCAAACCTCAGGTTTTCTCTGAAGGGGAACTTGTCTTGCTTTGGGACCAAGACAAAGAACCCTTGGGGGCAGAAAAATTCAAGGCCATGTGGTTAGGACCTTATGTTGTTTCAAAATTTTTGAAGAAGGGTGCATATGAGTTATTTGATTTTGATGGGAACAAGCTGCCTGAGCCTAGAAATGGGCTCTACCTGAAAAAGTACTATGCTTAGGCTTAACACTTTTTCTTGTATTTTTATTGTATGTATTTTTATGTACATTAGGTTGTCAGTTTTGTTTTTTATATTATCTGTTGGTTGTTGCAGATGTCTTCTGAAAGATATATAGAGTTCGCTGATGTTGCCAGCCGTCACACTTGTAACCTAGCTTCAGCAGCGTGGGTTATTTACTCTCCCTCAGGATAGCTTGTTGCCGCTGTAGGTGATTGCTTAGGTCCTGCTTCTAATAATGTTGTTGAGTATAGGGCCGTAATTGAGCTTTTATGGGATGCTTTGTCATGTGGTATCACCCAGCTTGAAGTTCGTCTAGACTCTCAGCTAGTGGTCTCCCAGCTCAATCGAGCTTATCAGGTATGAAATCCTATTCTATTACGTCAGTTCATGCAAATTCGGTTATTGGAAAGAAATTTTGAAGTTATTATATTCAATCACATTCCACGAAATCAGAATCAATTGACTGATGCATATGCTAATTACATTTTAGATTGGCATCTAACACACATTTCATAAAGATATATAGCACACATATAAAAAACATTTGTAAATAAACCGCCAACAACAATAATATATATATATGTGTGTGTGTGTGTGTGTGTGTGTGTGTGTTTGTGTGTGTGTGTAAAATATCTGTCCATAGATAGGTCAAGTCTGATGCTCATATCCTGTCATATACAAAAATGTGGATCACATTTCATCAAAATGTCCTAGATCTACGTAGGACCACCCTAGTCACTTAGACCACCTTGGTCCCCATGGTCCCTCTGTACTCTGGCTTCCTCAGCCTCTTCGGCTTCGACAGCCTCCATAGCCTCTAGATATACAAGAACCACTCTGGCCACTCACTTGAAAAGACGTAACTAGACCGGTGGCACTCCAACAACGAACTCCTGCATGGCAGTCGAGATATGCTCTATCCGCAAGGTGGGAACTCTTTGGGTCAACCTGGCCAGTTTCCCCTCTAGAACCCTGATCAGTCCCGAGTCTTCGCCTATGACAGGACGAACTAACATACATGGATGCCCCTCAAGGCGGACCGGTCCAATATCTACATTTTGACACATTTATAGGATTAAGACTTGTACATATGTATATATCTATCATTTTAAAATTCATAAAAATTTTAAAAAAAATGATAAAAAATTAAAATTTATTTACCTAGCTCTCCCCATGTTCCTCTTGGAGGGAGGACAAGGTCGGGATCACCTCAAAATTCCATGCCGGCATATGGAAACTACTCCAGTGCCATTAGCTGTCGTTCCCACCAGATATAGAAATCATCATCATATACACTATGCACTGTATCTCCTCCTCCTTGATGGAGGAAGATGTCTCCCCACCTGCTCAGCCTCGACTGACATGGAGATCAGAACGGTAGAGGTATGTCAGGGCTCAATCCTGGTACTCTCTCAAAGAAGAAGGCAACCAATATGCTTGCATAACCAAAGTTCTTTCGCCTTCCTCTCTTTTAATCGGACAGTTGTCTTTTCATGATAGGGACAACTCCTGAACACCAATCATAGAGGGCACCACGAAAACAATCCACCGCCAACCTCATTTGGTTCCATGTAGCCAAATTTAATGAAGAAGATCCTGAAATCCACACGATGGTGCTTGCAAGTACCTGTAGTGTAAAGTCATGAATATGTGTAATAGGGACACAACTCCCTCTCTTTTGGGTACCTGGTGTGCAAAACACATCTATATAGTTTTGGACACTTAAAGGGTCACTGCCTCGGCCAGTGCCCTCTAAGTTAATCGGTGCTCCTCGATGTGACAGATTGGTTATGAAATACATGTCCTCAGTAGTAATCTCCAAAGTCTCACCCTGTAGGTCAAACATCCCCAAATCATGATCCCAATAATTTATCATGAACTCCAAAAGGCGGACATTGGCCCGCATGGGTGATGTGCAAAATAATTTTAGTAGCCCACTTGTTCGTAATGCATGTATAGTGGGTGCACTTTGGAGTGCTTCTTGGTCCATTGTTTCATGTTCCCTTTCCCTCCATTCCAGCACCATCTTCACACCTAGCAAAACAAGCAATTTGCTTCAGTAATTTCATATAAAATTTCAAATTTTTTTGACTATATTTATGTTTTTATCCTTCACGCAGTACACACGACTGTTTGGTTAGACATGTCGCGTACTGTACACGACTGTCTATATAGGAAACTCGCGTACAGGATGCGTGTACGTGAGTCTTTACACTGTGAACCCGCGTACGCGCCATGACATGTTTTAGGATGCTTTTAAACATGAAATTAGGACCCAAAATTAATAATTGCTAGGATCAAAATGAAGAGCTCGGGGTGTAGGCTTACCTGCAACTTGCGGGATTTGATTTCGTCGATTAGATTGTCCAGAATGATCAAACAAAGGTAGAGGAAATAACTTGCTTTTTATGGCTAAAAATTCCAAATGGTGAGTTTTGTTTTGATTTTCAATTATTTATAGAAATTTTATTTCTCCAAGTGGGTTTTTTCTATAGTTTGAAAATCCATTCAACTAATACCATATTTCTTTTTGCTTTGAAACAGGTTTTTCACCATTATAAAGTGTTGTTTCTCTAATAGGGTGGTTTTGTCATTTCCAATACATTTTTGGCATCTTTATTCAATCCACATTAACCTTAGCATTCAACATTTTGCCACGGACTATGGTATTATAAACCATTAGTTCCCTTTTTTTACCATTGTTCTTTCGTGGATAGGACCCTTTTTTCATGAGTATCTTCCTTCCAAGCCTATGTCGTTCTTTGGTAATCATGCTCCAACTATTTCAAGTACAGGGGTATCCTTTTAGCTATTTTTCATGCCAAATAGAGCTTCCTTTGAATATCTTTTTACAAGCTATCCCTTTATAGGACTCCCCGCCCTTATGGAGTTTCTTTAGGCCCAGGTTTGACTCCTTCAAATCAAACTTGACTGCTGAGTTAACTTGTCCATTCAAGCTCATTAAGAATATGTGAACGGGCATCCGCATTGGTGGTAGGTTATCTCTTTCTTAGACCATGCAGAATAATACAAGAAAGGATCCCTCTCTTTTCTATTTTGAATTGAGAAGAGTATTCTTAGGCATAGGTTTATCACTTTTCCGGACCTGAGGGACTAAATTTACAAAAAAGGAACACTCGGTATGAGCTTAGTTTTCTCTTTTTCGTGCTCTGGACCTAAACATGAAAAAGATTCCGAGTGTACTTTGTGTCTTTGTCATGCTCGTTAAACACTTAATAACAAAGCAACAAGTTTATTGTTGTAAGCCTCATTTCTCATAATCAAATGGATCTTTCCGAGTGATCTTTATTTCCTTCACACTCATAAAACTCAAGCTATTTTATGCTGTTTTGGAAGGAGCATTGGGTAGGTGGTAATTTAACCTTTTTTGGACCTCCCTGACTAAGTACGAAAAAGGTTCACCTTTTCTTCTACGGAAATTAAGAGAGTTCTTCTGTGGTATGTTTTATAATTTTTCAGCCTCAGGAGACTAAATTGGACGAAAAAGGACCCCCCTGGAGCCTTCTTTGGAGTTTTCAGACTCCCTAAATGTGAAAACACCAACTGAGCATGTACTAGTTCAGGCTCATTAAATCCACGAATCAGTGACACTATCAAGCATTATTTTCCCGTCTCTTCAAGCTTGTTTAAAAATGAAGAGAAATCCGAGTTAACTTTTCTGGACTCGTTAAATTTAACAGGGAAGGTAAGGAAGAAGTTTTCTCTTGTTTTTAGTAGTGGTAGCATGTCATCCTTGAACATAGCACTCTTTTTCTTTTCCAATACCCATGTTTCAGTGATCACTTTTTGTTCACCTATTACTTTGAGTTTTCTACTCCTCTTCTTGTTTGTTATACCTGGGGAATTTGATCATGTCTCCTACATGACAAATAAGTATAGTTGTTCTATCTATAAGTTACATGCTGCCTTGGGTCATCTCTGTGTCGTGCTCATTGTTCAAGGACTTCACCCAATGTTTTATCTATATCCTGATCCCATCATTGTTATATCTATTATTTATTGTGTCTCCCTTTTGTTACGTAGTTCCTAGTCACTCTTGTGATCCGTTGGAGGATCTATTTCCTTCCTTATCATAGTATGGTTCCGTTTCAGTACTTCCTGATGACGACGACCTAGAGTTTTGACGATCGTACCTCAGGATTCACTTCCCTCATTAGTGAATTCCTTTGCTTTAGTTGTTAATTATTACTTATTGATTGACAAACTGTTGAATCCTTTCCATGTTCGACTTCAACCTACTTTTATTCACATGGCTGGGATTGTACTATTTCTTTGGGATAGTTTATGAATACCTTAGTTCTTCACCTATGGACTAAGTTGCGCAAGATTATTTTCTATTCATGTACACAGCTTCCAGATCTTTGAAGACTCATCATTCTTGTATATTGTGGCTTCGATCCACCTTTGTAATATATGTGGTTTCATACCTGTATCATATGATGTACTCAAATATTGTAAAGGATCTAGTGTTCCAGTAAATTGAACATAGCATCCTCAGATATGACTTTGTATATGACATTACTATGTATTTGTTTCAGGTACTATCTCTGCTCCATTGGATTTCTGAGTTCTCCAAAGATAAAGATTATAATGTATTTCGGCCATGATTTCCCTCTAACCTCACACATTAGGGGGCATCTGTTATCCACCTGAATGGCACCTCTCCGTCCGAGTGCCAACATTCCTTATGTTGGCACACAAAAGGAAATTTATGGATTGAGGGTTGCCTAAAACACTATAGATGGGAATATTATGAATTACATTTATCATCCATCCATCTGGTTATTTTTACCTTTAAATATGTCAAGTGTTGTACGTGCCTCTTCCTATATGCAACTTGTGTGTTGTACGCGAGTATCAGTTGTTGCATCTCGCGTACAGATTTGCACACAGGTTACCCTTAGAGAAACTCGCGTGTCATACGCGAGTTTCCAGTATTAATACCTGCGTACACCTTCCTTCGACATTAAAAATAATAAATCATGATTATCTGAGATTTGTTAAGCCCTTAACCATAATCACCTTAACTGTCTCAACCTCCTCAACCCTCGAAACTTCCTTATTTCACCAAGTATAAATAAAGGCCTTGGGGAGGGTATTAATCAAGAATACTTGGAGAGCAAAGTTATGCTGGTGGAGTCTATTCAGAATTCTTTGGAGCAGTGGAACTTAGAATCCTTTGGTTGCAGAGGATTCCTTGCCTCAAGTGTTGGGTTGTAATCTGAACTCATTCACTATTGTTAATAAAGAGAATCCTTCTTCCATATGTGTCTTGAATATCTTTCATGTATCATGGTTTGATGAATACTTATGATTAATCACTCTGTATATGATTTATCTGACCTTTTCTATATACATGTTTTATCTTGCACTTGGAGGATTTGATCTTGACAGGTGAAAGAGAAGCATCCCAGAAGGATTTGGAGGAGAAGCAGAGCGGAAGAGGACAAATCTAGGATCAACCGTCATATATCGGGTGAGTCTTTTCTATCCTCCTATTTCCTTTTTTGTACTCTAAGGTCGATTTCCTGTAAGTTTTATGAGTATGTTGGTAACCCCAGACCTTTAGTTATAAGGTGTTTATTCTTATACAACAATAACTCCAAGAAAACACATCAGTATACTTCTTCATTAAATTCACATATTCTTCTTTTTCTTTTACAGGCAAATTTTTGGATAATTTTATAATCTTAGGATTTTCCTCGGTACCAATATTCCTATATTCAATAGCATTCTCAATAGGCTTCACTTTAGGATTCTTAGCAACATCATTCTGATCAAAAAAATTTTCCAAAGGAATCAAACCTCTTGGTATAAAATTATTTTTTAATTGAATAATATCTTTTCCTCCTAAGGTTCCCTTTAATTTTTCAACACCATATTTCTCCTTTTCAAGCTCTTCATCATCCTGAAAATTCTCACCATTGTCATTTTCGGTATCAATATGAGTATTTACAAATTCTCCCAATAGTTATAAAAACCTTATGATCTGCATGTCATCTTCAAATACCTGCCAATATTTAGAATTATTGGGAATAGATGGTTTGTTCACAATGTCCACTTGATATTCTTTCTGACCAGCAATGGGGGTTTTAAATTTTCCAGCAGCTACTGCAAAAGAATCTGCTACAGTATTTTCATGTTTGGAAACCACCTGAATTGTATGCTCTGTAAAAAAGTTACCAATCATATCCCATACTTCATTCCTATAAGCCCTCATTCGGGGATGTCTTGTTTGATAGCTATCATTCACCTGGTTTATCACCAAATCTGAATCCCCTAAAACTTTTATCCTTTGTGCTCCCAAATATTTCAAAGCATGCAACCCAAGTAATAAAGCTTCATATTCAGCTACATTATTTGTGCTTTCAAATGTTAATTTATATGATAAAGCTTTAAAATCCCTGATAGGAGAAATTATATACACACCAGCTCCAGCGCCTATTTTTTCCGCAGATCCATCAAAGTACATAGTCCATAAACCTTCTCTTTTTTGTTTTGCTTCCAAAGCATCTTGTTCCATCACCTCTTCCTTTTTATTTTCTTTAGGCTTCATCTGCAATGCAGCTTGCAAATCATATGGGACAGTATCATTAAAGAAAATGGAAGACCCCAAATCAGTATCAACAGCATATATATGATGAACATCAGGCTTATCTTGACTGCTCACTACATAAGGAGTTCTTTTCTCACTATATAACCTCTTACTTCCATCTTGAACAGGAATAGTAGCATATGACATATCCATTTGTAAACTACCCTTCAACTTTGACGTCCAAGATCTTGATAACAATACTCCAAACTTGGGTGGGATATCTACTACTACCACATCCATTACTATGGTTTTAGATGGTAATTTATTCATAGTTACTACCATATCTTTAATCAAACCAAGACATTTCACTCTCCTGGAATCAAAAGAATACAAATCTTTATATGGTCTTGTCGCTTCCAATCCCAGAATTTCAACTACTCCTTTTGGCATTAAATTATGTGATGCACCCGAATCTAGCATAGCATTATGGACCACCATATCATGCACATTCAAACTCAAATAAAAAGGAGGGACTTCTTCATTTTCTATGTTTTCAACTTTCGACCCAAATGAAATAGTAGGATTATCATCATTCAATTCCAAAATATCAGATTGCAATTCTCCTTGACCTTTGACCATTTTTGTTATGGTATTTCTATATTCATTGTTTCTTAACAACTCATTAAATGGAACATAAATTTTCAACTTGGAAAGCTCATTTTGCAAATTGAAACTAGAACTAACTCTTTCTACATCAATTGGGGTTATTTTCTTCATTCCTTTGTGTTTTTGTATCTCATTCTCAACTTCCTTATTTACAACAGACTCTTTTTGTATTTCTTTTCCCCTTTCTATATTTAAAAAACTAGTGGAAGGATGATTTGGATTTACCTTCCCTTTATTTATAAAAACTTCTCCGTTTCTCAATCTAATCTTCCTCTGTGCATAATCCATAGCATGCAGATAACCTCTTTGATACTGTTCTATCGCCCTTTCAAATTCTTCATTCCCATCCTCTTGTGCAAACATGTTATGTTCTTCTTCAGTAAGATATACCTCTAAATCTAGTTCTCCGAAAAGATGAATTTCATTTTCGGTAGGGTCTTCTTCGTCAGTGACATAATTATCAAGAAAAGGTGGTTGAATTTGCTGTTCTTCCCGATTTCTTGGGTTTCTCATGTCTCTCTGCCTATTTTGTGGAAGTATAGGAGGATTTGGTCTTCTAAAGTTAGGATTCCTGATTTGAGGATCGACTTGTTCTCTGTTGAATGCCCTATTATCCATAGTCAATCTGTCCATCAACTTCTCCATTGTCTTCAACATCATTTCAAACTTGATATCAGTGGTAGAAGAAGAAGTAGAGGGCGAATTTTCTTCCTTTTTCCTCCTATCAATGTATCTGTGTTTCATTTTTCCACTTTCCATCATATTCGCTTCCACTTCCAAAGCATCTGTAAACATTATGGTGAGAGTTGTTGATTTTCTTTCTCTCAATGAAAATGCAAAGTCATTATCAAAGGTTCCAGCATAATGCAATTTAGCGGCAGTTGTAGAAGGTTTTATATCTTCTGGAATATAATTATAAACCCTCATAAACCTACATGAAAATTCATGAACGGATTCAAAACCCCCCTTTTTGAGACTGTTATACTGAGACAAGAACTGCAAAGGATTTTGTTTGTCATCCCATCTCTCGAGGAATGCATTATGGAAAGCTTGAAAATTCAATATAGATCCATCTGGCAAGTATTTAAACCATTTCTTTGCTTCACCTGATAAACTTTGAGCAAATAACCGCATTTTAACATCTGCATAATCAACTTCTTCCAAGTCAACAAAATCTTCAAACTTAGCCACATGTTGCTTTGCGGTTATGTCACCTTCTTCATCAAATAAAGAAATTATTTCGAAATAATTTTGAGGAAGGTCATGTAATAAAGCAGGCAAACTCAAAGGAGCAAATGTGGCTACCATTGGTCTAGATGGATTTAGAGGTACTGAAGACTTTTGAGTGTTTTGAACAACAAGTGTTTCGACTTTTGCAGACTGTTGTAAATTTCTCCAAAGTAAATCCAACAAATAAGATTCTAATCTACGAGAATTAAATTCAGTATTCTTAAGATCAGATTTAGACTTATTTTTCAACAAACTTCTTCCAACCTTAACTTCCCATTTTGAATAAAAAATATTAAGAGAATCTTGAGAAGATGATGCACCAAACAAAGGAAAATATATTTTTTCTTTATCCTTTTTCTTAAATAACATTTCTGGATCTTCCAAACTCTTTAAAATTTTAGTGTCAGAATTACCTCGTGTATGTCTTCTCGAAGCCATAATGACTTTTTAAATTTTGAAAAATTTTACAATGGGATCGCCAGGGAAAATATACAACCTTCTCCACTGACAAAAATTCTTGTTTGCCCACAGAAATATTTTCTTGGTCTTCAAAACTCTGTCATTCTTCCCATGGTAGATTTGCACTTTCATTCCCTGGAAACGGCACCAATTTGTTAACACTCAGAACGTACCCAGGTTGCAAAGGTAGATCCAAAGGTAACAGCAAAAACCACTTTAGAAAGAAACTAGCTTTCCTTTCCAGAGAGGGATCTCTCAAATATAAATTTAACTAGGCTAGATATAAAATCAACACTTAAACATCATATAGGAGGTTGAAATGATACACATAATCATTGGGCAATGGAGTCAAAATATATAAAGATATCACAAAGTCGCATGCATCAGATTTCATCAAAGGCAAGATAACCACTTAACTACATTCATTCATTGAGTTCAGGTGGAAAGGAGGAAATATGAACAGTCCATCAATATAGAGCATCAGAAGATGAATTCCGTATTAACTTTAGTAGAAACATTTATGAAATATCTGAAACAATAATTAGAGCACAACAAGTATGAATTCCAACCATTCAATAATACGTTTCAGATACGAGGAAAACAAAATGGAATGTAACACTGGAAAAACGATCACACAGGAAAGAAAATACATACTGTAATGTAAACAACACAAGAATATTTGATAACCACATGAATTCAACTTTGTTATTTCAAAAGTTTTATGTCTTCAAAAACATTGATCAACAAATGGGTTCCAACCCCCATTACTTCAAGTAAATGCAAATATATACATAAATGATTTCTTCCCCCGAGAAGATTTAATAACTGAATAATCTGTTTAATCAAAGGATTTGTAACTATATCCCTAAAAACTAGGAATAAACTAATTACTTTGATCCTAATAACAGATCATTTAATTAAAATCAACTTGGTGACAACAAGGCTCGAACAAGCAGCTCCATAACGCGCAACACCTGTTTTCACAGATGAAGAATATACTTTGTTTTTCTAAATATTTCCACGGCTCTCCATTGTTCTGCTCTTGGGATGTCGTACTTAATCATTTCTCGGATAGACACTTCCAGATCCATATAGGTTTCATAAGACATAGTATGCAGCCCTCCTCTGACGATCAGAAATTTCTGCAATATCTCGGAGTCTTCTGTTAACTTGTCCACGATGACTTTTCCCGTCAGCCCCTTTAACAAATCATCAAACTTGGAGTGATCCATATGGATTTGTACTAGTAGGCTATGATAATTTTCTTGAGAAATAACTCTTCCTTCTTCATCCCAGAAAGAAGGAAGGCCATCTTCAAACAATTCTTTAAAAGCATGCCTGAAATCAATAATACGCGAAGTCATCTCATCAGCCTTATCTTGTACTGTCTTCATAAGATGATGTTTGTGAATGAACCTTTTTTACCACAGTACCATTGCCAGTCTGTATTTGATTCCTATATCTTGTAATTTTTGACAAGTTAATGAATTCAAGAAATTCAATGCATTCTGAGCTGTACTCAGGGGCTTCCTCTCCATGGTTTCATTTACTAGTTTTAATCTCTGATTGGCTAAATTAACCAATGTACTTTGGTCATCAATGAAATTCAAATAATGTCTGAACTTGGTAATCTCCACAGACAAGGTATCCCAAATTATATGCTTAGATCCCTGGAGAGGACCCTTTCCTGTATTCCTTTCTTTTAATTCATTAAGCTTATTTTGTAATTGACCTTTATCCTGTAATATTTTATTCTTGTTTTCAACCATTTTATTCAGCTCAAATCTAATTTTCTCATTTTCTTCTTTTAATTCCCTTATCTCTACATCCTTCGAGCTTACTTGTGACATGGGTACTAGTAAATCATCAGCAAAAAAATCATTTAAAGCCCTTTCAATATTTACAATGGTCAAATCTTCATCAGTAGGAGTTTGGCTCATTAGTTCTTCCATAATCTCTTTTTCATCATTTTGGTCTTTCTTCAACCGTGAAATTTGTGCTATTAACTCATTTCGCTCCATTTCCCATTTTTTCTTTTCTTCTTGCAATTTCACAGTTTTGCCTTTGTACTCCATCATTTCCTGATGAATCTTATCCTTCTCCTCCTGCAATGTTAACAACTCCGATGACTGAACATGTTCAGAACTCGTAATTTTCAACTTATTCTTTAGTACCTGGAGGGCATTGTCTTTTTCTTCTAAAAGTCTTTTGATGGCTTGTGTGTTCCCTGTTTCATCCCCTGAGCTTACGATATCTGCTTGCAATTTATTTATTTGAATAGAATTCGCCTTGTTCTCAACTTTCTCATGCTTTAATTGAACTTCTAATTTATCAACCAAAACTTGCAACTTGTTAATTTTCACCATGGCATGCAATAAATCTGAATAAATAATATCTCATGTCTATTTATGCAACCGTATTTTGTCAGGTACACTGATTTTATCCAATCTTACTTCCATTTCGGCCACTTTTTTTTCAATTACCATAGCTAATTTTAAAGTGTTTCTCTCTACATCCTGAGTGGAAATCAGGGAAGTCTTTGGGTTATTCAGACTTCTCACTCGTGGGAGTAGATTTTTAGTTTCTTCTAGGGACTGTCTCTGCTTTTCTACATAGCTAGTCATGAATTCTGCTTTAGATTTAAAAACTGAACCTAATTCTGCATTATTTGCACTTTCAAAAGAAAATTGACTCATCTGCACTGACTTCTTAGGAATCAAAGCTACCTTTTTCAACGCATCTGAAACTACTTCACTTGAAATTTTATCATCTTGAGATGCTTTAGTCTTCTTACATGAACTGTCTTCATCTATTTCCATATTTTCAATCTCTGAAAAACTTCTTTTAATTAAAACATTAGAACTTTCTGGAATTTGAGATATTGCAATTGATCCACTGCTTGTACTCTCATTACATCCTAGATTTTCCACAAAGTAAGACAAATTGGCTACTTCCTTCAAACCCTCAACAACCTAGTGATCAAATGGTTTATTTTTATTTGCTTGTTTTCTTAGAGAAATTATATGATAAGGATCATAATTGACCCTTTGTTCCTTTTGAAAATCCATATTTTCCAATAATTTCTCTACAAACACCAGGGCACCCTTGTTTTTAAAGATGAAGGAACCAACTTTAAGGAGGAATTTGATATTGGAGGATTTTTTTAAAGCCCTAAAATGTTCCTCTTCTGCATGTAATCTCTGTCTCATGTATTCTAATGCAATGATTATAAGGGTAAGGAAAGCAGGAAGCCTGTAAGGCTCTTCAGTGAAACCGTATACTCTCAAAACTGTAAAGTCTTTATGAAAAAACCAATCTCCAATCCTATTTTCTGGTGATGATTGCATCATAATATTCATTTCTTCCAACACTCTGGGAAATACGTCATCAAACAATAACTTATATATCTCTGACACAATGGAATTTACAAATTCGAACATATTGATTTGCTTCGGCAGATTCGAAGAGAATATAGTACTCAAGCATTGCAATTTAGTTACATTTGAACATAATAACATGTTCAACAAATATGATTGTTACTTGAAAAATATGACTTTTGAGAACTCAACTAATTGGATATGGATAGCCTCTACTAATTATTCATCCAAACTGAAGACATGGACTGGGTGGGACTCAGACTCAAGACTAACTGAACTCATTTTCAACAAGAAGCCCAAGACAACCTCACGAACATGAAAATCATCATCTAGACCTAAAACCTGATAGACCAAAGACACAACCAATTGGACGTCCTCTTTGAATATGTGAATACGATATGGCAAAAAGATACCTTCCAATGAATGGCCTTCATTAAGAATACTAGACAAAAATTCGCATCGAACTTCAGTTTTACAACCTCTATACACTTCAGCCAAAACAGACTCATTTACAGACTCACCACTATAAGGGTAATTATTGGGCAAATTTAGGAATCCACGGATAGCTTTTGCATCAATTCTACATAATATCCTGGACGTGGAACGACTCACAATGACTCTCTCAAAAGACTAGTGATTACTTGCACACCACTCAGCGAATTCAGGAAAGGGTAAGGTCTACTCAATGGCAAAATAATATAGAAATGAATTACAGGAATTCAAAATGTCATTTCCCTATAAATTATATCGCCACAATATTTCCTTAATAACCGATACATTTCTGACTGACAGGAATGGGTCATATACACCCCTATCTCTATCAACCAAGAATTCTTCTCTTTCATCCAGAATTCGGTTAAGACCTTCTAACCCTTTTTCTTTCTCCATAATAGAAAAAACGACAGTAATTCTGTGAATAAAGCTCGAGTGTTCGAAACTTACCTGTGATTGTAACTATATGTACCCAAAGTTGACTGTGAAAGGATGGTGGGCGGTCCTTTTCATTCATCCCAGCATATAAAATAAAAAATTATTCTTCAAAATAATTCAACTTCACTTTATATAGAAGTCCATTTCGGAGTCTCCTTTTAGTGGTTTTGCTTAAACCATTTTTATCTGTGGAATGTACCACAAGCCGCCACATGTATCGCGGTTTTTATTCCGCTACCGCTTTTCTACTCCAACCGTCGTGCAACTCTACCCTCCGGATCTAATGATAACCGTTGATGAATATTCACTTTATTTTTAAGCCGTTGGATTAACTCACACGTACACATTCCGCTTATCCTTTTTGTTTTCAATCAACGTGCAACTTTATGGAGCGGACTTCTTATCAACCATAGATTTTTTCAACCTGATCTCATAACCATCGATCCTCATACCTTGTTAATTATCTCCCCATACCCTTATCTCTTGTGCATCTCCACAGGGCGGATCTACTCTAAACCATTGATTTTCACATCCTTGTTCTATACCATTGGATTATGAGATAATTTCATCGTGTATGCACCCTTTATCATACATTGACATTGTCATATTTAACCAAAGTCTAAATAACCATCATTTCTCTTCACCAAGTTTCTTTGATACTCTACAAGTTAGAGGTTGTTAACACCCCTTTTAATACCAACCAAGAGATCCCCATGTTGGGAACTCCTTGTACTATTCCTCTCACAGGGAATGTTGGTGTTCCTTTGATGGCCGCCTTGAATCTACCTGGATTCAACATAGGGCTACCGGTGTGGTTGTTTTCCACTCCAATTGTCCTTAATGCTCCCGATGCTTCTCAAGTAATATCTTTATATCAAGGGCATCAAAAAACTGCTTCCCCTTCACCTATGGTTGATTCTCCTACTTGTTCTACCTCATGTGGTGAAAGTACTAATACTAGTAACCGACAGTCTAAAAGGAGTAAAAGAAGGAGGAATAGGAAGAAGGCACATAAGCCAGGGGGCACCCATTCAACCTCTGCAATTCAAGTTGAACCTCACCACCCAGCCTCTGCAGTTAACACTGGGGGCACCTATCCAACCTCTGCAGGTCATGTTGGATCTAAGCACTCAACCTATGCAAGTCAAGTCGATCTTCACCATCCAACCTCTGTTCATCATGCTGGTGGGATCCTTCCAACCTTTCCAGGTCACGTTGGATCCAGTCACTCAGCCTTTGTATTTCATGTTGAGGGCACCCATTCAAACTTTGATTTTCAAGTTGAACATCCCCATCCCACCTATGTAATTCATGTTGGATCCATCCACCCAGCCTCTATTGTTCATGTTGTGGGTGCACACTCAACTGCGACAAATCATGTTGATCCTAACCATTTAGCCTCGGTTGTTGTTCATGTTTGTGGTACCCTTCCAACCTCTGCAATTCATGTTGGACCTAATCTCTCAGCCTCTGCAATTCATGCTGGGGGTAGTCTCTTAGCCTCTGTAGTTCATGCTGAAGACAATCCGTCAGCCATTGCAAGTCATGTTTACACTGTTGAAAAGACTTCCCATTCAAAACACACGCCCAAGTTTCCTTGTAATATTTGTGAGGGAGACCACCTTACTTATAAATTCCCTTCTATCGCAGAGGTGTGAAGATTTTGGTTTCATGGTCATCCCATTTTTAAACATCCTGAATTTTTTCAACAACCAACCTCTCTTAGTCAGGTTGGACCCAGTCACCTAGCCTCTGGTGGTCATGGTGGGGGAAAACTCTCACCCTATGTAGATCATGTTGAGAGAAAATAGTCAACCACTGCTAGTCATGTTGACACTGTTGAGAAAAATGGTCGTTAGAAGTGAAAACTTAAGTTCCCTTGTAAGCTATGCAAGGGAGATCATCTTACTCACCATTTCCCTACTATCGCAGAGGTGCGAAGAGTGTGGTCCAACACTCAAGAATTTCCTTCTCCTGAACAACCTATAGTTTCTCAACAACCTACTCAACCTTTGGTTGATCAAGTGGTAGAACCAATCTCAGCTTTGGTCGATCCCACTCTTCTTTTGGAGAGTGATCCTTATGTGATTGAACCAATTTCATCTTTGTTCAATCCCACTCTCCCTTCGGAGAGTGACTTTCATGAAGCAGTTGAATCGATTCCATTATCAGTCAATCCCACTCTTGTTTTGAAGAGTGAAGTGTCTGCTAGTCACATTTTATTCACTACGAGTTCAAAACTTACTAAACATGGGGGGAATTGAAATTGCTTCGGATGAATCCCCACCAAGCTCTCGGATTGCTTCCTTTGATTGGGATAGCCTAGTTGAGCCGCACCTTCCTTATAATTAACCTTTCCATATAAAGGTCAAAGTTGAACAATACATGATTTGTTGTTGTATTGTTGATGAAGGAGACTTAGTTAGTATCTTGTTTGCTCGTGCTTGGAGAGGCATGGGATCTCCCAACCTTGTGTCGATTGCTAGTCAGTTACTGGAATTTGATATAAGAACTAGTATAGCCTTGGGAATTCCTTCTCAAACACCTGTTATTTTGGGTGGGAAAACCATCTTAGTTGACTTCATGGTGATAGAAGACCCCTTGGACTTCAATATGCTCCTTGGACGTGATTATGTCTATGCCATGCAAGCATTGGTGTCAACATTCTTTCATGTGATGTACTTTAGTCATGGTGAAGAAAATGTCATTATTGATCAGTTGGATTTTCTTGATCCGTCTCCTGACCCAACTAGAGACCAGGTTTTTCATTTATCGATTCCCAATGTTTCTATAGACACTACCCCGCCACGAGTGAACTATGTGGCCTCATGTCCTTTGCATTCAATTGCTACTGACAAGTAGCCTCTGTTTTCATGCTTACCTTCTTGGGACTTGGTCCCAACAGTTGACCAGGTGAGTCATCCTATATAGACCATGGAGCCTGCTCTCCACTTTGTCGATCCATTTGAAATTTTAGACATGTGTCCTATCTCGGATGATCTCCTTCCTTCGGATGAAGTCTTTCTAGATTATTTGATATAGTCTGGCCTTCTTTTGGATGTTGGTTCAGTTGTGACTAATTCTAACCCTAAATTGCTTAATAAAACTGATCTTTCTATTGATTGATCTCCTTGTTTTGGTCTTGTTGAGTCTTTGAACTCTCCCTTTGATCAACAAGTCAGTAATCCTAATGAGTTTGATTTTTATTATGATTTTTTCAACTCCTATGATACTGAGTTTGTTCTTGCAGACTCTATCTCCCTTGTTGTTTTTTTCTGTCCTTCTGAGGTTGATATTACTTATTATAAACCCTCGAGCCTTGTTGCTATAGAATCTTCTTCGGTCAATTATTCCTTGACTTTTCCTTTTGTAGAAGATAGCAAAGTCGCATGTGTTTTAGCCAAAGTGACCTACATCATATATTTTCTTTTGAATATGATCTTGAAGTTGTTGTTTCTTGGAGAAATGATTCTTAGTTGGATTCACAACTATTTACTGGCCTTGCCTTGTTGTTCAAGCTGTAACTGCATTTGAATGTATCCTGCTTGGGCTTTTGAGCCTGATGTTGGCTTCCACGCTTTTAGCTCGTTGTATAAGCCCTCATCTTTGTTCTCATCACTGCTAACCCTTGTATCATTTTTCCTTTGCAACTTGACAACCTTTACCTTGAGGATACTTTCCCCGAGTATCTTTATCTTGTTCATGTTCCTTGCATTATGCATAGGTTTGTTGCTCACACTTGGAACTAGTTTCGCTTGCCTATGACACTCGTCTCCTTGCATTTATAGCATTCTTTTTTCTCTCCTTCGAGCTTGTTAAAAATAGTAAGGAGGCCACAAGTTGACTTTTCCCAACTCGTTAAAACTTCATGGGAAAGATATTGAGTTTCTTTAGGCCCAGGTATGACTCCTTAAAATAGACTTGACTGCCGAGTAAACTTGTCCATTCAGGCCCGTTAAGAATACGTGAATGGACATCCACATTGGTGGTAGGTTATCGCTTTCCCAGACCATGTGGAATAATATGAGAAAGGAACACTCTCTTTTATTCATAATTGAGAAGAGTATTATCAGGAATAGTTTTATCACTTTTTCAGAATTGAGGGACTAAACTTACGGAAAATGAACACCCAGTATGAACTTAGTTTTCTCTTTTTCATGCTTTGGACCTAAACATGAAAATTATTTTGAGCGTACTTTATGTCTTTGTCATGCTCATTAAACCCTAAAGAACAAAACATTGATTTTACTGTTGTAAGCCCCATTTCTCGTAATCAAATGGATCTTTCTGAGTGATATTTCATTCTTTCACACTTGTAAAACTTAGGCTATATGTTTCTTTTGAAGGAGCGTTGGGTGGGTAGTAATTTAACCTTTTTCATACCTTCTTGACTAAGTATGAAAAATGTGTGCCTTACTTCTTCGAAAGCTAAGAGAGTTCTTCTTTGGTATGTTTTATACTTTTTCGGCCTCAGGAGACTAAATTGTACAAAAAAACACCCCCTTGGAGTCTTCTTTAGAGTTTTCAGACTCTCTAAACTATGAAAACACCGTCAAGCATGTACTAGTTCAAGCTCATAAAATCCATGAATCAGTGCTTTATCAAGCATTCTTATGTCTCTTCTTCGAGCTTGCCAAAAATGAAGATGGTCCTGAGTTTGCTTTGTTGGACTCGTTAAACCTTTACAAGAAAGAGAGGAACGGAATTTCATTCACATGTTTTTTACATCATGGAAGCAAGTCTTGTTTCCTTGAACAAAGCACCAGTTTTGAGTCTATCAATAGTTGGGTCCTAGTGTTTTGACCTTATACCAATTTATAGTTTCTTACTCCTCCAGTTGGTTTTTTTTCCAATTATATGGGGAATCTGTCAATGTCTCCTACATTGCAGATTCCTTTGTGTCAAAATCTTCCTAAGTCAATTTTGTGTCATGCTCACTGTTCAAAGATTAAACCTTTGTCGGCCATTCTGCAGTTGCCTTGACCTTTTGTGTCATCCACTCCCTGGTATCAGTTCATTACATCATGTCTTCGACGTTCCTTGTCGTGAAATTTTGTACCAATTCCATATCCAATTATTCTTTGACTTACCTCGTGTTGGATGATGAAGGATTCCTTAATTCCTTTCTTCCAGTGGATCTCTTCCTATCGACTGCAACACAACTTGCTCTAGGAATGAGATTTAGATTTTTATGACAGTACCTTGGGGATTGCAGTCATCAGTGGCAATTTCCCTCACTATTGGGTAGTGGGAATACCTTATTGTCTCCTACTCGATGTATTCTTCAAGTGTTCAACTTCAAGTCCTTGTATTCACACTTGTTAGAATGTACTAGGTACCTTGGGGACCATTTTAATTAATGATGGTTTCCCTCATGTTTTTTAACGATTCTCATTATTGACTAGTAATCAAACGGTTTCCTCCATGTTCGAATTCAACTCCTTTATTTGCATGGTTAGGATTTGTACCTTTTGGGTGGTTTGGATTGAAGACCTTGGGCTGACAGTAGCATTGTCATTTTTTGCTATTACCCGAGTTGCACAAGACCTTGTCACACTTCATATGACATTTTTCTGACACATAGATCCACCGTGTATTTTTGTGGCTATGATCAATTGTTGAGCATGGATCCACCTTGTTCATTTGTGGCCATGACTCATTTAGATTTGATATGGAACCTTTTTGCATATTGAGCAACAATGATAGTTTCATCAGTTATACATATGTTGGATCCACCTGTATCTTTATGGTGATGTTTTGTATATCTACTTGTATGTCCTAGAGATTATTTTTGTCTAACATTTATCTCTCCTTCAGGTACCTTTGTTTGAGCCTTTTGGTCTTGGATTCTCTGCTCTCTCCATACTCAGTTGTTTCCTTTATAATGTATTTTCGCTATCGTCTTCCCCTCTAACCTTATACATTAGGGGACATCTATTATAGCTCAAAATGACACATCTCTACATGTGGCCACTTTCCCATGTTTTCGTTGCATGTCGACACTTCCATGACAACAATTCATGAAAGTTAGTGAAAGTCATTGAAAAAACACCTAACTTGGAGGACCCATATATTGAGTTTTGTAACTCAGTTTGACCTCAAATTTGCACCATTGGAAATATATTTCAGTTAGATAAAAAAAAATACGGTACATTAATTTTTTCATTGCAACTTGCGTATACCTCCTCCATACATGACTGATGTCTCTGCAACCCATGTATTCCTCCTAAAAATGTCAGAAAATACATTTTTGGAAATTTGGGTACTTTGGTTAGTTATGCAACTGACTCCTTTAGTTGTAACTAATTTGTCTTCAACCCTATCTCTTCAGCAGCATATAAATAGAGGTAGGGAGGTCCATGAGAGGGGACTTGAACTTTTGCATTATCATGCTAGAGGAATTAGGACTCTCTTTGCCCACACCTTTTCCCTAGTGATCATTCCCTTGTGTTGCAGAGCACAGAGGCTGAGTTCCTTGGGGAAGAGAAGTAGCAGAACCAAATCAAGGTTTTGTGAGTTACCCAACTTGAAGAGAAGTTATACGTGTACTTGTTTTCATTATTAATAAAGATGTGATGTCCTTCTTCTTCCCAAATCATTGTTCAAAGAGTGATTGAATTTATATTTATGATCATATGATGATGTTAGTCAGATCATTATTTAATGTTTATTTGATTATCGTTGTTTTATATGTGGTCATATTGGTTTGAGGAAGGTATAATTCGTTTTGTAGGTCTCTTGGAGAAAGAGGAGCAAGAGGAGCAAGAAGAGGATTGAAGGGCTACTTAGATCAACCTTCATTTGGCTAAGGTATGAACCATTCTAATCTCTCAATATTGTTTATATTTGCTTGCAGAACCATTTGCATCCACCTTTCAACCCCAGTATGTTGATGGCTTCTTAAACCCTAGCCATAGGAAACTTTCCTTTACAATAGCCACCCCATCCTTCTAACATCGATAGAATTTCCAAACAATGTTATGCCCTTGATTACTGATGTATTATGGCTCAATCTAGAGCTACTTCCTCCTATGTTCCTCATGGTTACTTCCCTGATTATTCACGCATAACGGATTAGTATGGAGCCACCCCATCCTACGTGCCTTTCACACCAAATCCACATGTTCATGGACTGACTTGTTTGTCACACTCGTTTTTTGGAAAAATGACCTAATTTGTAGCCCCACTAGCTCCTCCGGTCTATTATGCACCACCTTTGCAACCCACTCTACCTCGGGCACCGAATCCTCCTATTTCTACGGGACAGCTCTATGCACAACAAAACTTCCCTAACCAACCCGCCCCAATAACCAACAAGGGAAAGGAAAGAACAAGATAGGTAGGAATTTAGGCAACAACCAACCCCAAAGAGGTGGATAGCAGGCCAACCCTCCAAACAAAAACAGCGTCGAACCTCTTGCATAGGATCTTCAACGTCTCTCTTGACCAGGGAAGAACACACAATTACGTACTAACCATCTATGTGAAATTTGTAACACCTATGGCCATTACACTTATCAGTGTCCTCACATGGATCATGTCCAACAATTACTCCAAAATGATAGTCAATGTGATTCGAATGCTGCTTCTCCTGGTTCGCTAAACCCAACACCACTAGGTCCTCTACCTATGGTGCTCCAAAAACCTTACCACACCAAGGAATGGTTGCAACCTAGCCCTTGGACACACAAGCTCCTGCAACCACTGTTGCATCCCAACCTATTGAGGTGGGTGTCCATCACCTTATGAAATTATCATCCAAATTCAACCTCCAAACTCGATGAAACTAGTATGGCTCCACCACAGAAACCACTGACCCATCAGCGATGTCTTCCTCTACCACTCTTGATATGTCTCTACACTTACTAAGAACCCCTATGGATGGGACTTCAAGAGTCCCATGGTTCCCTATGCATCATGTCGCAAACAACACTACTACTAGAGCTTCTCTCAACTACAGTATACTTGACTACTTGTCCCAGTCTCCAATAACCATGTCTGCTCTAGAAGTGCTTAACACTTGTCCATCACAGTGTAAATCATTGTTATCCACACTAGGTTCCATTGATCCCTATTATTTTAGGTTGATCATCTTGACTTGGATCAAGGAGAACCTAGTATGCCATCCACCATCACATTCCAAGTTTTGATCACAATTCAGAATTTGGTCATACATCGATGCATTATTGATGAGGGGGGATCCACCTGCATTATGTCAACCTTCATTTGGAAGAAACTTGGATCTCCTACCCTTAAATATTCCACCATAGCTCTATGCGCCTATGATGGTGTTATATCTCAAAATGATACATCTCTATTGGTGACCACTTTCCCATGATTTCATCGCATGTCGACACTTCCATGACGACACTTCATGAAAATCACTGAAAAAACACCTAACATGGAGGATCCATATCTTGAGTTATCTAACTCCGTTTCACCTCATCTCTACACCATTGGAAAGGTATCTGAGTTAGAAAAAACGTTTTAGAAGATACCAAAGTCTCAAAATTCCTAAAAGTATCATAAATATGATATTGTTTTATGTATATGTGATTTTCCTTAAGGAAACCCATGTATTGTACACGACTTGTTATATAAAATACTCGTGTATGCCCTAAATACATGAATATTTACATTAAAACATGTGCTTACCTCCTACATACATGACTAATGTCTCTACAACCCATGTATTCATGTCAAAAATACATTTTTCGAAGTTTGGGTAGTTTGGTTAGTTATACAATTGACTCCTTCAATTGTAACTAATTTGTCTTCGACCCTATCTCTTCATAAGCATATAAATAGAGGTAGGGAGGTCCATGAGAGGGGACTTGAATCTTTACATTGTTATGCTGGAGGAATCGGGACTCTCTTTTCCCACACCTTTTCCCTAGTGATCATCCACTTGTGTTGCAGAGCTTGGAGGTTGAGTTACTTGGAGAAGAGAAGTAGTAGAACCAGATCAAGGTTTTGTGAGGTGCCCAACTTGAAGAGAAGGTATATTTGTACTTGTTTTCAATATTAATAAAGATGTCATGTCCTTCTTATTCCTAAATTATTGTTCAATGTGTGATCAAATCTTTATTTATGATCATATGATGATGTTATTCAGATCATTATTTCATGTTTATTTGATTATCATTTCTTTATATGTGGTCATATTGGTTTGAGGAAGGTATAATTCATTTTGCAGGTCTCTTGGAGCAAGAGGAGCAAGAAGAGGATTGAAGGGCTGCTTGGATAAACATTTGTTTGGCTAAGGTATTAATCATTCTAATCTCTGAAACTTGCTTATATATACTCGTAGAACTATTTGCATCTCTCTTTCAACCTCAGTATGTGGATGGCCTCTTAAACCCTAGCTATAGGAAACTTTCCTTTACAACAGAACTGGTGACTCCACTAGGGAGAGCCTTGTTTTTTTGGGGTTTCTATGTCTTCCTTTCAGTCTTTTGCAATTTTTCCTTTCCTTCTTGCCACTTAGTAACACCTTCTAATTCTGATAGTACACTTCCCCTGCCTTCCTAAGGCAGTTTTTTGACCTTTTTTTGGTATTTTTTTCCACCCATACATGAGTTTCAGACTAAAAATTCATGTGTCTGGTTTGTACACGTGACCCGCGATACTATCAAACCACGTATGACACACGGCCTCTTAGTATTACAACCTGTGTGTGCCCCTAAAATGTTTTTTCCTCATTTTTGTGGTTTTTTGTTGTTGTTGTGGGTTGTTTGGTAGGTCTTTTGGGGTCCTCTGCAGGTGCATGACTCCATGGAGTTAGTTTCATCCCCCTTGGGTGTTATTTATCTATGTGGTAAGTATTTTTTTAACATTATTTTTTGTTCTTTGCTCATCCCCCCCACCCCCTTTGCTTGGCTTGTATTTTGGCTTATATTTCTGGTCAACCTCTATCAGTGATCTTTGTCTGAACTTAGAAGCTTATTCATTAGAGGAAATTTGAGGTCTAAAATGGGCCTTATAAGAAAATGTGCCAACAATAAATTTTGTAATTTGGAATTCAAGAACCAATAGAATTTCAATAAAATGAGTCAACCATAATGGTTGAATTGACATATATGTCATAAAATAAAACTAATTTTTTTGTTCATATTTTCGACATATCTCCCTGTGTTTTTACTCAAATTCTGAGCGAAAGAGATTATTGGATGTGGAATTAAATTTGGCATCCAACTAGCTCTTCTACTCTTAATTTGAGTAAAAAAACAAGGAGATATGTCAAAAATACGAACAAAAAAGTAGTTTTTTTCATTCTTCCTCCAAAATTAATAACTATTATTTTATTATTTTAACTATTATTTTATTATTTTAACTATTATTTTATTATTTTCCTTAGGAGGCCCATTTTAGACCCCAAATTTCCTCTAATGGGTCTTTGTTTCCTTCTTATTTTGTTGGTTAAATTCACCATTCCAAAGTAGTTGACTTGTCTCTTATGCAATCCTTCCTTCCAAGTAGGGTTTATACTAACTTTAGGGTATTATAGAGTCTGTTTGGTGGTTGTATAGAAGAGTTCCTTTTGCTTTTTTCTTGTTATCTGCATACTTTTGTTTGTAGATAGTTTTTCTTTTGCATTTATAAAAGAAAAAGAAAAAGACCATATAGTTGTTTAATATGCATGTAGATTAGGGTTTTGTCTTTAATGCACTGCATATCATTATTTTTGAAAAAAAAAGAAATTGTTCTTTTGTGGCTTTCAAGTTTCTATTTGAAAAAGAAAGAGAATAGTGTTTTCTTTTTTCATTTCATTTCTCTTTTCTTAGTCATTTTGTTTCAACTTTGAGTCAAAACACCACATAAGTTTCACGCCATTTACCCTCTGACTAAAAACATCCTATTAAAATGAACGATATAATTTAAAAATTATTAGTAAGTTCTATTTTTTAGGCTCCTACACCAACTAGCTTAAGCTAGACTTGTGGATTAGGAAGTTTCAACTCTCCACAAGTTTCTCAGACGTAGTTGGCCAATAACTAGGTAAATCCTCTTCTATGTTGATTCTATCTAGGAAGCTCCTCTCAAATAGGAGCTAAGCATGAGGCCGCGTGGAGGCTTGGACTGAGGAGATAACCCTTAGATTCCTTACCAAAGCATGGACGAAGGATTTTGCACATATTGGGACTTTTTTCAATACCACCCTTTATGCCCCATGTGGTGTTGGTTTTGACAAGGTTTCGGTCTTTGTTACCCTGCCCATGCATACGAACTAGGCTTGCAACTGTCCCCCCAGACTATCAGTATAGTTATGGTAGCCTTTAGTCTCTTTGTCATCTAGGGTTCATACATATGTACACTGGAAGCTTATTTCTGGTTGACCTTGGATAGGATTGGAAGGTAACCCCGATAGAAGGTGTGGGAGGGTGGTGGGTAATTCCTCCGCTTATGCCTAAGAACATCTACAGGGACGCCAAGTAACTCTCTATCAACTTTCTTCTAGAAATCATATATTATACATGTTTGTCTGTTTGGATTAAGGAATTTTTAGTGAGTGCTCTGTGGTTTGTTTGTACTTAGTTTTCCTTTAGGTGTGTGCTTTGTACTTTTGGTTTCCTGTCAACCTTAGTATTTGTCTCCTAGATTGAAACTATGGCTAGCACCCCTTTGAACACCAACCAAGAGATCCCCATGTTGGGAACTCCTTGTACTATTCCTCTCACAAGGAATGTTGGTGTTCCTTTGATGGCCACCTTGAATATTATTGGATTCACCCTAGGGCTACCGGTGTGGTTGCTTTCCACTCCAACTATCCTGGATGCTCTTGATGCTTCTCAAGTAAGCTCCTTATATCAAGGGAACCAAAACACTTCTTCCCCTTCACCTGTAGTTGATTCTCCTCCTCCTTCTACATCATGCGGTGAAAGTACTGATACTAGTAACTGACATTCTAAAAGGAGTAAAAGGAGGAATAGGAAGAAGACACATAAGAAAGGGGGCACTCGTTCAACCTCTGCAAGTCAAGTTGAACCTCACCACCCAACCTTTATAGTTCATGCTGGGGGAACCCATACAACCTCTGTAGGTCATGTTGGATCTAAGCACTCAACCTCTGTAAGTCAAGTTGATCTTCACCATCCAGCCTTTGTTGATCATGTCGGTGCGATCCTGCCAACCTTTCTAGGTCATGTTCGATCCTGTCACTCAGCCTTTGTAGTTCATGCGGAGGGAAACCATTAAACCTATGATTTTCAAGTTAAACCTCCCCATCCAACCTCTCTAATTCATGTTGGATCCATCCACCTAGCCTCTGAATTTCATGTCGGGGGCACAAACTCAACTACTGCAAAGCATGTTGATCCCCATTCAGCCTATGTTGTTCATGCTGATGGTGCCCATCCAACCTACGTAGGTCATGTTGGGCCCAGTCTCTCTACCTCTACAGGTCATGCTAGGGGAAGTCTCTCAGCCTCTATGGTTCATGTTGAAGACAATCCATCAACCACTACGAGTCATGTTGACACTATTGAAAAGACTTCCCTTTCAAAACACAAGCCCGAGTTTCCTTGTAAGCTTTGTGAGGTATACACCTTACTTATAAATTCCCTTCCATCGCAGAGGTGCGGAGAGTTTAGTTCCAAGGTCATCCCATTCTTTAACACCCTGAAGTATCTCAACAGGCAGCCTCTTTTAGTCAGGTTGGACCCAGCTACCCAGCCTCTGGTGGTCATGCTAGGGGAAACATATCAGCCTCTGTAGGTCATGCTAAGAGCAAACAGTCAACCACTACTAGGCGTGTTGACACCATTGAGAAAACTGGTTGTTCGAAGTGCAAACTTAAGTTCCCTTGTAATCTATGCAAGGGAGATCATCTTACTCATTAGTCCCCTGATATCACAGAGGTGCGAAGAGTGTGGTTCAAAACTCAAGAATTTCCTTCTCCTAAATAATCTATAGTTTCTCAACAACCTACTCAACCTTTAGTTGATCAAGTGGTTGAACCAATCTCATCTTTGGTTGATCCGACTCTTCTTTCAGAGAGTGATCCTGATGTGATTGAAACAATGTCATATTTGGTCAGTCTAGCTCCCCCTTTGGAGAGTGAATTTCATGAAGCAGTTTGTTAACACCATTATTTAGCAGGGGAGCAAAGAGACCATGGTGGAGAGAAAATAATGGTCATTTGTCAAACTTTGGCTAAAATTTATAGTATAAGAGTAGGACAAAGGCTAGTAAGCAGTGAAATCTTGTGGGATCCAATGGTGCGAAACAAAAAGGTGAAGATCAATGGTTTGTATTATGCGCCAAGGAGCTGACTAGACGAAGACATGTTATCAAGTTGATTTTAGCTTAATGATTTGTTAGGATTGAAGCTGTAGTTTATTCCTAAGAGTTAGGAATTCAATTACAAGACTTTAATTAATTCGATCATTCAGTTATGAATCTTCTTGGAAGATCAAATTATTTTATGTATATATTTGCATCTATTTTATGAGATGGGGGTTGGAACCCGTCCTATTATTGAATGTTTTTGAAAGACATATATTTTTTAGCAAGAAATTGAATGCGAAGAGATTATTAGAGATTCCTACACCATTTGTATTACAGTCTGTGCTTCTTTCTTTGTGATTGTTATTTGCTGTGTTCACTCCATTCTGTTTTCTTCGTATTTGGAACAAAGCGTTGAATGATTGGAATTCATATTTATTATGCTCTGGTCATTGTTTCAAATATTTTATAAACCTTTCTGCTAAAGTCAATATTGAATTCATATCTTGATGCTCTATATTGATGGACTGTGCTCTACTTCTCCTGCTCCAAATGGATTAAATGAATGACTGTGACTGAATGGTTACCTTGCCTCTGATGAGTTTCTGCGCATATGATTTTATGTTATTTATTTATATGTGACCCCATGCCCAATGGTTATGCGTATTGTTTCAACCACCTTTATAATCATCTCAAGATTCTCATATTGATCCAGAATGGGAAGTTAACGCTGGGAAAATTTTGTTGAGAACCAAATCTGAGTCTGACCTTAAGAATACTGAATTCAATCCTCGTAGGTTAGAATATTACTTGTTGGATTCCCTATGGAGAGATTTGCAATAAACCACTAAAGTTGAAACATTTACCTCTCAAAATACTCAAAGCTCTTCAGTTCCTGTGAATCCACCTAGACCAATGGTAGCCAGATTTGCTCCCTTGCATTTGCCTCCTATATTGCATGACCTTCCTCAGAACTATTCCCAAAGAATTTATTTGTTTGACGGAGAGGGTGACATAACCGCAAAATAGCATGTTGCCAAATTTGAAGATTTCATCAACTTAGAAGAAGTTGATTATCCAGACGTTAAAATGCGGTTGTTTGCCCAAAGTTTGTCAGGCGAGGCAAAGAAATGGTTTAAAGATTTGCCAAATGGGTCTATAGTGAATTTTCAGGCTTTCCAAAATGCTTTCCTAGATAGGTGGGATGATAAACAGAATCCATTGTAGCTCCTATCTCAGTATAATAGTCTCAAAAAGGGAGGTTTTGAATCTATCCATGAGTTTTCTAGCAGGTTCATGAGGGTTTACAATTCCATTCCAGAGGACATAAAACCTTCTGCAGCCGCAACCAAATTACATTATGCTGGAGCTTTTGATAATGACTTTGCATTTTCATTAAGAGAAAGGAAATCGGCAACTCTTGCTGCTATGTTTACTGATTCTCTAGAAGTAGAAGCAAATATGATGGCAAGTGGAAAAATGAAGCATAGAGATATTGATAGAAGGAAAAAAGAAGAAAATTTGCCTTCTACATCTTCTTCTACTAATGATGTCAAATTTGAAATGATGTTGAAAACCATGGAAAAGTTGATGGATAGATTAACTATGAATAATAGGGGATTCAATAGAGAACAAGATGAGCCTTAGATCATGAATCCTAATTTCAGAAGACCTAATCCTCTGGTTCCTCCCCAAAACAGACAAAGAGACATAAGAAATCCAATAAATCAAGAGGAACAACAAATTCATCCGCCATTCCTGGAAAATTATGTTGTTGATGAAGAAGATCCCACTGAAAATGAGATTCATCTTTTTGGAGAACAGGACTCGGAGATATATCTTACTGAGGAAGAGCATAACATGTTTGGATAGGGAGATGGAAGTGAAGAATTTGAAATGGAGATCGATCAGTATCAAAGAGGCTATTTACATGCTATGGATGATGTGCAAAGGAAAATCAGACTGAGGAACAGGGATGTCCTCATAAACAAAGGAAAGGCTAGCCCAAATCAGCCTTCCACTAGTTCTTTGAATGTAGAAAAGGGAAAAGAACTACAAAAAGAATATTTTGTGAATAAAGAAGTTGAAAATGATGTACAAAGAGATAAAGCAATAAAGCAAGCAGCTTTGGTTGATGTGGAAAAAATTGGTTCTGGTTTCAATTTACAAAATGAACTTTCAAAGCTAAAAATATTTGTTCCATTTAATGAGTTATTGACAAACACTGAGTACAGAAATACTATCACAAAAATGGTCAAAAATCAAGGAGAATCGCAATCCGACATTTTAGAGTTGAACGATGATAACCCTGCTATTTCGTTTGGGTCAAAAGTTGAAAATTTAGAAAGTGAAGAAGTCCTTCCTTTCTATTTGAGTTTAAACGTGCATGATAAGGTGGTCCACAATGCTATGCTAGACTCAGGGGCATCACACAACTTAATGCTGAAAGGAGTGGTAGAAAGTTTGGGATTAGAAGTAACAAGACCTTATAAAGATTTGTACTCATTTGACTCTAAAAGGGTGAAATGCCTTGGTTTGATTAAAGATATGGTGGTAACCCTAAATAAATTTCCATCTAAAACTATAGTCATGGATGTGGTCGTGGCAGATATTCCACCTAAGCTCGGGGTGCTGTTGTCAAGATCTTGGACTTCCAAGTTGAAAGGTAGTTTACAGATGGATATGTCTTATGATACAATTCCTGTTCGAGATGGGAGAAAAAGGTTATATAGTGAAAAAAGAACTCCTTATGTAGTAAGCAGTCAAGACAAACCTGAAATTCATCACATCTATGCTGTTGATATTGACTTAGGGTCTTCCATTTTCTTTAATTATGCTGTTCCACATGATATAGAAGAGGCATTTCAGAAGAAGTCTGAAGAGAATAAGGAAAAGGAAGTGCTGGAGCAAGATGCTTTGGAAATGAAGCAAAAAGGGAAGGTCAGTGGATTATGTACTTTGACGGATCTGCTGCAAAAATCGGTGCTGGAGCTGGTGTGTATATAATTTCTCCTATTCGAGATTTCAAAGCTTTATCATATAAATTAACATTTGAGTGCACAAATAATGTGGCAAAATATGAAGCTTTGTTACTGGGATTGCATGCTTTGAAATATTTGGGAGCTCAAAAAATAAGAGTCTTGGGGGACTCAGAGTTGGTGATAAATCAAGTAAATGAAATCTATCAAACCAGGCATCCTCGGATGAGGTATTATAGGAATGAAGTATGGGATATGTTGGGAAACTTCTTTACAGAGCATGCAATTCAGGTAGTTCCTAGACATGAAAATTTGGTAGCTGATTCTTTAGCTGTGGCCGCTGGAAAATTTGAAACCCATGTTGCTGGTCAAAGAGAATACCAAGTGGAAATTGTAAATAGACCGTCTATTCCTGATAACTCTAAATACTGGCAGGTGTGCGAAGATGATATGTAGATCAGAAGGTTCCTAGAGCTCTCAGGAGAATTTGTGAATACACCTATCGATACCGAAAATGACAATGCCGAGAGTATTCAAGATGAGGAAGAGTTTGAGGAAGAAGGGAATGGTGTCGAGAAGTTAAAGGGAACCTTAGGAGGTAAAGATATTATCCAGTTAAAAAACAATTTCATACCAAGAGGACTAATTCCTTTAGAAAAACTTTTTGATCAGAATGATGTAGCTAAGAATCCCAAAGTGAAGCCCGTTGAGGATGCAGTTGAAGATAAGAATATTGGTACAGAAGAAAATCCTAAGATTGTGAAGTTGTCCAATAAATTACCTGAAAAAGAAAAAGAAGAATATGTGAAATTAATGAAAAAAGATACATATGTCTTTGCTTGGAGTTATGAGGATCTCAAGGAGTATGATACCTCTATCATACAACATACTATTCCTATAAAGCCTGGGGAAAGACCTTTTAAACAGAAACTCAGAAGGATAAATCCTAAGCTGTTGCCTATTATTGAGAAAGAGATCAAGAAGCTATTTGATGCCAAGATCATTGTAACGCTGAGGTTTTCAAAGTGGGTTGCAAACTTGGTTCCTGTCAGAAAAAAGAACGGAGAGATAAGATTGTGCATAGATTTCCGTAATTTGAATAAAGTTTCCATGAAGGATAACTATCCTCTACCCAAGATGGATCATATACTGCAGCAAGTAGTTGGAGCTGAAAGAATTTCAATGTTGGATGGTTTTTCCAGCTATAATCAGATCAAAGTATTGCCTGAAGATCAAGAAAAAACTGCTTTCACTACACCTTGGGGCACCTTTATGTATGCAAAGATTCCTTTTGGCTTGATGAATGCAGGAGCTACTTTCCAGTGAGCTATGGTCATTGCTTTTGCAGCGGAAATTGGGAATTTTTTAGTGATCTACATGGATGATATCATAGTCTATTCAAAATCTAACAGAGAGCATCTGTGTCATTTGGAGAAAGTTTTCATGAAATGTAGGAAGATTGGCATATCACTGAATCCAAAGAAGTCCAATTTTGCATTAGAAGAGGGAAATTTGTTGGGCCATATAATATCAAAAGATGGAATAAAAATTGATCCTGAGAGGGTGAGTGCAATCCTGAAAGTGGTTGAACCAAGGAGTAAAAAAGAGATACAATCATTCTTGGGGCAGGTAAATTTTTTGAGAAGGTTTGTGCCAAGTTTTGCTGAGATCTTAATGAATATCACAAATATGTTTAAAAAGGGCCACGTGATAAAATGGAATGCTGAAGCTAAAAAGTCTTTTTGGGAAATCAAAAAAACAATATTAGAGGCTCCTCTGTTGGTGAGCCCAGATTTCACCAAAGACTTCTCAGTATTTTCATATGCTTCAGAATATACTATAGCAGCAGTTTTGTTACAGAAAAATGATGAGAATTTGGAACAGCCCATAGCATTTTTTAGCAAAATGTTGAGGGATGGAGAATTGAAATATGACATTATGGAGAAACAAGCTTATTCCTTAGTCAAAGCACTGAAGGATTTTCGAGTATATATTATGCATTCACATATAATTGCACATGTTCCATCTGCTGCGGTAAAGGGAATCTTGACACAACTAGATCCAGAAGGTAGAAGAGAAAAATGGATTGCTACATTGTTGGAGTATGATATCAAAATAAAACCCACCAAGTTGATTAAAGGACGAGGATTAGCTAAAATGATGGCTAATTCAAATTGTGAAGCTTTGCAGATTAATTTCTTATCTCATCAAGCTAATCAGTTAGATACAGAAGTGGAAATAATGGCTGATTTTGTGGCTTGTCCATGGTATTCTGATAGTGTATATGTCCTTCGAAATTTGCAAGCGCCGGAGGGGTTGAGTAAGTCAAGAGCCCGATCCATAAAATTAAAAGCTTCCGAATTTTGCATTCTAAATCAATATCTTTATTGGAAAGACCCTGGAGGAGTGTTGCTGAATTGTCTTTTGGAAAATGAATCCCAGCATACAGTCAAAGAATTTCATAAGGGAGATTGTGGGGGGCATCATTCTTGGAAGGTGACGGCAAACAAAATTCTAAGAGTAGGCTATTATTGGCCTACGTTATTTTCAGATGTGTATAAAGAAACCAGTAAGTGTCATCAATGCCAAATTTTTTACAGAAAAAGAAAAGTACTTCCTCTCCCTTTGAATCCCATAACTGCTGAAGCTCCATTTCAGCAGTGGGGTTTGGATTTTATTGGCAAAATAAATCCCAATTCATCAAGACAACACAGATGGATTTTGATAGCTACAGATTATTTTACAAAATGGATTGAAGCTATCCCCACTAGAAGAGCCACAAAGAATGTAATCATGGATTTTCTTGAGGAAAATATATTGGCTTGATTCGAGTTCCCCAGAAGAATAGTAACAGATAATGCAGCCGCGTTTAAATCCAAGAAAATGATTTATTTCTGTCACAAGTACCATATAAGCCTCAATCATTCAACTGCCTATTATCCGCAGGGGAATGGGTTGGCAGAATCCTCTAATAAAAGCCTAGTGAGGATCATCAAGAAGCTGTTAGAAGATAACAAAAGATCCTGGCACACCAAGCTCAAGTATGCTCTTTGGGCTGACAGGATTAGTACCAAAAGAGCGATTGACATGTCTCCATTCCAACTGGTGTATGGAACTAAAGTTGTTTTTCCAGCATCGTTAGGTGTCCCAGTCATGAGGTATTTCCAAGATCAGCAAGAAGAACCTAATCATATGCAAAGGAGGATAAATCAGATTATTGAACTGGAGGAGCAAAGGAATAAAGCTTATGACAGGGTGCAATCACATCAGGAAAAAATGAAAAGTTCTTTTGATAGGAGAATCAAAGAAGAGCAGTTTCAGATTGACGATTTGGTCCTGAAATGGGATGCTCTGAACGAAGACAAACATGGAAAATTTGAGCATATGTGGGTAGGTCCTTACGTTGTTGCTGGTTACAGAGGGAAAAATGCATTTCTGCTGGAATGTCTGAACGAGGTTCTTCTGGATAGTAATCCCGTCAATGGAAGGTACCTGAAACATTACCTGTCCTAAGGAGGAAGGTAAAATTTCTATTATAGCCTGTAAATACTTATTTCTCTTTACAAATTTAACATGAATGGTAAGCCTAATGTATTTGAATCCCACAGTGAAGGCCCTAAGGTACAGGAGGTGTGCTCTCCCTTTCTCAAAACAAAAAATAATATATCTACAAAAAACAAAAGATGAGTTTTCTGCAAGTTATTGTGAAAAAATAAAAAACAGGCACCTGATCTACGAGTTCTTTGATACCTCGTAGGGAGTATATCATCCCTAGATGGAGCCAGCTGTTAACACCATTATTTAGTAGGGGAGCAAAGATACCATGGTGGAAAGAAAATAATGGTCATTTTTCAAACTTTGGCTAAAATTTATAGTATAAGAGTAGGACAAAGGCTAGTAAGCAGTGAAATCTTGCGGGATCCAACGGTGTGAAACAAAAAGGTGAAGATAAATGGTTTGTATTATATCCGCTCCCAAACAAATGCGAGGAAAATAAGTATATGCAGGCATTTAACATGATAAATGGATCAACGGTCGTCGATCTAGCTTGAACAGATCCACGGTCTGTATAAAATCCGCTTTGTAAACCCACGCGATTGTTAAAACAACGGAGCCCCAGCGGAATCGAGTATATGTTTCTTGATCTAACGGTGGAGAAATAAAGGTATATCACATCGACGGTTGTGGATGATTCCGGAGCAGAAACTTGCACGATGGATACGACCAGGATGCCTGGCGGAATGAGGTACATGGTGCTTGATCGGAGGGTTGAAAATCAAATGTGAAATAGATCAATGCTCATGAATGGATCCAGAGTGTGAAGGTGCACGGCAGATAAAGGCGAAGGGTGGTTGTGGAATATAAACCACTGTCCACGTGGCTGATCGTGGTGGACTCCGGAGGCGAAAGTGGTTTAGTGGAAACCGCCAAAGGAATGCTCCGGAGTGGGGTCCTATAAAAGGGAAGTTGACTTGTCCTGTGGTTATTTTATTGGCGCCAGACGGGTGAAAAAGACTTGTGTATACGTCAACCTTCGACTGTCAGTTTAAAACGTACACCGCTACAGTTAACAGGTAACGCTTAAACGCCCATAATTCATCCGTCTAATTTCCATTTATCAACTAAATTATGGACCAGGGGAAGGATGTTTTCTCAGGAGCATTATCACAGCTTGTTAGTTTAGAGCCACATGGACCACTCCAAATTTGATGATTTGGAAAAAGGCCTAACAGGGAAAGCTATTGTGGATAAATTGACAGAGGATTTCGAAATTTTACAAAAGTTCTTGCTTGTCAGAAGAGGATTTCCCAAGGTATCATATGAAGCGTACATGGACCTGTAAGTGTCCATTCAAGAAATGATGGAATGTGATACCCCAAGCGCTGAGCAGTGGAAAGCCGTGGAGAGGTTTGGAAATACAAAATACATCCTTCATTCATAGAGACAGGTGTTATGCGCCAAGGAGCTGACTAGACGAAGACATGTTATCAAGTTGATTTTAGCTTAATGATTTGTTAGGATTGAAGCTGTAGTTTATTCCTAAGAGTTAGGAATTCAATTACAAGACTTTAATTAATTCGATCATTCAGTTATGAATCTTCTTGGAAGATCAAATTATTTTATGTATATATTTGCATCTATTTTATGAGATGGGGGTTGGAACCCGTCCTATTATTGAATGTTTTTGAAAGACATATATTTTTTAGCGAGAAATTGAATGCGAAGAGATTATCAGAGATTCCTACACCATTTGTATTACAGTCTGTGCTTCTTTCTTTGTGATTGTTATTTGCTGTGTTCACTCCATTCGGTTTTCTTCGTATTTGGAACAAAGCGTTGAATGATTGGAATTCATATTTATTATGCTCTGGTCATTGTTTCAAATATTTTATAAACCTTTCTACTAAAGTCAATATTGAATTCATATCTTGATGCTCTATATTGATGGACTGTGCTCTACTTCTCCTGCTCCAAATGGATTAAATGAATGACTATGATTGAATGGTTACCTTGCCTCTGATGAGTTTCTGTGCATATGATTTTATGTTATTTATTTATATGTGACCCCATGCCCAAAGGTTATGCGTATTGTTTCAACCACCTTTATAATCTTTGAGTGTTGATGTATATTTCTAGCCTTGTAAAATCTGTATTCGAGAGATCCCTCTCTGGAAAGAAAAACCAGTTTCTTTCTAAAAGTGGTTGTTGCTGCTACCTTGGGATTTACCTTTCACAACCTTGGGTACATTTTGAGTGCTAACACGGTTGAATCGGTTCCATTCCTGATCAATCCCACTATTATTTTGGAGAGTGAAGTGTTTTCTAGTCACATTTTATTCACTACCAGTTCAGAACTTACTGAACAATGGGGAAATTAACTTGCTTCGAATCAGCCCGAACCAAGCTCTCGAATTGCTTCCTTTGATTGGGATGGCCTAGTTGAGTCGTGCCTTCCTTTTGATACACCTTTCCAGATAAAGGTCAAAGTTGAACCATACATGACTGCTCATTGTATTGTCGATGAAGGAGCCTTAGTTAGTATCTTGTCTACTCGTGCTTGGCAAGGTATGGGACCTCCCAGCCTTGTGTCGACTGCTAGTCAATTATTGGCGTTTGATAGAAGAGCTAGTATAGCCTTGGGAATTTTGTCTCAAACACCTGTTACTTTGGGTGGGAAGACTGTCTTAGTTGACTTCATGGTGATAGAAGACCCCTTGGACTTCAATATGCTCCTTGGATGTGATTATGTCTATTCCATGGAAGTTGTGGTGTCAACATTATTTCGTGTGATGTACTTTAATCATGGCGAAGAAATTGTCACTATCGATCAGTTGGATTTTTGTGATCCGTCTCTTGACCCAACTAGAGACTAGGTTTTTCATTTATTGATTCCCAGTGTTTCTATAGACACTACCCTACCACGAGTGAGCTATGTGGCCTCATGTCTTTTGCGTTCAATTGCTACTAAGAAAAAACCTCTCTTTTCATGCTTACCTTCTCAGGACTTGGTCCCAGTAATTGACCAGGTGAGTCATCCTATATAGACTATGGAGCCTGCTCTCCACTTCATCGATCCATTTGAAAGTCCAGATATGTGTTCTATCTTGGATGATATCCTTCCTTCGGATGAAGTCTTGTTAGAGTCTTTGATACAGTCTAGCCTTCTTTTGGATGTTGGTTCAATTGTGACTAAGTCTAACCCTGATTTTCCTAGTAAGCCTAACCTTTCTTCTTATGTTGGTCTTGTTGAGTCTTTTGACTCTTCCTTTGAATAGCAAGTAAGTGATCCTAATGAGTTTTATTTTTCTTTCGAAATTTTCAACTACTATGATACTGAGTTTGTTCCTATAGACTCTATCTCCCTTGTTTATTTTTTCTTTTCTTCTAAGGTTGATCTTATTGATCATTAACCCTCAGATATTGGCACTATAGAGTCCTCTTTCCTTGATTCTTCCTTGAATACACCTTTTGTAGAAGATAGCAAAGTCACGTGTGTTTTTTCCAAAGTGACCCGCATCGGATAATTTCTTCTGAATATGATCCTGATGTTGTTGTTTCTTGGAGACAAGATTTGTAATTGGATTCACAATTGTTTACTGGCCTTTTCATGTTGTTCAAGCTATCACTGCATTTGCATGTTCCCTGCTCGTGCTTATGATCCTGATGTCGGCTTCCACACTTTTATCTCGTTGTATAAGCCCTCATCTTTGTTCTCATCATTGCTCATTCTTGTAGCATTTTTCTTGTGCAACTTGAAACCTTTCACCTTGAGGAGACGTTCCCTGAGTGTCCTTATATTGCTCGCTTTCTTTGCATTATGCATAGGTTTGTTCCTTGCGCTTGGAACTAGTTTCACCTGCCTATGACAATCGTCTCCTCGCATTCAGAGCATTCTTTATTCTCTCCTTCAAGCTCATTAAAAATAGTAAGGAGGATACGAGTTGAATTTTCCGGACTCGTTAAAACTTCATGGGAAATATATGGAGTTTCTTTAGGCCCAGGTCTAACTCCTCAAAATAGACTTGACTGCCGAGTAAACTTGTCTGTTCAGGCTCATTAAGAATATGTGAATTGGAATCCACATTGGTGGTAGGTTATCACTTTCTTGAACCATGTGGAATAATACAAGAAAGGAACACTCTCTTTTCTTCAGAATTGAGAAGAGTATTCTGAAGAATAGGTTTATCGATTTTCTGAACCTGAGGGACTAAACTTACGGAAAAGGAACCCTCGGTATGAGCTTAGTTTTCTCTTTTTTGTGCTCTGGACCTAAACATGAAAATGATTCTGAGTGTTCTTTATTTCTTTTTCATGCTCATTAAAACCTAAAGAACAAATCCTCGAGTTTACTGTTGTAATCCCCATTTCTCGTAATCAAATGGATCTTTTTGAGTGATCTTGCCTTCCTTCACACTCATTAAAATTAGGCTATCTATTTCTTTTGAAGAAGCATTGGGTAGGTGGTAATTTAACCTTTTTCAGACGTCCTCGGCTAAGTATGAAAAGGGTGCACCTTAATTCTTCGGAAGCTAAGAGATTTCTTATGTGGATTGTTTTATACTTTTTCGGCCTCATGAGACTAAATTGTATGAAAAATCCCCTCCTGGAGTCTTCTTTGGATTTTTTAGACTCTCTAAACTATGAAAACAATGACGAGCATGTACTAGTTTGGGATCGTAAAATCCACAAATTAGTGCTTTCTTAAGCATTCTTCTGTCTCTTCTTCGAGCTTGCCAAAAATGAAGAGGGTCCCAAGTTTTCTTTCCTAGACTCGTTACACCTTTATAAGAAAGAGGGGAAGGGAAGTTCATTCACATTTTTTTTACATCATGGCAGTAAATCTTGTTTCCTTGAAAAAAGCACCTGTTTTGAGTCCATCAACAGTTGGGTCCTAGTATTTTGACCTTATCTTGATTCATAGTTTCTTACTCCTCCGGTTTGTTTCTTTTCCAATTATATGGGGAATATTTCAATGTCTCCTACATTTCATATTTTTGTCATTTGTCTTTTTGTGTCAAATGCTGCCTAAGTCACTTTTGTGTCGTGCTCACTGTTCAAGGATTAAACCTTTGTCGGCCATTCTGCACTTGCCTTGACCTTTTGTGTTGGCCATTCCCTAGTATCAGTTCATTAGATCATGTCTTTGGTGGTCCTTGTCGTGAAATTCTATACCAATTCCAGATCCAATTAGTCCTTGACTCACCTCATGTCGGATGATTAAGGATTCCTTAATGCTGTTAGTTTTTATCTTTCAAGCTAGCATTATGTTGGGATCTTTAACTAAGAGAAAAACAAGTACAACAATCAAACACAAGAGACAATGAACACGGTTTTTTTCCTCAGGGAAACCATAAATGGAGAAAACCCCACAACTTCCTCAGAGATAGAATCAGCACCAAAAGTAAAACCCCAAAATAGTAAGATGATCTCCCGACAGCAGTAACCTCTTTCTTCCTTGCCCCAATGTCTTTATCTTCCTCAGCTATGTGCTACAACTGAGTTTGAGTGAGTGGATGCTAAATAGAGAGGCTAGCTCTCTATTTATACTAATTCCCGACATGACTAAACCCTAATAAGGCCGACCTCTCTAGGAGAGTCTAATAACCCTAGTGCCCTAAAACTGCGGGGACTTTAACCCTTAGACAATAGGAGGGTTACCCCCCTTGACTTGACATGACTTGTTTACATTATAGAAAATCCCGATAGGAACATTGGGGCATGACATGACTCAAGTACATTACAAATACATCACAGAATAAACATCAGGTTACAATACATAAGAAATACAAGTGAATACATTCTGAAGTTACATATACATCAACACTCCCTCTTAACTAGGAAGGTATTCTCTCGACACAATTTTCGGCACAAGTATTCTTATTTGTATCATCTGGGTCATCATCAATTTCTCGTCTTCTTCATCTTCAAGTCATCTCCATCTTCAAGTCATCATTGGATCTGGATCATCACTTGATCTGGATCATCATCACTAGATATGGATCATCACTCGATTTGGATCATCACAGGGTCATCATCACTGGATCTGGATCATCACTCGATCTGGATCATCATGGGGTCATCATCACTGGATCTAGATCATCACTGGATTAGGATCATCATCACTGGATCTGGATCATTACTCGATCTGGATCATCACTGCTGGATCTGGATCATCACTCGATTTGGATCATCTAGGAGACATCATAACTGGATTTGAATCACAGCTCGATTTGGATCATCACTGGGTCATCATCATATGTGCTATCTCATGATCCTTCTCGTCACTGGAAGTTTTACAGAGCCAGCCCTTTTTCATGCTAGTTGTAGGCCTACCTCCTTATAGGTCTTTAGTAGCCCTTATATCTGACCTACTCGTCAAAATGGCCAGCACCACATCTGACCTACTCGTCAGAAAGGCACAACACTTACATCTGACCTATTCGTTAGAAAGGCGCTCAGTCCTACACTGAGGGTTCCTGGTAACTGACTAGGTGCCTCCATTTAGAGAATGGTAGTAGCCCTTACATCTGACCAAGTGGGAACACATCCCTCAATCACATCAAAATGGCCATGCGCTCACATCTGATCATGTAAGACTACATCTTACAATCTTCTCAGAAAGGCCCTCAGTCCTATACCAAGTATTCCTGGTAACTCACCAAGCAGCTCCATTCCAAGAATGGCAGTAGCTCTTATATCTGATCATGTAGGATTCAATCCTATAGTCATATCAAAATGACTTGGCACTCATATTTGACATGGAAGGAACCAATCCTCTCACCATGATAGAATGGATTAGCCCTTACATCTGACCTACTCGTCAGAATGGCTCATGGACTCATCACTTCCCCTTAGAAGGGACCTCGATCTGGAGAACACCAAGCTTCTCCCAGAAATACTCAAAATTCACTCTAGCCAATGTCTTTATCAACACATCATCTATTTGATCATCCGTCACAACATACTAAAGCCTCACTGCTTCCCTCTGCACCATATCCCTGATATAGTGATACTTGATCTTGATATGCTTTGAATTGTCAAGGAACATTGGATTCTCTAACAACTTCACACAACTCTGGTTGTCAAAATGTATACAAGTAGCATCCATCTGGAGATCAAATAAATAAAATAGTATCTTCCTCAACCATATTGCCTCACAACTAGATGAACAAGCTGTGACATACTCTGCTTCAGCTATACTCAGTGCCACACATGATTGCTTCCTGCTAAACCAAGAGATCGCACTTGATCCCATACTGAAACAACATCCTGAAGTGCTCTTCCTATCGATGGCACTGCCTGGCCAATCTTCATCAACATAACCCTCTAGTTTAATCTTATGATTCACCTCGTACTTGAGCCCATAATCAATTGTACCCCACAGGTACCTCAGAATATGCTTTGGAGCAATCAAGTGAACATGTCTTGGATATGTCAGGAACTGGCTCAAGGTATTCACAGCAAAGCAAATATATGGTCTCATGTTCGTCAAGTACATAAGGGACCCAATCATCTAATGATACATCGTGGCATCAACTGCTTCTGATGAAGCATCACTCAATAGCTTTAGGTTCAATGCCATAGGTGTGGTCATGGACTTGCAGTCCATCATCCCAAACCTCTTTAGGATCTCTACTGCATACTTCCCTTGTCCAAGGGAGATTCCATCTGCACTCTGCCACACCTCCATACCTAGAAAATAATGCATCATACCCAAGTCCTTCATTTCGAACTCAGCAAAAAGCTTTCTCTTCGTATCAGTAATCAACCCATCCATACCTGTCACAAATAGATCATCTACATACAGTAGGAGCATCACTAGGTTGCCATCTTCAACCTTGTAGTAAAGGTTGGAATCTTCTTTACTCTTGGTAAAGCCCAAACTAGATAAAAAGTTGTCAATTCTGCTGTACCATGTCCTAGGTGCATGTTTCAAACCGTACAGGGATTTCTTCAATCTACATACATGAGACTCCCTGTCATGTGTCTTGAAACTGAGTGTCTGCTCCACATACACTTCCTCTTCCACTACACCATTCAAGAAAGCATTCTTGACATCCATTTGGTGTATCTTCCATTTCATCACTGCAGCCAGAGCAAGTACTGATCTGATGGAAGTGTATCTGGCTACAGGTGCAAAGGTTTCTTCATAATCTATTCCTTCTTTCTGGGAGAAACCATGAGCAACAAATCTTGCTTTATATTTCTCTATGCTACCATCTGTAGTATGCTTTATCTTGTAGATCCATTTGGAAGTTACAACTGACTTCCCTTCTGGTCTTGGGAAAACATCCCAAGCATCATTCTTCATGATCGATTGATACTCTTCGATCATAGCATCCTTCCATTCTTTTTGTTTTGTCGCTTCTTCATAATTAGAAGGTTCTTTATCAACGAAATCACATAGTAATGCTACATACCCGGAGCAAGATCTGGTCCTCTTTCTTTCTCTATGATTCTCTTCTGGATCCCCATATTTTTCTGCACCTTGGATAGCTTCTCGTACCCAAGCAGGTTTCCTCTTATGAGGATTCTTCTCTGGAAGTGGATCTATAGGTCTTTGTGGTTCTTCGAATTCTCAATCTTTTTCTTGAATTTCTTCATTCATGGTTGTGTCATGAATTCTAGGTGCTTCCGATTCTTCAAGAACTTGAGCAGGTCTCTTTCTAGATTTGTTATAAGCTGAATCTTCATCAAATTTCACATCCCTACTAATATCAATCTTCTTGAATCCTAGGAAGTATATTCTGTAAGCCTTCGAGCTTTCAGAGTATCCCACAAATATACCCTTCTTTCCTGAAGGATCTAATTTAGTCCTCTTCTCTTTTGGAATCTGTATGTACACTGGACAGCTGAATATTCTGAGATGGATGACTTCTGGTTTCTTTTCGGAGAAGACTTCTTCAGGATTATTGTTCTCTAGTACTTTGTGTGGAGTATGGTTTTGTACATACACCATTGTTCTGGCAGCTTTTGCCCAAAGATGCATTGGAAGATCTTGATCATGAAGCATAGCCCTTGCAGCTTCCATGATAGTTTTGTTCTTCCTTTCTGCAATCCCATTTTGTTGTGGATTATAAGGAGTGGACAACTCCCTCTTAATCCCTGAGTCTTTACATAGCTCTTTGAATTCATTCAAATTGAATTCGCTGCCATTATCTAATTGAAAGGTCTTGATCTTCTTTTCAGTGTGATTCTCGATCAAGGCTTTGAATTCCTTGAACTTGTTGAATACTTCATCTTTGCTCTTCATGAAGTAAATCCATGTCTTCCTATAAAAATCATCAATAAAAGAAACATAATATACATACCCTCTTAGTGATCTTGATGACATAGGACCGCATACATCGGAGTGGATGATTTCCAAGATTCCTTTTGCTTTGCTTTCGCTACTTGGAAATGTCTTCTTTGTATTCTTTCCTTTTGCACATCCTTTGCAGACCCAATCATGTTTTTCTTGAATTTATAGAAGACCTTAAACAACTTTACTTGCTAGTGGTAGTGCTCTGTAATGCACATGTGCAAGCCTTCTATGCCAAAGCTCATTTGGCTCTACTGTGTCATGGACCAAGGCTTGTTCTAGATGGCCCTTTAATTTGTACAATCCTCCTTCTTGTTCTCCAATCACTACCGCATCATCGATAGTATTTCCTTTTGGCCACAGGATGACTTGACCATTTATAAATACAACTCTCATTCCTTTTGCATCTAATGCAAATATGGAGAGAAGGTTCTTCTTGAGACCTAGTACAAACAACACATCTTGCATCTTCATAGACTTTCCAGAGTCTAGTTTATAGGAGGATTCCCCACTACCTTTTATTGGATATTGGTATTCATCTCTAAGCTTCACCTTGTGAGGTGATTCATGTTCTGAAAGTTTTACAAAGGACTCTTTGAATCCTGTCATATGTTTGGAAGCCCCACTGTCTATAAGCCAATTATTGCTTCCATGTGTGATGTTTCCTATGAGAGCAAAAATTAAGACATATTCTTCATCACTTGAAGAGTCTTCACTTTCATATCTAGTTCTCTTCTTGGATGGTTCATCATCCTCTGCAACATGAGCATGATGTCTTCTCTTGTTTCCATTTTTCTTATTTTGTCTTTTAGGACAATCTTTTGAAAAGTGTCCTACTTCATCACATGTATAACCTCTGATTCTAGACATGTCTTTTCTAGAGTTATTTTTAGAGAAATGCTTACCTCTAAAGTGATGAGAACTTCTTTTGGTTTTATTGGAGTGTAATGTGAGAGCTTGATCTTCACTTCCCATATTTTCTTCTTGAGCTGCTATCCAAGCTTCTTCTTGAGATCATTCTTCCCATAGTCTATTGAAGTTGACTAAATTCTTTCTAGCACATATCCCTTGAATAAAGGAGTCCCATGATCTAGGGAGACCATTCAAGGTGGTCATTACAGTCTCTGCATTTTCCACTTCTTCATCTACTCCTTCCAGTTGTTCCGTGATTTGAGAGACCCTTGTTAAGTAATATTGGATGGTCTCAACGTTTTGTATCTTTACATTATTCAGTTGGTTTCTCAGAGTCATCCTCCGGTTTATGTTCTTCCCTTCAAACAATTTTGTTAGGGAATCAAACATATCCTTACGTGTCTTTAGGGAGGACACCTGTGGTATGATGTTATACTTGATTGAATCAGCAATGATCCTCTTTGCCATAACCAAATTTTTCTTATGTAAGGCCTTAGCCTCATCTCCCTCTGAAACTGGAACCTCCTCATTGATATAGGAGTTCAAATCATTTTCTTCTAGGACCAGGGAGATCCTATACTTCTGTTGAGACTAGGAAATTTGTAGGAAACAACAGCAAAGGATTCTCCCTAGTCAACATTCCCAACTAGCCTGTGACTGTTTGGTGTAGGGAATCCATCCGGTTTGCGGTCCGGCTACCGTAGGTCAAGTAACAAAAGGGTTTACCGGTTGCGGCCCGATCCACCGTATGTTTTTGTATTTTTGACTTAAAGTATGATATGCATGTGCCTAATTAACAATGCAGGGTGATGAAGATGCAAAGAGTAGTCACAATGTGCTGCACAGGTTCTTATATCTCGTCTTAGAACTCACAAGCATCCAAATCACATATATGCAAGAAAATAAATACTAACTAAACTATGTCTAGAGAGCTGGATTAATTCATGAGTAATGCAATACTGTTCATGTGTTATGGAAAATCATAGATACCTGTTCTTATAACCAAACATATAAACATGAATAAAGTATACATGATAATATAGCTCATCAACCGTTAAAACCCCCATTACTCATAGTGGAAAACATCGTAAAAGTACTGAAGAACATTCAGAAAAGAACATAGGTTCAGGAAGTTAGAACACTCTTACAGCTACTAAGACACAGTTGAAAACAAAATAGTTCACATTCAACATTGCTCATTTAATCACATTGATACATTCCACATAGCACTTTCTCCAATAGGCAAAATTTGCAGTTTTTGGTTGCAAAATGAAATAGTTCCTCTTACAAGCATTAAGTTACAAGTTTTCCAGGGAAAAATCCCCCTTTGTAGCTTCTTACTTTCAAATATTTAAACAAAAGAATAGACTGCTTGGGTTCCCCCCAAACGTGTGTCTTTTCGGTTCTTCGAACGTTTCATATCCCTCTTTTCATCTTTTCTACGCATTCTCATGACCAGCTGAGTAACTCACGGACCTTTTAGAGCTGCGCCTTTGTTTCTTTTAATTTTTTCTTTTACTTTTCCCATGCCCCTTGAGATCCTGCCTCCTATCTGTACCTTCGCATCATGGAAATATGAACAGTATTTTGGATCTTCCTGCAGTTAATCAATGTGCATCATTCACTGGGATTGCATTCTAAAACAAAACACCAAATTAAACCAACTAAACGACTAATCCACAAGAAATGGCCAGGTGCACCACTTGATCTGATAATTTTAACAAACGCCTACACCACTACCTCGTCCACCTACAGGCTCGACAGACATCATCCACGACAGAAAATGGAAAACTCATCGGCGGCTAAAAATACTCACACCAGAAGGGTAGATTCATTCACCACCGCATGAGCGGGTCTTAAAAGTGATGGGCACTGTGAAACCACTTAATCCTATCGGAGTCGAGAAAGATAAGACCTAAGATGTGGGTGGGAAGGTTCTCAATCGGAAGTCGGAAGGATGTCGACATCGGAAGATGAAAGCTTTTCATAGCCACAATGGTGGAAGAGAAAAGACTACGGACATGCGACTAGCATCGGAGAGCGGAGCGCTTTAGACTTCGGGTAGCTAGCTGGTTTGGGAGCCGCAACGGTGGAAGCAAAAAAGGTTACAGCCTCCGATTAATATGAAAAAAGCTCCGATCAAAAATAAAAAACGCTAAGTGCTTAAAGACTCTGAAATTCAGCAACGATTAAAACTGTTCCTCCTATGAAACGACGTTTTACAAAGGACAAAAAAGGCTTGATCCATTTTCAACTTTGCAAAACAAACTCTAAAATCTATGATCTACAACAATCCCAAACATGAGCAATTTCTGAAAACCAGGTCGAAAAGTAATCTTCAAAAAAAAACCATCCAAAATTAAAGCATGACCAAAAGGTTCAAGGATCCAAACGATTAAAGACAACGCTAAATCATGAGGAGGGGACCAAAATTTAAGAAATTTGGGGAAAACAGTTGCAGCGGCAACAATTGGCGACTACCTGGTGAACCTAGATCTCTGGACAATTTCTTCCTTAAGTAGCAGACTATTTAACAATAAAACTACCATGTTGAATTCTTCTAGATATATGGATTTCCCAAATGGAAAATATATGAACTTTTAATCATTGAGGGTAGTCCAATTTAGGAAAATAGAAACCAAGATTTCAAAGTCAAGATAACTCTTTCGAGGCCAGGAGTATGAGTTTCATTTTTACCTCTGTCTTCGAGTAGCTTCCAGCTTGGACACCACAGGATCGTAACATCTGGTAAACAGGAATATTCATTTGTTCCTCATTCCCATGCCATTTTGCACTTTTTTGTGCTTTTTGGAATTTTGTCCTTTTGTCCTTTTGAGTCCTCCTCATGCCTTTCTTTCTGAATTTTTTATTCAGGCTCCTCTATCCATGGTTTCCTTTTGTGTGAGAGATGTATTTAATTTTCAGCTCACGGATGGAGAGGAACTTTTGGCAATTTTATACTCATATGATTTAGTACTTTGCTTTGATACATATTGCTTTCTTAGGAGTTTTGACTCTTTTTAGCCTTTTGGCTTTCAATTCTTGGCATGGGATCATTTATATATAATATACTGTTTACCCTGCTTCCTTTCCATGGGTCTTTTGTTGTCACCCCCTAGGACATTTTTTAAGTGTGAGATGGATGGAGCCTCGAAATAGTATTCCAGACCCTTTAATCTTGAGTTAATTTACAAGGATTAAGAAGGACTTTAATGTTTTCATAGCCATTTAGGAAAACTGCTAAACTAGAAGAAATTCTATCAGATAAAACCATAATACACAGTCTTATAATCAAGGATTTTAGTTAGTCCAGAATTCTAGTGCTCTCCATGCAACCAAAACTTGCTTCTTTTTATTAAACCCAAACAGAAAATTTAAACTAAAACAAAACTAAACTTCATGACTCAAAGACTCAAAAAGATGACCAAGACAGATTATTTATATACAAGATAGAAGAAAACAAATGAAACTTAAGAAAAATAAGGCTTGAGAACTAAACCATTTACTAGTAAGTTCTCTTCCCATCCTTGTAGATCTTGTAACTTATAAGTGGAAGGGCCAAGTTTTGCCGCAATCTGGAAAGGACCTACCCACAACTGCTAGAATTTCGTGTGTTTTCCTTTCTCATCATGGGGGTGATCCCACTTGAGAACTAAATCTCCCACCTCAAAGTCTTTTGTTCCTACCTTATGTTTGTCAAACCATCTCTTTATCACCTCTTGCTGTTGCTTAAAGCGCTCTCTGGCTTTAGATCGAGCTTCTTCTGCTTTCAGGAGATTATAGATCCTTATTTGCAAAACTTCATCATCCGACCCTCTAGACTCTTGAGCTATTATGGAAGAAGGTAGCATGATATTGGGAGGAAGAATGGCTTCTTTACCATACACAAGGGTATATGGAGACACTCCTATCGAAGACTTGGGGGTGACTCTATTAGCCCAAAGGGAATTTGGTAGCATTGAGTGCCAACTCCTCTGGTTTTCTATTACAGTCTTCTTTAAAATTCTAATCAGATTTTTGTTAGAGGATTCAGCCAAGCCATTTCCTTGTGGATAGTAATTAGCAGAATAATGCAATTTTATCCCTTTATCATGAGAAAAAGCAGTTAATTTAATTGATGAAAAGTAAGTAGAATTATCAAATACTAACGAAACTAGAACTCCAAACCTGGTCATGATATGATCTTGTAGGAAGCTGATGACCGCGTCTTCATTTTTTTTGCGCAATGGGACAGCTTCGACCTAGCGAGTGAAATAATCGGTCGCGGTCAGAATTTACTTGTGTTGTAGGGAGGAATTTGGTTTTATTTCTCCAATAATATCTAACCCCAATTTCTCGAATGGCTCTGTGATCATCACCGGCTTTAGGGGTGCTACTGCTTTAGGTTGTCTCCCACTACACCTTTGGCAAATATCGCACTTCCTGACATGTGCATGTGCATATTTGAAGAGCGTAGGCCAATAGTAACCGGCTCTGAAGATTTTGTGGGCTATAGTATCTCCTGAATAATGTCCCCCATCAGGCTCGTCATGCAAATCTGTCATTACTTTCTTCGCATCTTCCTTCTCTAAGCATCTAAGCAGAACTCCATCATAATTTTTTCTAAATAATATTCCTTCAACAATTTGATAGGAAGCTGATTTAAGACGCAATGCTCTTCTTTGCTTAGAATTCCAATGTTCTGGAAACAGTCCTTCCTGTAGGTAATGCATGAGGTCCCTATACCAAGAATCGGGCACTGTGAACAAAGGACATGCATCCATCAAATGTAATTCAGCCTCGTCTTCCCAGGTGTGTTCGTCATTGTTCCCATTTTCAGTCATCAGTTTGCACAATCCCTGCCCTTTAACTATAGAAGCTGGCTTGAATTCGAGGTCATACTCTTGAAGAGCTGTTACCCAATTTCCCCTTCTTTCTCCTAACTCCTTCTGTACAAAAAGGGACCTTACAGCTGGGTATGGTACGATCACCTTGGTTCGATTTTTTAATATATAAGGCCTGAATTCTTTCACTGCTTTGAATGCTGCGTAAGCTTGTTTATCAATGGCTAGGTAATTTAATTCGACCCCTTGTAGACCAGTGCTCATGAAAGATATTAGGAATTCATCCCCCTCATCTTCCTTTTGGGTAAGCACAGCTGCTAGTGAATCATCAGATGCAAAGGTATACAGAATAAAATCTTTGTCGAAATCTGGGCTTTTCAGGGAGGGTGTGTGTGCAACAGCAGTTTTAATTTTGCTGAATACGTTCTTCTCAATCTCATTCCACTTGAATTGTGCATTTTGCTTCATCATCTACTGTAGAGGCTTGACAATCTGAGCGAAATCAGGCACAAATCTTCGCACGAAGTTAATTGTTCCCATAAATGATTGCATCCCTTTTTCATTATGGGGCAAGTGAATCTGTTCAATGGCCTTGATCCTTTTCGGATCAATATAAATTCCCTTCTTTGAAACTATGTGACCAAGCAGCTTACCCTCCGTAACAACAAACACACATTTTTTTCGATTGAGTGAGATGCCATATTTCCGATAGCGTTCAAAAATCTACCTTAGATGGAACGCGTGTTCTCCTCTCTTCTTTGAGAATATTGTAATATCATTGAGGTATATCACCACACTACGTCCGATCAAACCATGGAAGGCTATGTCCATAGCCCTCTGGAATGTGGCTCCAGTGTTTATAAGCCCAAAGGGCATTCTTCTGTAAGTGAAAGTTCCCCATTTGGTCCTGAATGTTGTCTTCAACCTGTCTTCTTCAGCTACTAATACTTGATTGTAGCCCGAGAATCCGTCTAGTAAAGAAAATAGTTCAGATCCCGAGACCATTTGTAGCAGCTGCTCCATGGGTGGAACAGGATAGTTATCTTTTTCTGAAGCACGATTTAAATTCCTGAAATCCACGCAGAGCCTGATTTCTCCATATTTTTTCCTTACTGGCACCAGATTTGAGACCCACTCAGAGTGTCTGACCTTAAAAATGATTCTAGCATCCAATAATTTCTTAACTTCACTCTGGATCAGCGGTTCCAATTTTGGGTGCATTTTTCTCAAAGGTTGCTGATACGGTTTGACGCCAGCTTTGATGGGGATAACATGCTTGATGATGCTGGTGTCATATGTCTTCAAATCTTCATATGTCCAGCCGAAAACATATTTATATTGTTTAAACATACTGACAAACTTATCTCTTTCTACTGGTGAACAACATTTTCCAAGATTCACATATTTAGGATTCGTCTTAGTCCCTAAATTTATCAGCTTGAACTGTAGAGATGAGCTGTGAGTCTTCACGTTGGCTAGTATTCTGAACTTTTCATTTAAATCAAACATTCTTTCTAACGTTCTAACTCCTTTAGGGATGAAATTATCATACTTCAGCTCGGCCTGATGTTCTTCATCGTCTATAATTGCTCCTTTAAATACCTCGTCATTTTTTAAGCATTCTATGATCTGCTGATCGTCATCAAATACTTGTAGGTTGGTGATCATATCAGTTACCGAGGGCTTGAAAATCAATTCAACAGAGCATCGATTATTGGTAGGTACGAGCCTAGCGGTTGATGTGGCTAACAAGTCAGCTGTTGCATTTTTAAGTCTTGGAATTGAAACAATATTAAATGCGTTGAAACATTTGAGCAGATCCCATACCTCATTTTGATAAGCTTTTAGGTGAGGGGAAACACAATGTATTTGATTCCGGATCTGTTTAACAATTATTTCAGAATCTCCAAAAACTTTTAGATTACTTACCTTTAACTCAATTGCTTTCCTTAAACCCTGCACCAGCGCTTCATACTCAGCCGTGTTATTTGTACACTCAAACTCTAATCTACATGAGAGAAAAAATTTATTATTCTTGGGGTTGATCAGGACACAGTTGGCCCCTGACCCTTCTAAATTCTTAGAGCCATCAAAAAACAAAGTCCATAAATCACTAACTACTGCATGAGAATCTACTCCTACTGCTAAGTTTACTATGTTACAGTCGATTTCATCAGCCTGTGAGAATCAAAGGAGATCAAGCTGGGTGTCTGACATGTTGTTGGCTTCTTTTGCTTGGTAATTTCCTGGTTCCAACTCAATAAAATAATTTCCCAACACAGAATCCACTGGATCATTCTTCTCCTCCAGTTGAGTGACGTTGTATTTCATGTGAGGCTCCCGCAAAATTTTAATTTGGTTCGGGCTTCCTTTATATGGAATCCACAGATGCGACCAATCCGAGGAAAAATAGCCATTTAGTTTGGCCGACCAATCTCTGCTCAGAACAAGATCGTAAGCGTATGGTATATCGGCCACCACAATATTAATAACTTGGCACACTTTATCATTTGACGCCAGGCAGACTAGGACATCCTCCATCTCACCAATTACCTTTACATCCGTCCTATCCAACTGAACAACCCTCCACGTGGATGGCTTAGGCTTCCCATTTATCTTTTTATAGACTGATATTGGCATGACGTTAACCGACGCCCCTGAGTCTACCAGGCAATTATCTACATTGTGATTAAAAATTTCGAAAGTGAGGAGGAAAGGTGGATGTTTGCTTTTAGACTTACCTCCAATGCTGGTTTCTCTGATTTTTTCTTCCTCTTCAGGTCGATTGTCAGCAGGCAGCCTCTCATCCGATGATTCAAGCACTTTCAATAATCTTTCTTTCTTCCGCAGCACTTTACACATTTCAAATAGTGAAACATTTTCCTTTACCTTCTTTATATCTTCCACAATGTCATAATCCATCTGTGGTTCAATGGGATGCGGTTTATCAGCGTTCATCTTTTCTTCATTGGGCTTGGCCAGCGTATCATTCTGCTTAGGATCTTGGTTGGTAATGGTGAATTCGGGAATTTTATCCGCTGTGGAATTATTTTGAAATTTCTTAACATTTTTCTGCATCCTTTTGATCTTTGGGAGTATGAGACTGTCTTCTTTAATTGACCCTTGGCTCCTTGTTGTTACATTGGTTTCCATGATGTCCTTGTAACCCTGATTCTTTTCTTCTTCAGCATCAAATAACGAAACAGAATTCCACAAAACCATGGTTTCCTCTTCTTGTTCCTTCATTGAAGTGGTACTCTCTTTTCTTTCTTCATCTCCATCCTCTGTTAATTTAGAGTCCAACAGCTTATTCATAACCAACGTCACCGGGTTTATCCATTGAGTACAATTCTTTTCAGAGTGTGGTTGTTGATGGAAAGTGCAAAAATTGTCCATTCCTACCTCTGTTAAATTCATAGATGCAGAATTGTGTGGAGGAAGTTGGGACTGATTGTTATCCTCTCTTTTCTTGTAATAGGGTTTGTAGAACTTTTGAGTTTCCTTCTCTTTCTCCAAGTCTATGATTTTGTTAGAAAGCTTCTGCATCATTTTTTCCATACTCTCAAAATCTGGTGATTTCTCTTCCTTAGGCTTAGTAAACAATAAATCTTTCCTTCCCACACCTTTCTCTCCTGACTGTTTGGGATAATATTCGATACTTTCTTTTTCATCCTCCACTATTCCGCCTCTTCATAGGTTTCCGCCAAAGTAGGCTTGGCTCTTATTTTGGCAAACATGGCCAACTCAAGGCCTAAATATGAGGTATAATATTCAATCAAGACCTTGTCCGAAGGTTTGTCAGCTTCAGAAAAATTCTTGAGGTATGCTGCAAATCTTTGAGTAAAGTTGTGCACCTTCTTCTTTCTCTCTTTCTTCAAGGAGCATAGTCCTTTCATGAGGGCTGCATGAGTCTTTTGAGTCGCATACTTGCTTCTGAAAATTCTCTCAAAGGTATCCCAATTAGGGATAGAGTTTGCAGGAAACCCAAAATACCATGATGTTGCAGCTCCTTTAAGGGTGTGCGGAAAAAGTTTGCAAACTACATCCTCATGCTCCCCCGCCCTTAACCCTTCTATGGCCAAGTAAAAACTTTGCAGGTGGTCATCTACTAGTATCTTCTCACTTGGGTCAAATTTGGGTAGCATCTTCTCAAAGGCTTGAGGTAAATCATGTAATGGAGGTGTTAGATTTAAAGGTGATCTGGCTCTCTAGGCAGGTGGTGGATTCAGTGGGTTTGGTGGTGGATTGGCGTTAACGCCTTCCATGAGTCTGGGTGGAGAGTGAGGAGGTGAGAAAATAGGAGTGTGAGCAGGAGAACTGTGAGGAGTATCCTGGCCTTCTTGATTCAAAGGCAGCACAACTTCCTGTAAGGCTATTTCCACAAGTTCTTCCCAATCCCCAACCAGCACTGAGTCTTCCAATATAGGACGATCTTTTCTTTTATATTCTCTTTTGGGCAATTCAGGGATGATCGGCAATCCTCCAATCTTGTTCACATATGCCCTAGTGTATCTTCTCAGGTTATTAACAACCTCGTTGTCAACAGAAAACAAATGTTCTTTACTCCTTTCTTCTGGAATTGGATTATGAATCCCACTCCTTTCAGAACTGTTGCCGGTGGAATAATCTTGGGAAAACGGGTTTCCTCGGCCAGCCATGCACTGGCGGCCCTCCTTCTAGTGCCAGAAACTATTGAGGCATAGAAATTTGTAGGAAACAACAGCAAAGGATTCTCCCCAGTCAACGTTCCCAACTAGCCCGTGACTGTTTGGTGTAGGGAATCCGTCTGGTTTGCGGTCCGGCTACCATAGGTCAAGTAACAAAATGGTTTACCAGTTGCGGCCCAGTCCACCATATGTTTTTGTATTTTTGACTTAAAGTATGATATGCACGTGCCTAATTAACAATGCAGGGTGATGAAGATTCAAAGAGTAGTCACAATGTGATGCGCAAGTTCTTACCTCTCGTCTTAGAACTCACAAGCATCCAAATCACATATATGCAAGAAAATAAATACTAACTAAACTATGTCTAGAGAGATGGATTGATTCATGAGTAATGCAATACTGTTCATGTGTTATGGAAAATCACAGATAGCTATTCTTATAACCAAACATATAAACATGAATAAAGTATACATGATAAGATAGCTCATCAACAGTTAAAACCCCCATTACTCATAGTGGAAAACATCGTAAAAGTACTGAAGAACATTCAGACAAGAACATAGGTTCAGGAAGTTAGAACGCTCTTACAACTACTGAGACATAGTTGAAAACGAAATAGTTCACATTCAACATTGCTCATTTAATCACATTGATACATTCCACATAGCACTTTCTCCAACAGGAAAAATTTGCAGTTTCTGGTTGCAAAATGAAATAGTTCCTCTTACAAGCATTAAGTTACAAGTTTTCCAGGGAAAAATCCCCCTTTGTAGCTTCTTACTTTCAAATATTTAAACAAAACAGTAGACCGCTTGGGTTCCCCCCAAACGTGTGACTTTTCGGTTCTTCGAACGTTTCATATCCCTCTTTTCATCTTTTCTGTGCATGCTCATGATCAGCTGAGTAACTCACGGACCTTTCAGAGCTGCACCTTTGTTGCTTTTAATTTTGTCTTTTACTTTGCCTGTGCCCCTTGAGATCCTGCCTCCTATCTGTACCTTCGTGCCGCGGCAATATGAACAGTCTTTTGGATCTTCCTGCAGTTAATCAATGTGCATCATTCACCGGGATTGCATTCTAAAACAAAATGCCAAATTAAACCAACTAAATGACTAATCCACAAGAAATGGCCAGGTGCACCACTTGATCTAAGAATTTTAACAAACGATGACACCACTACCTCATCCACCTATAGGCTCAACAGACATCATCCACGATGGAAAACGAAAAACTCATCGGCGGCTAAAAATACTCACACCGGAAGGGTAGATTCATTCACCACCGCATGAGCGTGTCTTAAGAGTGATGGGAACTGCGAAACCACTTAATCCTATCGGAGTCGGGAAAGATAAGACCTAAGATGTGGCCATGAAAGTTCTCAATCGGAATTCAGAAGGATGTCGACATCGGAAGATGAAAGCTTTTCACAGCCGCAACGGTGGAAGAGAAAAGACTACGGACATGCGACTAGCATTGGAGAGCGGAGCGCTTTAGACTTCGGGTAGATAGCTGGTTTGGGAGCTGCAACGGCGGAAGAAAAAAAGGTTACAGCCTCCGATTAAAAAAAAAAAATCTCTGATCAAAAATAAAAAATGCTAAGTGCTTAAAGACTCTGAAATCCAGCAATGGTTAAAACTGTTCCTCCTATGAAACAACGTTTTGCAAAGGACAAAAAAGGCCTGATCCATTTTCAACTTAGCAAAACAAAGTCTAAAATCTGCGATCTACAACAATTCCAAACACGAGCAATTTTTGAAAACCAGGATGAAAAGTAATCTTCAAAAAAAAACCATCCAAAATTATAGCATGACCAAAAGGTTCAAGGATCCAAACGATTAAAGACAATGCTAAATCATGAGGAGGGGACCAAAATTTAAGAAATTTGGGGAAAACAGTTGCAGCGGCAACAACTTCCAAGCTCAGAAGTTATGAGCTCCCTCAAGCTTTTCATCAAGCTTGGTATGATGAGACATCTTAACTGATAACCTCAAATGGAAATACAAAAGATTTAGATCTTACCAGGTCAAGATGTCGGATCTAGATTTGGAGCTGAAATCCTATAGTGCTGGTTCAGGAGCAGACTAGGGTTTTTCTTTTCCAAAGTTCTATCCAATCAAATGCTTTGAATTTGATCCCTAACTTAGATTTTTGGGAGGAGATATATCCAGGCCTGGGCTTACTGAAAAATTCCACTTCTGTGGAAAGCCCTAATTTATGGCAGCAGTGTCGGGTCCAAAACTGAAAAACCTTAGAATTGGATTATGCTTCGACAGAAAGATGCGCCCTAGGGAGGAGAGTTATTCTAACCTTCTTTTGCTGAAAATCTGTGGAGAGAGATCCACAAAGTAGGAAGCCCTAGTTCTTGCAGCTGCACAGTGTCTTCTTCTCAGGTTAGCTCTGATACCATGTTAGTTTTTATCATTCAAGCTAGCATTATGTTAGGATCTTTAACTGAGAGATCAACAAGTACATCAATCAAACACAAGAGACACGAACACAGTGTTTTTCCTTGGGGAAACCATAAATGGAGAAAACCCCGCAACTTCCTCAGACATAGAATCAACACCAAAAGTAAAACCCCAAAATAGTAAGATGATCTCCCGACAATAGTAACCTCTTTCTTCCTTGCCCTAATGTCTTTCTCTTCCTCAGCTATGTGCTACAACTGAGTGTGAGGGAGTGTGTGCTAAATAGAGAGGCTAGCTCTCTATTTATACTAATTCCCAACATGAATAAACCCTTCTAGGGCTGACCTCTCTAGGAGAGTCTAATAACCCTAGTGCCCCGAAACTATGGGGACTTTAACCCTTAGACAATAGGAGGGTTACCCACCTTAACTTGACATGAATTATTTGCATTATAGAAACTCTCGATAGGAACATTGAGGCATGACATGACTCAAGTACATTACAAATACATCCCGGAATAAACATCGGGTTGCAATACATAAGAAATACACGTGAATACAATTCGAAGTTACATATACATCAACAAATGCCTTCTTTCAATGGATCTCTTCCTATTTATTGCAACACACCTTTCTCTATGAATGAGATTTATAGTTTTATGATAGTACCTTGGGGATTGTAGCCATCAGTGGCAATTTCCCTCACTATTGGGTAGTGGGAATACCTTACTATCTCCTACTCGATGGATTCTTCAAGTGTTCGACTTCAAGTCCTTGTATTCACACTTGTTAGAATGTACTAGGTACCTTGGGGACCATTTTCATTAATGGTGGTTTCCCTCGCATTTGTTAACAGTTCTCATTATTGACCGGTAATCCAACGGTTTCCTCCATGTTCGACTTCAACTCCTTTATTCGCATGGTTAGGATTCGTACCTTTTGGGTGGTTTGGATTGAATACCTTGGGCTGACAGTAGCATTGTCATCTTTGGCTCACTAGTACAAAATGAGAAATTAATGACTAAAAAATGACTAAAATCAGGCTATAAACGACTATTTTTGAGCCGACGACTGATAGTCGCTAATTTGCACTATCTTATAGCTAGTCGTATTTCACTAAGTCATTAATAGCTTGACTTATTATTCATTAATTTAGTCATTTATAGTCAATGATTTAGTCATTTATAGTCAATGATGTAGTCATTGATTGTCAATGATTGAGTCATTGATTTAGTCACTGATTGCAACAATTAATGACCAAATATATGACTAAATAAACTACTAGATGATAAAATATTAATGACTAAGCTAAATACGACTAAGATACAGGAAATTAGCTACTAATAGTCGTATATATGCGAATTTAGTCATTTTTGTAGTCACAAATTTATGATAGGGCATGGAGGAATCGAGCCGCCAACCTCCCGCCTATAATTAGGCAAGCGCTCTACAATTGAGCTAGAGCCCTTTAAGAAGTTGTTATTGCTTGAAAATGATGATATTCAAACAAAGTTATGATAGATAGAAATCTACAAACTACATAATTATTACTATTACAACTTACCAATAACTAATATTTATTATAAATTAATTTTTGAGAGCTATGTACAATTTTCCCTATTTGACATATCCATTCATGTCCCTATCTGGCTAGGACCCTGACTTGTTGACTTGGAAAAAAATTAGGAAATAGTGGACAATGCATCCAAAAAAGTATAATATTCATTCTTTCCAATAAAGTTAAGATATAGACTTAAAACATTGGGTGTATGTTGCAAGTTTCGTCCTTGGCAATGTTTTATAGACTTAAAACATCATGTTGCAAGTTTTGTACTTGTACACTCTAGACTAGTTGGAGTTGAAATTGGGATGACTACTATTAGGTTGTTATAGTAGGATATATTATTCTACACACTGATTTATGCCATCACAGGTACTGCTTTTGAAATTGCACCGTGTAGCGCCAAGTAATAATAGTTTCCACCTTCAACAAAATGCAATCTTTGAAGATCAATTCATAATTCAACAAATTTCAAATACTGACTTTCCTATTATTAAATTAGACAATTACGACTCATTATCTTTGCATCTTGGCAATGTTTTTGGAAGATACTGACAACTAGCTTCTAGTTGAACAATTTTATAGGATTGAATGTAGAAACCCAACCTTTCTATTGCTTGATTTGTCATTGCACAAATTAAGATATGTCACTAGCATCATTAGAGAGGAAATTACTCAACTTGCATTGGATGCACATCCTAAGGTGGGAACTTTATCCAACAAGGTGGGAAATCTTCCCACCATTGGATTTGCAACTAGTACATGCTGCATTTTGTGCTCTAAAGCATCAGGCCTTATTTTTAATCTATCCTATCATATCTGCTCGTTTGCCCATTTTTGTTTCCGAATTCTCAAATTATTCAAATTGATTTTAATTCAAATCCCATGGATTCTTATCCATGAAAAATTATTCTTGATTCTTTGGAATGCCACTGCAAATGCCTAACACATTTTTTTCAATGCTAAAATTGTAAATGAATTTATTAAAAGATTTTTCAATAAAATCACTAAAATTTCAAATGAAATACAGAACAAAGATACCTAGCTGAAGCATAGAACCCCCAAGGAGTTGAGAAAAAAACAGACTGAGTCAGTTTTTTCCATAACAAAATCCTTTACAGACATCCCTACATTTTGGGTGGGCTATAATTCTGCTATATAAAAAATTATGCAATAATTCAAAAAGCTTGATATTTTCGACCAAGAAAAATGCAAGATTGATACTTTACTGAAAATTTTTAACTCTAGCATGTGAGATTCTTAATATTTTTATATTTAATGTGGAATCATCACCATTATCTTCTGCAAAGTTTCATATTAGACACCTAGGAACTACATGATAAACTTACATGTGCTGATCTCTATGGGAAATTCTGTAAGAATCTTCAAAACAACAGCTCATGAAACTCAAAGCTATTGTATATCCATAGTAAATAAATGCATGAGAGCACAAGACAAAAAGTATCCTATCTATAGAATAAATTTCATTTAACTGACCATGGAAACGATACCAGAAGTACAAGATTACCAAGGAAAGGGGAAATTAATTTACCTTACTTGCCTTGGAGAAATTGAAAGTTAAAAACTAAAATGACACTCATATTTTAATTCACATGGTATCTAATAATCTATTATAACTACAATGTTACAGATCATTCACCACAACTCCTAAGTGTCATGTGCCTTAGCAAACTTTGAAATCAATTGCAGTCTGAAAGATGTAGTTACTATATTTTGTTGTTTGTCATCAACAACGAAATGGCCAGAGTATAGTATTCTTCTTTAATTTGGTTGACAGTGGTTTGGAGTACTAAAAAGAGAGTTGGCTTTGTTCTACTTTATTTTTGGCCAGAGACAACACCTCTTTTAACTTTCTAATATATGAACTCATTGTTACGTTTTGTGCATAATATATCTAAAACAAAACATAACTATACCAAGAACACCTATGCAACTAGAACATAGTGGACAATCATCAACATACGCCCAAATTTCTCTTCATACAACAACATCTGGGAAAAATGCAACATAGATGCTAACATTCCAAAATGTTATACAACAGATAGAAAACAACCAAACATAAATATTTATAGTAGTTGTAAGTTGTTTCAATTGCATACTTGCGATCTGATTTTATTTCCTTTCCAAGGGTTCTTTCCCAGATGTTGTCAAAAGAATTTCAATTGAGAAGTATAATATTTAACAAAATAGCAAGAAAGTTGCTCTGATATTGCAAACAGAGCCAAAATTTCACTACAGTTCAATCATGGATAGATAATCAATGACAAAAAAATGAATACAAACATATAATCTGATGGCAAAAACTTGTCTTGTTAATAAAGGAGTAGAACCTTGGGAAGCTGACAAATGTTCCTAATAGTGTAAGTGGGTTTTGTTGCTCCTAGAGGGGGACCATTTAGACCATGAATGTTGACCCATGCAATTGCCAGAAAACCTGCATTTTTACCTCCCTGAAATACAGAAACATATATATTTGTAGTGAAACATAAAACCAAATTTAAGGCAAAAGATTAGGACAGATTCTCATCACGATACATCTAGAGATGCATATTAAAAATCATTATCCAGAGAATAGAAATTAACAGAAAAGAAAGGATCAAGGCAACTATCAACCTCAAACCTACCATATGAAGGATCAAAACAATGGATCTCATTTATCTAAAAATTTATACTAGCTACATTTGTTTGTCTTTGTTCTATACAAGGAAACGCTTGCAATATAAGACTTGAATGTATGTTTTAAGGTTATCTCCCACCATGACAGACTACTCAGGCATGCATCCTACAAGCTCACAGGCTTTCGAAAATATGCTTTTATGGGGTTTTTCATGAACCTCCTCTGTAGATAAAAAATGAATGGTTCAGTTTATGCTGAGTTCAAAAGTCACATGTTCAGACTCATAGAACTACAGTAAATAACTGATGGAATTCATCTACTCTTTTGGTTGGGACGTAAAAGTAAAACATAGATCGAGAGTAATGAGTTAACAAAGAGGACTTAAGATAACTAGAGAAAGCACAAATGAAAAAGTTATAAATAAAAGATTCTTATATCTAAGGTACCTCCACCAACCAGAATTGTGTTGAAAAGCTAATCTGTTCGCCAAGCCAAAAGTTTTGCATGTTGAACCTGACAAATCAACTATATTACAAGAAAAATTGGTAGAAAACTATAATTATAGAAACCATGATCCATCGCGAGTTCAAATCATTACAAAGAGGCAACGTTTTGATCTCACCTTTGGATGGCCATTGGTTATGATGCCAACTTTAATTCCATTGAGTAGTATTTTCTTAACCATCTGCACATCTATAAAGTTCAAATTTAGGAATCATCCCTTATTGAAGGAATCTCTCACAATTTCATTCTATGGAAATCTGATTAACTTAAAACTTAACTGCATGGTCACCATAAACAAACTGAAAAAGACTTCTAGGTTAGGATCCCTAGAGGCTGAAGCACATAAACCAGTTTAAAATCATGTCTTGATTCGAGATTCCAGATATATTGGATATTATCCTGAGATGGAAGTGGACATTTTAGACAAGAAAATATCCCTTGCTTGGGGTTTCCATGGTATTTAGGAGTCATTCTCCTATGTTCTTAGATTATCTCCTCCCAAATATATGCTCATGTAGCACAAGCTGTTCACAGTCTGAAGTATTTTGCAGCTTCTGTGTAGCCTTGGGATTTTTCATTTAGGTCATTTCCTCTGCTTGGTTTTGAAAACGGAATTATTGAAAGAGAAAATGAAGCTAATGTCCCCCAAAGTTACCAGGACATGGAAAACGTACATTGTGGATGTATGGAGACCACCACCAATTTTTTGGGAAATTCGAGGGGGGCAGAGGGGTCATAAAAATTATAAAAATATAAATCTTGGCAATAACAATTCATCACATGTAAATACAAGCTAACCTGCTCCCTATAAATACAATCTAATTCTTCAATGATTCAATACACTTCAATATTGTTTGAATCCATGGCATAGATGTTATAATGGGGAAATGTGACCCAAGGACCCTATTTCTTCATGATTCAAGAGGGCATCACATTATTTGAGTATTTCAAGTCCAACATACAATTATGCAAGAGTGAACTATTAATCCTATATTGGGATCCTATTCATCAATATCACCATGTGTCCTCCTCCTCTAGGCTTTTAGGCCATGACTCTACCTTGAATCTCGAAAATGATCCTTGAAGGACATTTCTCAACACCCTACAATTTTGATGAAACTTTCTAAACCAAGCATTAAAATAAGGTAGAATTAGAAAAAACTCCCCATGCTTAATAAGTGAATTTGCTTGAGTAAAGGGTACAAATTGATTAAGGTTCAACACCACCAACATCAAGGTACATAGAGAGGTTGATGTGCTTGTCTAAATGACAATCCCTTAACCTCATACATGATAAAATATAGTGGAAACATTGCAATCCTGAAATCTCAAAAACTGTGAAGTCTGTTGAATTCTGAATGGGATCTAAAATACTACTTTTTGCATATGAAATCCAATGAGGTTGGAACCACTCTCAAAAACTCCTACTGCAGATTTCCTTTTGATATAATTTACTGAACTATGGATAAAAATGAATAAATTAATGGTAATGTTAAAAATTTAGGTAAAATGATAGAAAATGAAAGATAATGAAAATACTACTAAGAATTTAATATTACCATTACCACTAGAGTGCCTAGGATCCCCCCACTTCATTAGTGAATGCTTCAAACCAAGGGTACAAGCTCCCCCCATAAGTTTCCTCAACTTTCACTAAATTGGGGATGAGGAGAAACATTTATCTAGGATCCCCCAAGTCCCCGAGCCGTGGGGAGTGAGTGGGGTGCATCCTTGACCTTGGGGAATGTGTCCCCGTGTAGCACTGAATGAAACCCCTAAAACTATGATCTTCCCTTGCTCAAAATCTGTAAATAGGATCTTTGATTATTTTGTAACCATTCTTTATTCCACCTTAAAAATCCATCTCGATGTCTAAACTAGACTGAATTTTAATGATTTCTCTACTAGGTAATAAAATAGATAAATTCTACACCAAGATATTTGAGGTTCTCATACAGCTTCTTGAGTGGAGATGGGAAACCTATCACTACTTTATGTAACAGTACATTGAAACCAAACGATGCCTTGGGTGCATTGAATATGGACAATGCACAAACTCATCTAAACCAAGATCTAACAAAGGTCTAATATGCAACATGAGGCCGCAAAGGTCAAGGATGTATATCTCATATTCACACAAATGCCAACATATTAAGTATTGGAATTCATTGTATGCAACCTAAATCTTTGCAACTTGGAGGGGAAACTAAGACTAGGTTTTAGATGAGTTTGTGCTGGTACATAAAATTATCCAATTTTTCTCACTACAAGAATTATAAGTTTTGGCCGACCCCATTAGTTCATGATACAAGAGTCATCCTAAACCATTTAACCTATAAAATTCCAAATATTGAAAATCAAATGTCTGACTGGATCATCTTCTAATAAGCCCAATTTTCCAAACATATAAATTTTCTGATCGTATGCTGGTTTTATGTCATTCCAAGGTTTAAAGCTAGGGACATTGGCAAGGGAAGATCGCTAATACTACTGAAATAAGCCCACATTTCCCAAATGATGTTCCAGCACATATATAAGACCCACAGGGGTAAGGGTCTTTCTTTTCTTCATGGCACATAGAAGCGAATTAATGGGATTTTATCATATTAACCCCACTTAGGGAAAGGTCATCTTGAGAGTGGCTTTGGCTACCTGGACTGTTGTGAGTGAAATTGTGAATTGGTAAACCATGACAATAGAATAATGTATAAGCTACAATAAACATAGACTTACATTTGAACCCAAAACTTCAGGATAGAAAAATAGAAATCACATATCAAGATAAATCATAACAAAGCAGAATTGAAGGTGGATAAATAGGTTGTTTACTTAGGATATGGCAAGTTACTGCTTCAACTCTTGGGGACCACTGGAATGAATTCATTATGGTAGTGTCAAAGTAGTGCTGCATCTCCTATGTGCAAGTTAAAAATAGTCAGAATCATATGATATCTACTCTGCCCATTTACCTAAATCTTTTAACTATAATCTAAATGAAGTACTCAATATTTACTGAAATAAAGAAGGTTTACTCTTGCAAGTTGGTTATCACTGACACCTTGGGATTCCAGATCCCTGCACTAGATCTAAGCCCTCCATTCAGTCACATCAATCTGAAACTTGAACAAATTTGTTTCAGAAAATCTAAATTTATAAGGGATAGCCAACTACCCTAAGAAATACCCAATTACAAATTAAATCCCCTACACAATATCCAATTATGTTATAGCACATTGAGGTGCAATAGAATTGGAAAATTAATTACAAAGAAGAAATGGGGAAACGGGTCACAAACTTGGTTATTCGGATCCTGGGGATGAGTGATGAAGCCCTTAACGAAGGTGTCTATGATGACCTACTGATCGAGCAAGGGGTGGTGCTGACTGAGTAGCTCTGTGACTGCCATGTGGGTTTCCTCCATGGGATTCCATGTCGTGCTGACTGAGTAGCTCCATGACTGTGATTCACATATCATCTGTATATTTACAAAGGAATGAATCACCTTTAAATGAATTCCATGTGACCATGTAATAAATCCTGCACATATGGGTTGGCAGGCATAGGGGGGTTGTCATTGATCCCAAAGAAAAATCATAAATTAAATACCCTAGGGACTTGCGATCACAACCAAAATTCAAATTGAAGATTATGCATTGCTTCATGGGCTACATAGCCTTGTTCTAACTAAGGTATAATCACTAATGGTATTCATACACTAGGAAATTCTAATCGAGCTCATGAATGGTATTTGTACATTAGGAAATTTTAATCAAGCTAATGAACAAAAGGCACAACCTGTTGACAAGCTCTCTAACTCGTATAGTGACCAAGATCAGGGAAGAAGCATCTCAATTCAACAATATTGAGTTTTTCCACATTCTACAGTGTCTTAAAGGTGAAGCAAACCACCAAGCCAATGTAGCATCGAAGTTAAGATGGAAAAATGATGAAAAATGGGGAGTATTATCGCCTTCATATCCTTGTGGTTTAAAATATAAAACAAACCTACATAAGTCATATGCCATTCCCCAGACCGCATAGCAACTCGGAGGATGATCCAAGATTAATATCCCCACAGAACAACTAAGTTGTAATCTGTATTCCTGCCCTCGCATGTGGTGACCCAAAAGCATGCACCTCTATTCCAAACATTTCTAGGAACCCAATGATGTCAAGATGATATAATCAGAGAAGCTAACAAATAGAGCATCAGCTGAAATAGCGTGTAAAATTACTAAAATTGCAATCTATGAAAGAACTTCCAACCAACATAAAAGTACAATAGTAAATGAGGGCCCCATGAACAGATGATCAATGGTTAAACGCATGTTCATCACTCTCATTTCCTCAACCCACATGGGAAGGGTGCAGATAATATAAAACAACACCTTTAATTCCACAGCCTTACTAGAACAAAATTTGACCGAGAGAAGTGAGGTCCTTTACAACCAAGGTGGTGTTTATGTCTATAGACCAAATATTAAGATGATTTGTGGTCTTTCCTAAATTTATATGGAGGACCTGTGTGAGATTTTATTGTACTCGATGTAAATTTTGGGCTTTGATGGACTCAGCAGAATAGTCCAAAACATGCATCAAGTACAATACTTTCACACAGATCCTCCATATAAATTTACAGAAATTACTCACCTGTGAAAGTCTGAATGAATGATGGTGAGGTGCAAACTTCAACGTCTATTAAATAATGGCAAAGGATGGATATATGCTAGTATCTACAGATGTCACTAGAGAATACACACCAAAAAAGAAATCTTGCAAGGTAGTCATGAGAGGTAGGAACTGCTTCTTGAAAAGGCGACCAACTACTCTCCATCTCACCCAAATTTCCATCCTTTGTGATGTTATCCGTTTCTCCAAATTTTATGTTCAAAGATATATCATCTGGGCAAATTATCTTCAATACATTCTGCACAAGTTGCTAACTGACTACTTCAACCTTTGCTGATGAAGGATGTGATAATTGAGTCACCTAATGGGATGAAGATCATCACAAACAAATTCCAATGCATCAATATGAAATCAGAATGAGTCCTCATTAAAAAGACACAAAATCCAATGCACATACTTGATACTACTGCCCTAGCCAAAATCTTACCATATCTGGTTCCAAGGACCTTAAATAATCCAACAGAGAGTTGCTATTATCTTCACCAGTTTCTATGCAAACTTGTCTATGTTTGTGATCATGTAGCTTCTACAAATAAATCTGATCCTTGTAAGAATATACACACATACAAAGCACAAAATACATGCACCAAACTTTGCACATGCCACTGTAAATTAGCAAATACCGATACAAGGGTTTCAACCTTGAATAATGATATAGAGCATAGTGTGAATGGATCCACAACAAGCCTTCCAAAATAAAAAATGTGAATGGATTCTGATTGACAAAGAAATAAAATATTTCACAACATTTTCTGTAAATGTCTCTTAAAAAACCTTCACATCTCTATACCAACTGTAATGTCTACATAAAGGAAAAAAATGTATGAACTGATTAAAAAAAATCATTGGAAACAACTGACATAAATACTTGCTTGAACAAATTGAAATACATTCTTCTCAGATCTATTTTGCTCATTCACTATCCCAACAAAGAAGATTATGTAAGAGTTTCTGGAGTTACACTTTGTTAATCTTAGTAGTTATCTAAATTATGCAAAATTCTCATTTGGACTGCTTACATTCATACTTGGTTAAAGGTTCTCCATTTGGATGAGATTTTGAAAGGAATGAAAATTGAAATTGAATATTTATCAATGTCAATAGATAACCGGAGTAGTCAACAGGACTGTAAAATAAATTAGCACATAAGGTGCAGCAACTAGGAGAGTGCCAAATCATCTCTTGAAAATCCCATATGTAAACAAAGATAAGGCTCAATTAACCAGAATTATTTACACTGTAAAACCAGGTTATGTATGCAGAAAATTCCAATTGGCTAGTGTAAGAAGATAAAGCTATTGGTAATAGCAAGCCAAGGAAGACAACCTGACTTCAATGCAATGCAAATCCATGTACATTATCCTCTATTAATGTATTGGTTACTTTTACTCATATTTATTGGTTATACTATTACTAGTACTGTTGTTGGTAGTACTTGGTACTGTTTTTGGTCTTACAACATACTATTGGTATTTTATAATGTATATCTAAGTGAAGACTTGTTTTTGTGCAGCTTTTTGGTATTGGTGCATTCCTTTAATTCACACCTCAAATACTTAAACAATCTAGAGTTGACACCTTGTTAGTTCAAGTAGGCATTAAGGCAAATTCAGCTTCTCTTTTGGTAAGTGCAGTTACATGTCTGTCAATGTTTCCCTTTATAGTGGTTGTAATGTTTCTAATGGACCATGATGGAAGAAGGTAATATTGATGCTAAAGAGACCACACCTATTCATGTAAATTGAAATCATGTGTATACAAGAATGAAATCTTGTATTGGTGCATATCTCTATCATCTACTTGGTTTATTTCATTTCCAGCTTAGAAATTTCTAGTGTTCTGGGAAAAGTACAAATAGACTGAAGGAAATGGTTGATGAATCGTATAATCATTCGACATCTCTAGGCCTTGTATAATATGCTTCTATGTCATCAGAAACTACTCTTAAGTAGGGTGCTTCTGGGAGAAACCATCCCAAAACTGAACCACTCCAGAAACCTATTGCTAGCATCTGTTTCCCGTTTCTGGATGAGAACTTGAAAGAAATGCAACATAGATATCAGAAACCTGAATTTGTCCTTTTTGGGTTTGCCAATTTTCTTTTTTGAATCCCCTATATTGGAATATGAGGTTACAACAACATTAAATGGTGAGCTTCTGAGTGGATATTGAAATCCCAAACTTATAAATACCTAAAAATAATAAGAGCTTTCTAGATGTTGAATCTAATAATCTCCATATTCCCTTCTTCATATATTAAAACTGATTATGTTTTTGTGTTCTAAACAAATACTAATGAATCCTAATGCTTTACAAATATAAAAAAACAATGCAAAGGGTTTCTAATTCAATTGCTGAAAGTAAATTGTTCACATGAGAGACAATCCTGTTATCATAAAACAGATTGAAGGAACATCATTAGAGAACAAGCTTATAGCCTAAGATGTTAGAATGCAGATGGTTTCAAAAAAGAAAATTGGTGCACAACCATAAAAAACAAGATCAATCCTACTTATGAAGTTGGAAAGTACTTCACCTGGAGAAACATAGCCATATGAGCTAGCAATAGCAGACATGCCCTCTAAACCAGTTCGAATAAGATTTTCAACTCTAAAATCTGCAGCCCTTGCAGTCATATCAGAATCAAGCAATATATTTCTAGGCTTAACATCCCTGTATACAATGGGAGGACAACAATCATGATGAAGATAGAATAAGCCCTGAGCCACTCCTACTGCAATTTTGTATCTTTTCATCCACTCAGTGAGCATGTTCTCCTCCTTTTTCCCATGCAAAATCTCATCCAAACTTCCATTAGGCATGTATTCATAGAGAAGAAGAGTTTCCTCATTGTTGGAACAACAACCCAACAATTTAATTATGTTCCTGTGCCTGACATTTCCTAGAACTTCTACCTCTGCTAATACCCATTTCTTTGGTTTCACACTCTCTTTCTCAACTTGCCATAGCTTCTTCATAGCTATGACTTGACTTCCTGGCATTTCATCCCTGTAAACTGTACCAGTGCTCCAATTCCAATCATGTTACCCGACTTCAAGCTCTCTAAAAAATCTTCTATTGTGAAGCTGAGATGCCGGAAAGAGGTCATCTTCCATGGTATTTGAGGATTCTCTTTTGTCATGCATCCCTTGCCAAATACTTGACAAATATAGTACTTGTGGAAACATCTTATGCCAAGTAGGACAATGTTTATAACTAGAACAATCACCACTACTAGCATCCAAGTCAGACCAGTTTTCTTAGTGGCATGAGAGTAATTTGAGGAAGGGTTAAGGCCATTTGAATTCATGTTAGGATATTCTATTAGGACTCCACTGTAGAGGCCTTGGTTTCCCACAAAGGAGCTAGCAGTAATGTTTCTGAAAATCCCATCTGAAGGAATAGGGTCAACAAGATAATTGAAAGAAACATTAAAGGACTCTAATGTAATGTAATTCTGAAAATCTAGGGGAATCATGTGAGTGAGAGAATTATGAGACAAATCAATGTTGGCTATGCTGGAGAGACTTGCTAGCTTAGTAGGGATCACCCCAGTCAAGTCATTTTGGCTCAAGGAAATGGTCAAGAGCTTTTGGAAATTGATAATGTCTTTGGGAATACTACCTGAAAAGTTATTTCCCTGAAGTTCAAGGTTGTATACAAAATTGCAATGTTCAAAGGATGGAAGCATTCCTGATAAATTTGAGAAAGTTGCTGAAAATATTTGTAGACTTGGAGAAGAATAGATATTTAGAGGAAGGCTACCTTGGAGAGAATTATGCTAATGCTAAATTTCAACACTTGTGCCATACAGTTTATAAAATATACCAGCCTTTTTAAAAGGAATGATATTTTTCATGTGAATTAAGACTCAAGAGCAACAAAAGGCCCCAATTAGTTGAACTAATAAATATCACTAACAAAAAGATGAAAGATTTAGAATTCAACTGAAAATGGCACTTTATCCAACTATACTTTTTAGCACTTTAGTTCACCTTCACAGAAAAAGGGTGCAGTTGCCTAAGTCATTTAGCTATGTTGCATCTATGCAATCATGCATGATGCTGAGATCTGAGGAAAATCACCATATCCTCTAGATATGTCCTTAAACTTTGTCAAAATTTATCCATTTTATACCAAAAATGGCAGCCATGGATATTTTAGGAGTGTCAACATCTATTAGAGAAACTAGAGAAACTTGCCACATTGTCAATCATCCAGGATCCTCATGATGCTCTATCCACTAGAGTCTTAGATCATATAGATTGTTTTCTTAGTAGCACAAACACATATGTGGCTAGGAACCTATTTATGAGCATAATCAACAGAAAACAATTAAGCACGTGATTTATCCTACCCAAGAAAAGGACATTTTGTCAGGAAATTGGATTGATTGGTATGTCAGGAACCTGAATTGATTGGCAAGTTAGGAAAATAAAATGGGATCAAAGTAGGTGAGTAACTGACCAATTATGAGAGTCAAACAAAACATGTACGAAGTGAACTTTTCCTACTAGATTTCCATCTTATATGTGGTTACGAACCTATTTCTGAGCGTAATCAACAAAAAAAACTTGAGAACATGATTTATCCTACCTGAGTGAAGGAAATTTTGTCAGGAAGTTGGATTGATTGGTATGTCAGGAACCTGGTTTGATTGGCATGTTAGGAAAATAAAATGGGATCAAAGTAGGTGAGTATCTAACCAATTCTGAGAGTCAAACAAAACATGTACAAAGTGAACTTTTCTTGCTATATTTTCAGCTTATATTTGATACCCATGTCATTATGAATGTAAGCTGGAAAAGAGAAAGCCTTAACTAATGCTAATTTTCCCTAGATTCCAGGCTACAAATGAACCTCATAGAATTCCAAATACTTTGGAATCAGGGATGTTAACAAGGATAATAAAAAAATCAACTTTTCAATGAAACGTTGGACAAAAATATCATGTTGAATGAAACATGTAAGTTGGGCCATGCAAAGAATGACATTAGGTTCTTTTAATTCCTCAAAGCGCCTCTAAGAAGCTTGCCAATGTTATGGTGGATGAATGGGAATTACTAAGCCAATGTTGTCCCCAAATAAAGATATAGCCTTCCATGTTATTAACAACAAAGTGGATCTTAACAGGAACAAGAGATATCCATGTATCATATGCAGCTGAGAGTTCTCATGAGTCTTAAGTATCAAGATGTTTATTGAAATTGTTTCCTCAATATGTAGCTGGTCCATGTTCTCCATGCAAAGAGATGTAACAAGGTCAGGATTGCTTTTAATTGTGCTACTAACAGAAAACACCACTTCTCTTGAGCAAAGATGAATATATGGTGTTACTATAATATTGTGCTAAAACAAATTGCTTAAACAAGAAGAAAATGACAATGGAAAAAACAACATAGCAGACAAATCCCAAAGTATCCCAACTAAGCGGCACCCACAAAGTGCTCAAGAGACAATAATAATTGTCCATTTTTCAGAGGGAGGAGAAGGTACAATATGAAAATTAAAAGGTCAAAACTAGGGTAGGGCACAATACTGAATAAAAGTGAGTTAGAGCAAAGCATAATCAATTTGGTAAAGATGTCAAATCCAAAGAATCTAATAGATCACAAGGTATGTTTGTACAAGGGTCATGCTCTATAGAATTTAGTCAATGCTGCAACTCAATCTCAATGAAATCCACAATTTTGAATGTGATGTGGGAATGCAATCTAACCTATGATTGAGACACTCCTAACATAAGATATGTACAGTGCTAAACATTAGAGATAGCAGCCACATGAACTCAAAAAACAAAAAAATAATAATTCTTCAAAGGAATCGGTAAATCAAGAAACCCTAGCAAGCCAAATGATAAGAGAGGTATTTGATATGCCAAAGAACTCTCAAATGAGAAATCCTCAATTTCAAAAAAATTATAGTCACTAATACGTTGCAAAACCAAGGTAAAGGTAGGGGCACACGAAGCAAGAATTTGGTTAGGCATACCTTAGTAAAAAGTCAAGGGTTGATAAAGAAAGAGACAACAAGGATAATTCAAAATACAAGGACATCTATACATAGCGTTCCCACCATTATGGTGGGGAAATGCACCACAAAAAAGTTGTTGTGACCCTAAAATACGTAGATGACATGAAAAGGACAAGAGATTATTATGTAGAAGAAAAATGATGATATTTGGGGCTGCATTATAGGGAAGAAAGGGGAAAGATGACATAGATGGTCAAAAAGGGGTGTGACCATGCCTGATTTGAATAAAAAATTGAAGGGGGGAGACCAAGAATCCTTCCAGCTTGAAATGCTTTATTTTCAACCATCGAATAGACCAACATCCCAAAACAAGTACATATTCATCCTGTCTTTTGCCTAGAAACATTTGCTAGTTTGAAATAGGAGAAATGCACTCAAAAGTTCAAAACAAAAACCATTAGTTTTCTCAATGAATTGTCCAAGAGAAACAAACAAGGGAGCAATAGTTAATAATGATCCATGTGTGCCTGGATGTGCAAGCAAAGGTAAAGGAGACTAATAAAAACATTACTGGCATGTCTACACAAAAGTGTCTAAAATGACAGACTGCATGCACATTGGAAAACATCAATATCTAGAATGTGTATTCAGATAAGGACTCACATTTTCAACAAAATAAATGTAATGAAAAGCTCCATGTTTGAATTGTGTTCCACCACCGGGGAAAGTAAGATATTTCCCTAATACCCTAAGCCATTTTTGAGATTTTTTTACAACTGCAAGTTTGGTGTGAGGAACATTCTTGTACCATATCTACACAATAAATAAGAAACTGGAGATCAATACTATGTTATAGGTCTTTTTAACAATTGATAATAGAGCAAAAATGGTATGGATATTAGTGGATTTCAATCAAGCAATGAGGGAAAAGAGAGCGAACCTTATCTCTGCTTATTATTTACTGCCCAACTATAGGGTGTGATGAAGTGTTAAATCAAGTGCACTTTCTTTACAAAGAAATGGGTTCAAACCACCTCGAGAACATGTTGTTGTACCAATGCAGCCATTTTGTTGTGTTATCCAATTATCTTGTTATATGCAAAATATTTGATAAGTCTAGGTGATTTTTCCAAGGAAAGCAAGTCAGGTCAATTGCAATTCCTAGTGATTTTTGCAGGAGAGAGAGTTAATGAGTCTAGATGATTTGTCCAAGGTAGGAAAATGAATCCAATTGTAATTCTTGGTGATTTGAGATGGACAGATACCTCTCAGATGTGACACTAAGCCAAAGGTTTTCATATCCCACAGGTACTAGCACAAAAGAGTCTTTCACCGACAAAAACAAATTTTCACATTGTACATCCAGACTTAATCATCTGACTCGGATCAGATCTTCCCCCCTCAAGTGATGACCCTCTTCAACTTTCAATTGAGAGATTTATCTGATGATTATTGGTACACATTCTCTTTACTTCACTGGGGATGTTCATTTCTTTCCAAATAGGCACAATTAGTTCAAATTTACTAGTTGATGCAGTTCTCTAGATTGCTTTACTTAACAATTTCCCTTCACATTCCATGGACAAAAATGTTATTTATTAGACCAATCTCCAACTATGCTTAGGAACCTATCTCATACTAATAGAATCATAGAAACCTATGTTACTGGAATGGGGATGGACCGATAATGGTCCTAGAGGGTTTGGGGAGACAAGAAATGTGAACCCACTCGCTTCTCGGCGTATATTATGCATATGAAATTGAGTAGCAATGTACTAACCCAGTCTCAAAATAGGAACGAGAACAGAATGGTATAGTCTAACAGCTAGCAGATGTTAATTAGGTGGTCACTGTATTGATTCCCACAAATCCACCAGGGCCATGCAATCAGATATCATTCAACACTACCCAACACTTAAGTTAGCCAACACTGCACGTTTTCAAAGTTTTGTTCCCATTAATCAATCTATATTGACATATTCTTTCAGTATTTTCCACTAAAAAATTTAAAATAAAAAGGTATTCAATCATGCCCAGTAGAAGAAAAACTTAGTGCTAAGATACCTTGCCAACAAAGTCCTTTTCTACAAATTTGAAGGCGATCCCCAAGTAGCCAAAGAGAACTGAAACCCGAGAACAAGCATGTGGATGAGTTGAATATAAGCATTGCCCGAGTTGAGAACCAAATCCAATTCCTGAAACGCTTCTACAATGTGTCTCAGGGGTTTGTTTTTCTTGGTATTTGCTGCCATTATTTTCTATTTAGCCTTCCAAATTGTAAATTCCTTTTTTTTGCAATTTTATATCTACAAAACAATGCAGCAGCATTGAGATCGAAGAGGGAAGGAACACATCTGCAATTGATATAGTTAATAACTCCATATGACATATCCTTTAAAGATGAGCTAATATCACAAGCACCTTAGTACTTTAGGAGTAGCTTAAAAATTTGTTTAGATTCTCTCAGGAGAATCGGTAACATCTTTATCTATATGGCATGAATTAAGGAAGACAATAAGCATTAAAGTGGACAGCATTTATGACCTTAATCCTATCGTTTACATTTCAACAACAAGGTTATGAATCGTTGGGATGCATTTGAAGCATATTTCAAAGCCATGATAACAACAAAGGGTTATGAGGGTGGAGGATAGATATTATAAAGGTATGTGTGCTCGATGCACATTACAGTGGTGAAAAATTGGCACAAATTAAACTTGGAAAGTAATGTTGTGGTATAAACACACTAGTATTCTTTGTCAGACACTTGTGGTGTTGTGACCTAGTTACATTGTCACATGCCCCAATTTTGTAAAATAATGTTATCATATTTTGATATTATTCCCAAACATTATGTTAAATTTAATGCTAAGTGGAAACTGATGACTCGGCAGAGTCAAGGATGTGGAATGTAATTCTGAATACTTAATTTTTAAATAAATAAAAGTGGAGACAACAGCCTGGGAGAGCTGTTAAAAAGAGTGTTACTGGTCAAGTGGTGGAAGGAACTAGGCGGAGAGAAAAAATACAAGTGGCAGCATCCTCAAACACTTCCTATGTTGCAAGTGGAAACTTCCCTACATTTGGGGTTATGATCCCCAAAGAAAGTGGGATCAGAGTAGGTGGCTCAATTAAGGACAACTAACCCAAAAAGACCTAGGAAATCTTATTAAAAATTCCCAATGTAGAGAGTGGAGGCTACTCATTCCAGGAGAAGAATCATTCAGGTGAATGCACTTCAAGGAATTCATTGGGAAAGGGAAATTTGAAGGAAGGTGTTTGAGGGGTAAACTACAGGAAGTTGATCTAGTACAGCTTTGCAACTGAAAGATCTTACTACAGTATGCAGAGTTGGTATTGAGTCTCAGGACTGGTACTTTGTTGATTTCTCCACCTAGTTCCAGCCAAGCAGACTAGAATAGGCTCGAGGGTCCTGAGAAGTCATTGTTTGAGCGCTCTCCAAGAGTTGGTAGGGAGGAATAGCCTCCCATTGTTGTTGTCGTTCAGATTTAAAAACAGGTTCCATTATATTTTAAATTATGTATTATAGTTTATCTTTGTGTATGATCAATTATTGAATGATGTTAAGTTATGTTGTGTTGAAATCTTTTAGTTATTCTAGACTGAATCTATACTGTGATGAAGATAAATCCTACTTGTGTTTTTCCCCATCTGGAGTAATCCAGATCGTACTCTAGCACAGGTAGTTTGTTTAAGTAAATGAAGTATAATAAGAATATGAATGAATCGAATATTTATGTTTTCAGAGTAATGAAATGTTATTTCTCAGTAGATAGTTGTTTTCTAGAAAGTTTATTAAATTGTTTTGAAGACATGTCATTAGAAATAGACTGTGTAAATAGCATGTTAATATAGAATATTACTCATATTACTGATTGAAATTAGTAGGTAATTTTTATCAATTATTTTATACACAGTCTTTATTTACATAAACTGTACTTTTACTTGGAAATAGAAGAATTAGTCTTATCAATTGGAAGTTAATAGTTTATGTTAAGAATAGATATAAACATAGTACTAATAGCTTTTTCCTTCAGTAACAACTAATTTTCCTATATCTATTTGAACTATAGTTAAATAATATGATAAAGGTTACAGTAGTCCTTACTGAGCTTTAAATAGCTAAACGGCAGTAGTAACTTAGGGTTTTAAGTTAATACTATAAACTATTTTTATACTTTTGTAGAACTGTGTAAATATAAAGAATACTGATAAGTATGGAGGTTCTTTTAACTTTGTGTTCTAAGTAATCCACAGTTACAAACTAAATTAAATTAGCACAAATATTACAGACTGCTTTCAGTCGTAACCACTATACAAATAAGAAACAACATAAACTTAATAATGTATGTTATTCTTAAATACTAGTATTATAAATATAAATAATGTTATTGTTATCCTTAAACTGTGACATTTATAGATAACTAATTTATAAAAATAAATTAAGAAAAACTCTATCACAGAAATAAGAAAATTACAAATAATAACATAGGAAACAATATCCTAATTAAGTTAAAGGGAAGTAAACCCTAGCTCATGTTCTGAGCATAAATTATAAATATTAGAATATAAATTATAAATATTTTAGTACTGTAGTAACCTAGGTTTTACTTAGGTTAATTTCTTTTAAAACTATTGACTAAAAATTGTTATGTAACAAAGATAAACCACATTATTGACTAACAGGTGCAATTGCATTTACAAAAGAAATAGAGTCTATTAATAATAGCATACATCTAAATGTCGGGGTTCAAACCCTTAAACTAATACATTACTAATACAGACATAATAACCATTTCTCATATCAATTTTGTAATCATCTAAAATAGTCAAATAATCCACTCTCAGACCTTTAAGGACAGTAGACTAAAATAGAGAAACAACATAAGTATTAACATAAGAGTAAAATAAACCAAACAAGGGTTTTACAGGTCAAACCCTAACCTTTGAATTTCATCAAATAATCAAGATTTACATCACGGCTGTGAGTACCATCCTTCAAAATTTGATATATAAAAACCTGATAAAATACTCAACCGAGTTCAACTTCATTAATATTCAAAAAGGGTATAAACCGTAAATTATACAGAGTACAGCATAAACGGCTAACAACCAAAACAAGTTGCAACGAAGCTACCTTTGCAAAATGTAAAACCAAAACTGACTGTGAAGCCAAGCTTCGACCAAAAACACTACACTCACAAAGTGCATCCACCGTATCAAGGGTTTAATTTTAAACATTCTTATCAACAACCTGTAAATAGTAAAAGCACAATATAACTCATGGCAAGACGAGAAAGAGTATTCAAACCCTGGGTGAGTCCAACGACCACCCCAACTGCATTTAAGGAGAGAACCCATCTTTCATACCATGGGGCTTACCCGAGATTGAGCCATGAGCCACGACTATTGAAAGGGTTGTCTTCTTATCCCTGTACGAGATACACTTCAATGAGCACTTGCAGCAAGTGTAAACCATTGTCAGTAAAACATCTTACATGCTAAAGGCTTGAAAGTATTCTATATTGAAACTTGTTGTATATGAAAGAAAGGTTTTTATAATCTTTACCTGTCACTGGGAGTATGGCGAACTATTTTGCGAGCACTGTCACCTATAAACAGTACAGTGGGGAACCTATCAACTCTCAAAACATCACATAGTAGCAAGATACGAGGAGTCGAGAAGGAAAACTGAAGAAATCACCAAACTACACGGACCTTGGGGAGAAGGTTTCACAGGAAGTGAAACAAAGCTAGCAAGAAGAATAACTCCACGATTGGAAAAGAAAGAACCAGCAATCAAAACCATTCACTAAAGAACGAAGGTAGCACAAAGTCAAGGTATAAGGTGATGGTGACCAGGAGAACGACGGCCGCCATGGGAGACAAGCCAAAGCAACCCTGGAGACAACATAAACTGTGGGACAATAATGCTTTAGGTTAAGTTTGCAGTGTATTATATACTTTCCAGATGTGGACAGGAATCAACCACATCGCCACAAATTTATCCATGTAGCGAGGGTCGTGTCCCAGTAGTTCCTGCATGGAGACATTTTATCATTTGTTTGTTCATTGCAGCATGGGTTAAACTATAATAATCACCCAATAATTCATAATCAATTCACTAATCAACAACACCGTGTAATACGTTAACCTAATTACCGGTTTATTATCGTGGAGAGTTTACGTTGATCAAGCATGGTGTCACGTATAACCATAAACATAAGCCCCACATGGATTAAGCCAAAACCCTTGCTACAATGACATTATATTGTTTTAGAATAAACATCACCATAACGAGTTAAGTGGTGGCATAACCATATTCTAACATTGTTTTATTAAGATAGAAAGCATATGGTATATGTTATGTTTTTAGATTAGTACATAGTTAAGTCTTTAGTATAGTTTTACAAGAGTGCATGTTAACTATTACAAGATTGTGGCGCCTCTAGTAGCAAAGCATTAAGACCCTTGAGTTGTTCCTTGCAAACTTTGTACACGATGAAGGTTGGGATTTGAGTGCTTGGAAAGTTAACCATTGATATACCACTCATTTTTATAGCTTGGGCATAGTAAACCCTTTTGCTTTAAGAATATTATAAGTCTAACATTTATAGATAGTAACTTTTAATAATGACAAGAAGTTAAGGCTAGAATTGAATACGTGACAATAACAAACTTTTGTAGATTGAATGCTCATCAAACAAGTCAATTATGCATATCTAAGAAATATAAATGAATTGATAACTCACACAGCTTCTAAAATGTGAAGTAGTACAAGCTAAAGATAAGAGTGTTATCACAAAATCCTGTCACATAGTTTATGCGACATTACTTTATTAATCCTTGGGAGTATACTCAACTCAGCTTACTGCTCATGCAAAGTGTCTAGTGGACAGTAAGATAATTACAGGGTTAAACTTGGGAACAAAGTATTGGTAACCTTAAGCTCTTGTAGAAGGGTATTTTTTGGTCATAGTTTCTACACTCAAAGGTTCTTGCTGTTTATAAGAGAATAGGCTATAAGTACCCTATCGAAATAATTTAAGGGACAATAAATATACAGGAAAGACAAGATATTATTGCAAAAATATTGTCAAGAAAACAATGTTTATGAGTATTACAAACTACTTAGACAAAAAAATAAATACTCATATCTGAGATTCTAGTGTTAGAGTCGCAAATATGTTGTACTGTCATTACACTTTTTCCAAGCTTGTTTATTTGAACAACTGATGAAAATCAAATGATTTTACCTTACAGGAGTTGTTTAGTGTTTAGCAGCTTATTGTTCTAAGCTTTTTAATTTGCAAACAAAATACTGTTGACACTAATAGATCTTTTAAAAATATATACTCAATCGATCATACCTGTAAAAACCTATAAGAAACAGTATTCATCTGCGTTAGCACGAATGCTAAGTAATCCCGGGATTTAAAAGTAGATTCCACCTACTGACATAATAGAGATAATCAGTAAACTGAAGCAAATAACACACAAAAAGATTTTAATCTTGCTATGAAAAATAAACTGTTAAGTTATTTTAGAAACCAATTACTTAACTGGTTCTTTATGCCAACTGTTAGCTGTTAGTAGAACCGCAGGTTATAACATTTATTGTTCACTCGAAAATTTTAATTTTTTGTCAAAATTTGGGGTTGTGACATGTGGTATCAGAGCACAAGGTTCAAACACTAGGCCTTGATGCAGCCCGATTAGCTTTCATAAAACATTAAATTAAATTATTATGCTAACGTATTTTAATTTTTTTTTTATGTTATTCAATAGAGAAGTGTCTTTTTCTGAAGTTTAATAGGCATGTATGGAAAGGTTGGGAGAGTATGCACAGGAGGAGTCTCCAGCTATAGAAACAAGAAATTTACCTAGAGATCGTATACTAGGGGATGTAACTACAAATTCCTCAGAGCTGTTACAGACTGTAAAAGATTTGAGAACTGAAATGGAGTCTGTAAAGAAAGAGAATGAAAGGATTCTGAGTGCTCAAGAAGAGATGAATCAGATCCTAATGGAAAAGTTTCAAACCGAAGGAAGGGGTAGAAGGTCAGAATCTGAAGATGCTGGTCATCCAAGAAAATCTAAAAAGATGAAGCATACAAAAACTGAAAGTAGTTCATCGTCAGAAGTGTTTGGTGAATGACAAAGTTACCATACTACTAGTGATAGTAGTGATGATGATATGTATGTCAAGAAGAGGAAATATAAACCTTATGAGGAAATCTCAGGGGAATTCAAAAAGATAAAACCACCAACCTTTAATGGAGAGACTGAGAAGGGGGAGGAAGCTGAGTCCTGGTTGTCCGAGATGAAGAAGAAATTCCAAATATATAATTATTCTAACCATTTAAAGGCTACAATGGATATATATAACCTCTCAGGAAAGGATGATATTTGGTGGCAGGACTTGAAGAGAGTTAAGGGTATAAAAGAGAAGGAAGTTAACTGGAGTACCTTTAAGCGGTATTTTAAAAAGAAATTTCTATCTGAGCAGTATTATGAGGAAAGGGCTAAGGAGTTTTATGAACTAAAGTTAGGTTCAATTACAATGAAGGATCTGAACAGCAAATTCTTAAGTCTACTTAGGTATGTACCCTATCTAGTGGATGAGAAACCAAAAGTACAATGATTCCTTAGCTGTTTACCATATCATATTAAAGATAGAATTGAATATGATAACCCAAAGACCCTGGAGGAAGCTATGAGGAAGGTTAACTTTTGTTTTGAGCAGAATCAGAAGAAAGAAAGTTTGGCCAACTAGAAGGCTAAGAAAAATAATAATCAGTATGAATTTAAGAAGAAGGATTTTGTGCCTAACAGGAATTTTAAGAATAATAAGGCCAAAAACTATTCTAACAACAAGAATTTCCAGGGAAATAGGAATAGTACACCCAACAATCAGAACATTTTTAAGGGTAAGGAAACTACAAATAATCATGGAAATTTTACCAAGAGTTTTGAGCATAAAGATCCTGTCAAGTACTGGGAATGTAATGGCCCACACTATGCTTCAGTCTGTCCAAACCGAAAGAAGATTGTTAACAACATTCATACCGTACAGGAGGAGATGAATATTGGGGAACTAGCAAGGAGCATGCCCATAATTAATGCAACCTTGGAGAACCGACAAGTTGAATATCAAAATTCCATGGTGGAAGTAGAAGGTATGATTAATCAGACCCCTGTGACTATTTTAATTGATCCAGGAGCTAGTCTCGGTTATATTACACCTCAGATAGTGGAAAAATGTAAGTTATCTATCGATAAGTTTGAGAATTCATGGTTAGTTCAGTTAGCCACTGGGGCTAAAATAAAAGTAACTTGCTTTGTGAAAGAATGTGCTTTACTTATGGATAAACTTGAAACTGTTGTTAAACTTAATGTTTTGCCACTTGGCTCATACGATTTGCTGATTGGTATGGACTGGTTAGAACAACATAGAGTAATTTTAAATTGTTATGATAAAACTTTCACATGCTTAAACAGTGATGAACAACCAGTAATTGTTAAGGGTATTCCTAGAAAAACTATGGTAAGGTAGATTTCTGCTTTACAACTTAAAAGAGCTGCTAGAAAAGGATGTAAAGCTTACACTGTAACAATTATCGATGAAGGAAGTAAAATTAAAATAGATAAGTTAAAAATAGAAGATATCCCTATTTTAAAAGAATATGTTGATGTATTCCCAGAATAAATTCTGGGATTACCTCCTAAAAGGGAATTGGATTTCACCATTGAGCTGGTACCAGGTGCAGTACCCAGCTCAAAGGCCCCTTACTGAATGAACATATTGGAATTTAATGAGTTAAAATCGCAATTAAAAGAGTTAGTAGATAAAAAATATATTTGGCCAAGTGTGTCTCCCTCGGGGGCACCTGTCATCTTTGTTAAAAAGAAAGACGGAACTATGCGATTATGCATAGACTACCGTCAGCTAAACAAGATTACTATTAAAAATAAATATCCGTTGCCCCGCATAGATGATTTATTTGATCAACTGCATGGAGCCATGGTGTTTTCGAAGATAGATTTAAGGTCAGGATATCATCAAGTGAGGATTAAAGATGAAGACATCTTCAAAACATCCTTTAGAACAAGATACAGACACTACAAATTTGTCGTAATGCCATACAAGCTTACTAACGCCCCAGTTATCTTTATGTGTTTAATGAACAATATAATTCATAAGTATTTAGATAAGTTCGTGGTCGTGTTTATCGAAGACATCTTAATCTATTCAAAAACTGAAGAAGAACATAAAGAACACCTAAAAATTGTTTTGCAAGAGTTGCGAGAACATCAACTCTTCACAAAGTTTAGTAAGTGTGACTTTTTTAAGGATAAGATTCAATATTTAGGTCACCTAGTGACCAAGGAAGGAATTTCTGTAGATCCTGAAAAGATATGGAAAATCAAAGATTGGTCAGTTCCTAAAGATGTGACGGATTTTAGATCTTTCATGGGCATTACCGGTTACTACCCGAGGTTCATTGAAGGTTTTTCAAGGATATCCAATCCAATAACTTCCTTGCAAAAGAAAGGGAAGAAGTTCGACTGGAACCAGAAATGCGAAGAAAGCTTTAATAAGTTAAAAACTTTATTAACCAGTGCACCTATTAGTAAGAATAGAAAATCCTAATAAAGAGTTTGTAGTATGCATTGATGCTTGTAATGAAGGCTTAGGTGGTGTTTTGACTCAAGAGGGCATGTTATTGCCTATGAGTCTAGAAAGTTAAAAATTCATGAAAAGAATTATGCAACATATGATCTGGAACTAGCAACTATGATACACGTCTTGAAAATGTGGTGACGCCACCTAATCGGTAGAAAATTTGTTTTAATGACTGATAATAAAGGACTGAAATATATTTTAGATCAGCCTAATTTAAATGCTAGACAAGCTAGGTGGTTATCTTTCTTAAGTGAGTATGATTTTGAAATCCAGCATATAAAAGGTAAAGAAAATAAAGTCGTTGATGCATTAAGTAGGAACGCAAGGCTGAATTTTGCAACAGCAATCAGCACTTACATTTCATACATAGATGAACAGCTTAAAAAAGGGGTAAAACAAGATGAAATTTATTAGAAATTACAAGCTAAAGCTAAGGGAAACCCCACATAAAACTTAATAAAAGGTTATAGTTTAAATGAAAAAGAGTTTTTACTGTTTAAAGATAAACTGTATGTACCTAACATACCTAAAGTTAAGCTGTTAATTCTGGATGAAATCCATAAAACACCATATTCAAGTCATCCAGGTTATCAAAAGACTATAACCATGCTGAAAAAAGAGTATTTTTGGCCAAATATGAAAACTGAAGTAGCTGAATATATTGCAAGGTGTTTAGAATGTCAACATGTAAAAACCAAACACCAACACCTAGCTAGTTTGCTACAGCCTTTACCTATTCCTAGCTGGAAATGGGAAATGATTAGTCTAGACTTTATTACTAGACTGCCTAGAAATCAGAATCAGAATGACTCTATTATGGTAGTGGTTGATAAGTTAAGTAAGGCGGCTCATTTTATACCTGTTAAAACTACTTACAAAGCTTCCAATATAGATGATATTTTTCTAAAGAAGATTTTTCGATTACATGGAGTACCAAAATTCATAATCTCAGACAAAGATCCTAAGTTCACAGGAAACTTTTGGAAGTCCTTGTTTAAAGGATTAAATACAACATTGAATTTCAGTACTTCTTTCCATCCTCAAACAAATGGAAAAACTAAAAGGGTAAACCAAGTACTGGAATATTTATTGAGAATGTATGTGAAATATCAGCTAGGTAAGTGGGAATACTATTTACGTCTAGTAGAATTTGCGTATAAAAACAATTATCAGGCATCAACTAGATTCAGTCCATTTGAAATTTTGTACAGATGAAAATGTAATACTCCTATCTCTTGGAGTAATCCAATAGATAGATTGGTATTAGGTCCAGAATTGTTGAAAGAAATGGAGGAAATTGTGAAACAAGTGCAGGGAAATTTAAAAGTGGCCCAGGATCGGCAGAAAAGTCAAGCAGACTTGAAAATAACTCCAAAGGAGTTCTAGATAGGTGAACATGTGCTCATCAAGGTAAGGCCCAAGAAAAGCTCTCTAAGACTGGGGAGTTGTGCAAAATTGGCACCTCGTTACTGTGGTCCATTTGAAATTTTGTCTAGGATTGGTCAAGTAGCTTATCAATTAGCATTACCACCTAACTTAAGAGTACATAATGTTTTTCATATTTCCATTTTAAATAAATATGTTCATGATGCTACTCATGTGGTTAATTGGAATGTTGTACAGGTGGAACCAGAAGGAGAATTCCTGGTGGAACCGGACTGTATCCTTGGGAGGAGGGAAATTACACTTCGGAACCGCACCATTGGACAGGTGAAGGTGCAATGGAAGCATTTGAGTTCTGAAGAAGCCACCTGGGAATTGGAAATTAAGATGCGAGATGCATATCCAATTCTATTCCAGGGGACTTCGAAGGATGAGGAATAAATAACATCGACGACGATGTTATATTTTAAGGGGGTGTGTATGTCACATGCCCCAATTTTGTAAAATAATGTTATCTTCTTTTGATATTATTCCCAAACATTATGTTAAATTTAATGCTAAATGGAAACTAATGACTCAGCAGAGTCAAGGATGTCGAATGTAATTTTGAATATTTAATTTTTAAATAAATAAAAGTGGAGACAACAGCCTGGGAGAGCTGTTAAAAAGAGTGTTACTGGTCAAGTGGTGGAAGGAACTAGGTGGAGAGAAAAAAGACAAGTGGCAGCATCCTCAAACACTTCCTATGTTGCAGGTGGCAACTTCCCTACATTTGGGGTCATGATCCCTCAAGAAAGTGGGATCAAAGCAGCTGGCTTGATTAATGACAACTAACCCAAAAAGACCTAGGAAATCTTATTAAAAATGCCCAATGTAGAGAGAGGAGGCTACTCATTCCAGGAGAAGAATCATTCAGGTGAATGTACTTCAAGGAATTCATTGGGAAAGGGAAATTTGAAGGAAGGTTTTTGAGGGGTAAACTGCAGGAAGTTGATCTAGTACAACTTTGCAACTGAAAGATCTTACTGCAGTATGTAGAGTTGGTATTGAGTCTCGGGACTGGTACTTTGTTGATTGCTCCACTTAGATCCAACCAAGCAGACCAGAACAGGCTCGGGGGTCCTGAGAAGTCGTTGTTTGAGCGCTCTCCAGGAGTTGGTAGGGAGGAACAACCTCCCATTGTTGTTGTCATCCATCTTTAAAAAAAGGTTCCATTATCTTTTAATTTCTGTATTATAGTTTATCTCTGTGTATGATCAATTATTGAATGATGTTAAGTTATGTTGTGTTGAAATCTTTTAGTTATTCTAGACTGAATCTGTACTGTGATGAAGATAAATCCTACTTGTATTTTTCCCCGTCTGGAGTAATCCAGATCATACTCTAGCATAGGTAGTTTGTTTAAGTAAATGAAGTATAATAAGAATATGAATGAATCGAATATTTATGTTTTCAGACTAATGAAATGTTATTTCTCAGTAGATAGTTGTTTTCTAGAAAGTTTATTAAATTGTTTTGCAGACATGTCATTAGAAATAGACTGTGTAAATAGCATGTTAATACAGAATATTACTCATATTACTGATTGACATTAGTAGGTAATTTTTAGCAATTATTTTCTACAGAGTCTTTATTTACATAAAGTGGACTTTTACTTGGAAATAGAAGAATTAGTCTTATCAATTGGAAGTTAATAGTTTATGTTAAGAATAGATATAAACATAGTACTGATAGCTTTTTCCTTCAGTAACAACTAATCTTCCTGTATCTATTTGAACTATAGTTAAATAATATGATAAAGGTTACAGTAGTCCTTACTGAGCTTTAAATAGCTAAAGGGAAGTAGTAACTTAGGGTTTTAAGTTAATACTATAAACTATTTTTATAATTTTGTAGAACTGTGTAAATATAAAGAATACTGATAAGTATGGAGGTTCTTTTAACTTTGTGTTCTAAGTAATCCACAGTTACAAACTAAATTAAATTAGGACAAATATTACAGACTGCTTTCAGTCGTAACCACTATACAAATAAGAACCAACATAAACTTAGTAATGTATGTTATTCTTAAATATTAGTATTATAAATATAAATAATGTTATTGTTATCCTTAACCTATGAAATTTATAGATAACTAATTTATAAAAATAAATTAAGAAAAATTGTATCACGGTAATAAGAAAATTACAAATAATAACATAGGAAACAATATCCTAATTAATTTAAAGGGAAGTAAACCCTAGCTCATGTTCTGAGCATAAATTATAAATATTAGAATATAAATTATAAATATTTTAGTAGTATAGTAACCTAGGTTTTACTTAGGTTAATTTCTTTTAAAACTATTGACTAAAAATTGTTGTGTAACAAAGATAAACCACATTATTGACTAACAGGTGCAATTGCATTTACAAAAGAAATAGAGTCTATTAATAACAGCATACATCTAAATGTCGGGGTTCAAACCCTTAAACTAATGCATTACTAATACAGACATAATAACCATTTCTCGTATCAATTTTGTAATCATCTAAAATAGTCAAATAATCCACTCTCAGTCCTTAAAGGACAGCTAGACTAAAATAGAGAAACAACATAATTATTAACATAAGAGTAAAATAAACCAAACAAGGGTTTTACAGGTCAAACCCTAACCTCTGAATTTCATTAAATAATCAATATTTACATCAAGGCTGTGAGTACCAGCCTTCAAAATTTAATATATAAAAACCTGATAAAATACTCAACTGAGTTCAACTTCATTAATATTTAAAAATGGTATAAACCCTAAATTATATAGAGTACAGCATAAATGGCTAACAACCAAAACAAGTTGCAGCGAAGCTACCTTCACAAAATGTACAACCAAAACTGACTGTGAAGCCAAGCTTCGACCAAAAACACTACACTCACAAAGTCCATCCACCCTATCAATGGTTTAATTTTAAACATGCTTATAAACAACCTGTAAACAGTAAAAGCACAATATAACTCATGGCAAGACGAGAAAGGGTATTCAAACCATATGTGAGTCCAATGACCACCCCAACTGCATTTAAGGAGAGAACCCATCTTTCATACCATGGGGCTTACCCGAGATTGAGCCATGAGCCACGGCTGTTGCAAGGGTTTTCTTCTTATCGCTGTACAAGATGCACTTCAACGAGAACCTGCAGCAAGTGTAAACCCTTGTCAGTAAAACATCTTACGTGCTAAAAGATTGAAAGTATTCTATATTGAAACTTGTTGTATATGAAAGAAAGGTTTTTATAATCTTTACATGTCACTGGGAGTATGGTGAACCATTTTACGAGCACTGTCACCTATAAACAGTATAGTGGGGAATCTATCAACTCTAAAAACCTCACACAGTAGCAAGCTGCGAAGATCCAAGAAGGAAAATTGAAGAAATCACCAAACTACACGGACCTTGGGGAGAAGGTTTCACAGGAAGCGAAACAAAGCTAGAAAGAAGAATAACTCCATGATTGGCAGAGAAAGAACCAATAATCAAAACCATTCACTGAAGAACGGAGGCAGTATAGAGTCAAGATATAAGGCAATGGTGACCAGGAGAACGATGACCGCCATGGGAGACAAGCCAAAGCAACCCTGGAGCCAGCATAAACTGCGGGACAATAATGCTTTAGGTTAGGTTTCCAGTGTATTATATACTTTCCAGACGTGGATAGGAATCAACCATGTCACCACAAATTTATCCATGCAGCGAGGGTCGTGTCCTATAGTTCCTGCATGGAGACATTTTATCATTTTTTTGTTCATTGCAGCATGGGTTAAACTATAATAACCACCCAATAATTCATAATCAATTCACTAATCAACAACACCGTGTAATACGTTAACCTAATTACCAGTTTTTTATCGTGGAGAGTTTACGTTGACCAAGCATGGTGTCACGTATAACCATAAACATAAGCCCCACTTGGATTAAGCCAAAACCCTTGCTACAACGACATTATATTGTTTTATAATAAACATCACCATAACGAGTTAAGCAGTGGCATAACCGTATTCTAACATTGTTTTATTAATATAGAAAGCATATGATATATGTTATGTTTTTAGATTAGGGCATAGTTAATTCTTTAGTATAGTTTTACAAGAGTGCATGTTAACTATTACAAGATTGTGCCAATTCTAGTAGCAAAGCATTAAGACCCTTGAGTTGTTCCTTGCAAACTTTGTACACGATGAAGGTTGGGATTTGAGTGTTTGGTAATTTAACCATTGATATACCACTCATTTTTATAGCTTGGGCATAGTAAACCCTTTTTCTTTAGGAATATTATAAGTCTAACATTTGAAGATAGTATCTTTTAATAATGCCAAGAAGTTAAGGATAGAATTGAATACGTGACAATAACAAACTTTTGTAGATTGACTGCTCATCAAACAAGTCAATTATGCATATCTAAGAAATATAAATGAATTGATAACTCACACAGCTTCGAAACTGTGAAGTAGTACAAGCTAAATATAAGAGTGTTATCACAAAATCCTGTCACATAGTTTATGCGACATTACTTTATTAATCCTTGGGAGTATACTCAACTCAGCTTACTGCTCATGCAAAGTGTCTAGTGGACAGTAAGATAATTACAGGGTTAAACTTGGGAACAAAGTATTGGTAACCTTAAGCTCTTGTAGAAGGGTATTTTTTGGTCATGGTTTCTACACTCAAAGGTTCTTGCTGTTTATAAGAGAATAGGCTATAAGTACCCTATTGAAATAATTTAAGGGCAATAAATATACAGGCAAGACAAGATATTATTGCAAAAATATTGTCAAGAAAACAATGTTTATGAGTATTACAAGCTACTTAGACAAAAAAATAAATACTCATATCTGAGATTCTAGTGTTAGAGTTGTAAATATGTTGTACTGTCATTACACTTTTTCCAAGCTTGTTTATTTGAACAACTGATGAAAATCAAATGATTTTACCTTACAGGAGCTGTCTAGTGTTTAGCAGCTTATTGTTCTAAGATTTTTAATTTGCAAACAAAATACTGCTAACACTAATAGATCTTTTAAAAATATATACTCAATCGACCATACCTATAAAAACCAGTAAGAAACAGTATTCATCTGCGTTAGCACGAATGCTAAGTAAGCCCCAGATTTAAAAGTAGATTCCACCTACTGACATAAAAGAGCCAATCAGTAAACTGAATCAAATAACACACAAAAAGATTTTAATATTGCTACGAAAAATAAACTGTTAAGTTATTTTAGAAACCAATTACTTAACTGTTTCTTTATGCCAACCGTTAGTTGTTAGTAGAACCGCAGGTTATAACATTTATTGTTAACTCGAAAATTTTATTTTTTTGTGAAAATTTGGGGTTGTGACATACATAAGCATAAATATCAATAGTATGATATGAATTACACAACAATGCCTCATTTTCATCCAAGACATGATATATTCCCACCACCTTCCCTACTACCTGGAAAGAAAGTAGTGACCAAATACAATTAAATCTAGTTGTCACCGCCTTGTATTTACTCTACCGCTTTATGTCTCCAGTATTGATCAAAACTTCCCACTTACTTTATCTCGTAGCATCAGTTTCAATGTACTCTACATCAAGATTCTTAGCATCAAGGGTAGTACTTGGTTATTCATGCATGTTAGATGTATATGATAAACTCGTAGTTCCTAGTTAGCCGATATAGGAACAAGGAAACACTCCTAGGGATCTGCATCAAGGGATTATATTTCATTGTGATGAACCAATATAATTTGCATGCAATGTTGAGTATCAAGATCCCAAACCTTCATAAAATTGTCTTTAGAGAAATTCACAAGATTCTTTCCACTTTCTAGGGAAACAAGATCTATCACCTGCAAGTCAATAAACATGGCTAAAAATATACCCATAGCATTAAGAAACTATACAAGTGATAGATATAAAATATGGCAGAGACTTTGATGGAAAAATAATCTTCTAAAGAGAAACTAGAAAAAGATCATCAATGTCCCTCTACATTACATATACTTCAAACCTGATCTCAGTGACCACAAAGTCGAAAGTGTCCTACTTCACCCATCACATCACATATGATAACATCTGTATTTGCTTCCGTATGCAAGCAAATAACCTATATTAATATGGCGAAGGGAATTTGTGGCACCTTTATGCCCATTTAGAGTGGTATCATAGCTACCTTTAATAATATCCCAAATTATTATACTATCATCCACATATACACTAGCAACCTGCAAAGAGAACATAAATATAGAAAAACTTAGATAAGTTTATACTTATACAATAAATTTGTCATGAAAAGAACAAACAATTGATGCAATAGTAAAATCATGAAGGTAAACTAGTCCCAAGAATAATGAGTAAAACCATGGGTTATTTTGACAAATATTGTGTTAGTCTCACAGAAGAAAAGGTAATAGAATCCTACCCTTATAGATGAAAGGTACCCTTGTTGTCAGGACTTAGCATGGAATAAGAAGATGGATCCGAAGTAAAACTCTAATAAAAATTGTATGTTTCATAAACCAAGAGAAACTTGAATGTGACAGGAAGCAGAAAGCAACAGACAATAGCAAGCTTGAATGTGTCAGAATAGTTTCAAAACCTAATTTCACAACTAGAAATTGAATTGAAAATTCATAAATCTTACATTTGACCATTCACACCAGTCAGTGAAGAAAACAGAGGTACGTTACCCATCAAAAAACTTAAGAAGTCACCCATCAAAAAAATTTAAAAAATATTTTACCATAAGCATTGTATATTGAAAAACACAAAGTATGTGTATATATATATTTTAATGTACATTGTTAATAGATTTTTTTTAATAAAATGCTTCTTTTAATTATTAAATTGAGAAAAATATGTACATATGGATTCTCTGAGAGAGGAGGTTCCCTAGAGGTTGATTTTTAGGCCGCATGATCACTCATTTTGATAGAAAGTTTGCTTTTCTTGTGGAAGAAGAAAAACAAAGTCCTAATTAATACAAAGGACCCTTCTAGGTCTTGTCATGGTTTTACATCTCCTTAAATCGTTAAGTCTATCCTTGTAGATCAATGTTCAAGTACAAAATATAAGGATGGAGATGTCCAACCTACAAAAAGTACTAGAGTTTTAGGGATGTGCCCCTAAAGATTCCAATCAGGAAAATCCTTGTGAAACTTTGTGTGGCTATCTTTGGAAACATCAATGTAAAGTTACTTTTAAGGATAATGGGACCCTTTTAGAGTTTAAGGAGCCAATAAGGATGATTTGTGTATTCCTCCTATGTTACTTTTACAATTCGAGGTAAGACATAAAAGAAAACCAATACTTTGATGTATTTGTGAAGTTGTTGATAGCCATGACTCTTTTGCAAGTGGATCTACAGCTTAGGTCCTTATTTTAGAATTTTGGAGATGTCTTCCCAAATGATTTGTTATCCATGTTAACCTTACCTCACGAAGTGGACTAGTTATTTAAACTTGATTAAGTCATTCACCCAACTAGCCAAATGTCATATAAGCTTAGATATGGGAATAAATATGAGACATAGAAGAAAGTCCAACTTTTCAAGTCTCCATTTAGAGGGATAATGTTGCTAGTGAAGAAAATGGATCAATTATATTAGATTATAAATCCAGACAACATGCCAAAAATAAGACATGAGTTGTGCACTATGAGAAAATATGACATTATATAAAATTCATTGTCGAATGATACAATAGACACAAGGCCTATATATTTTACATTTTTAATGGCATGACCTCATCCTATATATTTTAAATTGTTAAGCACCCCATCCTTGTCCTAGAAATCTAGCAATTCATTTTAGAGAAAAACTCAAAAAATTTATGCTACAGTTCACTCAATGACTAGAAAATCCCAGTGGTTACATGCATGAAAAATCCCACTGGTTAGATGCACCCTTACCCTTGGATAATGTTGAAATATAGGTGCATAGTGGTAAAGCACAACATACACTTTCCCCAACAAGATTAAAACACTATCAACCTCGTCACCCAACAAATCCACCTAGAACTGTACACACAAATTTAAACAGTTAGTTGCATAACAAAAAAAATGATGAGGAAACGTAGAGTTTAAGTGCATTATAAAAATAACTGAGTTTAATGATAAGTAAATGATATAAATTACACAATTTTAATCAGCTTAACGCATCAATTAAATATTAATAAATGCAACATAATTGTGGTAGTTATAAAATAAAGAGGCAAAGTCTCACATTAAGACATAGGCCCATTTCCATGCATGATTTAGGGAAAATTCATGTACCGGATAGTTGACATAAACTTTTAATGGAATGTTATCAAGTCACATACAAGTCATCAAGAACATATGAGAACATATATAAAATCTAATTTCTACAGGCTTTGAATTTAGAGAAGAAAAGTGCCTCTATAGGATTTTTCAATCTAATTAAAGATATGGTATATATAGGCACCAAAAAAGATTGGCAATCGCAGGTTTACTTTGACATTGGAAGAAAGACCAACAATGAGAAGCCTTGTCAAAATCTAGTCACTTGATAGAGGGTGGTTCCAACAAGAGGTCAATTCTTCGGTTCTGTCGGCTCTGCAGTATATCCATTTGTCTTGAGCATCATCTCTATTGTTTAGTATCTGAGAAATACATTGGGAATAAATAGTACTCATTGTACTTTTCAGGATATAAAAATTGACTTCTCATCAATGACATGTAAATGACATTATTTTGAGAAAGACTCCTTTGTTTGGATGCCCTCTTCTTCTTTGAAAAGAAACCGCATTCCTAGTCAATCTTGCCAAGATCATCCTTATGATGTGGGATACCATGTTAACCAGCGTAGATCCAAATCCTAGGCTTTATCAAACACCGAGATGGATCAAATATCTCGAGGTGCAAACCTCTTCGTAGGTATCCATTGATTTGATTCAAACCAAAAGACACATCTTTTTATTTAAGGTCGACATATAATATTTTTATTATTAATATTTAATATTATTTATGGCCGACATATAATATTTTTTATTATTTTTTATTTTGTTAGGAATGAACATTGCATCATTTCCCCACACATGGTTTTAAAACCATATGCAAGGCCCTCCTACAACCATGGGTTGTTTAGGAGGCCTTTCACATGGTATTAAAACCATTTTCAAGGCACTCCTAAACCATGTACAATAAAACCATGGGTTGTTTAGGAAGCCTTGCACATGTTTAAAAACCATGTGCAAAGCCTCCTAAACCATGTACAATAAAACCACGGGTTTTTTAGAATGTCTTGCACATGGTTTTAAAACCATGTGCAAGGCCAACATTTTTTTGCAGATAATTCAATTTTGTGTTTTTTTCTTGACTCACATATTTTTTTTACAGATAATTAAATTTTTACTTTTTTATTGTTTTGTTAGGTAGGAAGATTACAACATCTCCCCCATATTAGATCGTTTTTGTGATCGACAATGATATTATTTTTTATTTTGTGTTACAAAATCTCTCCCATAATATTCACTATCACTATTATTTTTTGCTAACATGTTACAAAAATTGCAAACGTTACATCACGTTACAAGATCTCTCCCATATTATTGACTATCACTATTATTTTTTGTCGACATGTTACAAACATTACATCATGTTACAAGATCTCTCCCATAATATTCACTATCACTATTATTTTTTTCCGACATGTTACAAACGTTACTAACGTTACATCATGTTACAAGATCTCCCCCATACTGGGTTGTAGAGCGCCTCTTGGTGCAATAAGGATGACCACTTTTATGAAATTTTGCATAAACTACTTGATAGATAAAAGAGTTACATCACATGAACAATAGGTTAGCCTATAAAATCTCAGCTTAAAAATGCCAATCAAGAAAATCCGTGTGAAACTCATTCTAGCTATTTTTGGAAACATCAATGTAAAATTTTAAAGTTGCTTTTCAGGAAAATCTCTCTTTTAGAGTTTAAGAAGCCAATAAGGATGGCTTGTGTATTCCCCCTATGTTATTTTTACAATTTGAGGTAATCCATAAAACAAAACCAGTACTTTGGTGCATTAGTGAAATTGTTGATAGCCATGACTCTTTTACAAGTGGATCTATAGCTTAGTTCCTTATTTTAGAATTTTGGAGATGTCTTCCGAAATGATTTGTTAGCCATGTTAAACCTACCTCGCGAAGTGGACTAGTGAGTTGAACTTGATTAAGTCATTCATCCAACTAGCCAAATGTCATATAAGCTTATCTATGCGATTAAATATGATGTAGAGAAGAAAGTACAACTTTTCAAGTCTCCATTTAAAGGGCCAACGTTGTCGGTGAAGAAAATTGATCAATTATATTAGATTATAAATGCATAGAACATGCCAAAAATGAGACATGAGTTGTGCACTATGAGAAAATATGACATTATATAAATTTAGTTGGTGAATGATACAATAGACCCACGACCTATATATTTTAAATTATTAAATAATGACCCCATCCTATATCTTTTAAATTGTCAAGCACCCCATCCTTGTCCTAGAAATCTGGCAATTCATTTTAGACAAAAAAATCGAAACATTTATGCTACAATTCACTCGATGAAAAAGAAAAGCATAGTGATTAAATGAACTCTTACCCATGGATAATGTTGCAATATAGGTGCATAGTGGTTAAGCACACCTTACACTTTTCCCAGTAAGCTTAAACTAATAAACATTGTCAACCTCATCTCCCAAAAAATCCACCTAGAATTGCACACACAAATTTGAACTGTTAGTTACATAACAAAATAAATGATGAGGAAACAAGGAGTTTATGTGCCTTATAAACTAACTAAGTTTCATGATATAAATCACAAAATTTTAATCAGCTTAACACGTCAAATAATAATAATAAATGAAATATAATTGTCATAGTTTTAGAACAAAGGTAGAGTCTCACACTAAGATAGAGGTCCATTTCCATGCATGATTTAGGGAAAATTCATGTACCGAATAGTAGACATAAAATTTAAAGGAATGTTGGAAAGTCACATACAACTAGTTATCACTAACATATGAGAACATGTATGAATTCTAAGTTCTACATGCCCTGAATTGAAAGAAGAAAAGTGCCTCTATAAGAGTTTTCAATCTACATAAAGATATGGTATACATAGGCACAAAAGGAGATTGGCAATTGTAGGTTTACTTTGATATAGTTCATGATGATGATTCATAGCTAAGTTTTGGTGATGCCCTATGATATTTAGTTGTTGTGGGAACTTGGAAGATGATGAACTAATGACAGATGAGGCATTATGCAAGATTGATCAGCAATATTAAGCATGTTTGACCCGTATTAAAGATAAGAGATGAAGTTCAGAGAAAAATCTAATCATAATGTAGAATGATAAACAACATTTTGGGCATTCTTGCACCTCTTGTACAACATGAATAGGAGAAATAACATTTCTAGGCAGTGTTTGAACTTTGGACACTCCTATGCATGGTTTTAACGTTCAAAGGGTAACAAACATTATCCTTTGCAAGTTTGGGCATTATAACAACAACAAAACCACTTTATTTTCAGTCTTGGGCACACTTGGAGCAAATATGGGTAGTACGTGGGTCATTTTTAGTTGGCACTTACTACCATCCTCCATCCAAGAAAACTAGGAAAGAGGGGAGATATCTATAGGGGGTTGGAAAGGTACCAACATCCTCACTCAGAACATTAATACGCAGGTGAGTCTAGGACTATATTTCTTTGGAAAATATTCTAATCTCTCAAATGAAAAGGTAATAAATAGACCATATATATGTAGAAGTTCGAAGTAACTAGTATGACAAATATTGAACCATATTGAGTTTGAGTTGTGACCTAGATTCCTTACAATAGAGTGCAAGTTGAGAGAAATGGTCATGGTGCAGAGTAGTATCAAGGGAAACAATGATAATTTCAGTCACCTATTTCAATATCATGGCTCTGTGAATATCTAAAAACTCCAAATAATTTTATAAGTATTACTTTAAGAAAAGAATGTCATTATGTGAGTCCAACAATATATGAGTCATACCAATGGAAATCATCATCACATAATCTAATATTTCCTAATTTCAATTTGGTGAATCTCATGGCTTAAACATAACTATGTTCTTGTAGGAATCGTTGTTCTCACTGTGGCTTGGGAGTTACATGCTAGATGTTTATGAACTTACAATAATCATGGTATAGACACACATAATTTTACTAATAGTGATCATCATACAAGTAGTTTCAGAGGTCCTAATCAAGATCTGATTTCCGACTAGAAAACCTCGTTTTGGATCTAAAGCTTGTTGGTTGGACATTTGGTCCCCATTTGAATGAAGATTGAACTTGGACATTATTGAATTCAATTTGAAACATTACATTAAACAAGTTAGGTGCAATGTCACATCAAATGAATCAGATTCCAATGCTATCATTTTCTCGATCAATTACAAAGTTCCATACTAGGAACACTCCCATGGGATCTAACTCCATCAGAAATATTTGATTTTGGAGGCATCAACACTTCCACTTCAGCAATCTATTAAAGAAGAAAATGAACTTGTGGTATTTGGGATCATCATTTTGTGAAACATGTTTTTAACCAATTTTTGAAGCCTAGATACCTGACTTGGAATACTAATCCAAGGTTGCAAAGTATACAGACTATTCATGGAAATTGAGATCAGTGCTCCAATAAATGGTATCCAATTCAACTTTGATAACCATCTTGGTAATCATTATTTTGGAAACCATCTTGTAAACTTTTAACACAAAGGTTGTTCAACTGTTCATAATGTCATGCTATGGCCTTCTATTTTTGCCACCCATTTTTTTTAAATGCCAAGTAAACACATTGTCATATAAATTGGAATATCGTAAGCATTCTTACAACTAGAAAATAGAGATGAAGAGCTAATTTTATAAAAACAAATAGAGATATGAAACACACCTTTTGTAAAGATTTCAGAAGACAAATTCCTTCCTCTTCTACCGCAACCTGCAATTCTAATATTTCCTGCATTTTCAAAACCACCAAATCACAATCCACTTTTGCGCTTCTGAAGGTATTAAGAGACACTAAAAATTTAGGTTTTTCATCAATTGGGTCTTCGTTTACAGAGAAAATACTGAGATCATAGAAAATATTTGCATCAATAGGTGGAGTTACAGCAATAATGCCAATGGAGGGCTCGTTCTATGGATTTTGTTGTAGTTGTGCTAGGGTTTTTAGGGTATAAATTTGGGACCGCGTCATCATAACCATCCCTTCAAATAAATATCCCAATTAATATTGCTCACCATTATTAATATTTTCATTATATGCATCCATCTTTGATTCGATCGGATCAGATAATCTTCATGCTATTGAAAAAATATCTACCTTTCATCAAATATCGGGAAACTTGCTGCTTGTAAATTCATGTTTTTTGGTTTTCCAATTGGCAGCTACAATTACCCAGGCATTGTTGCGATTGATTCTATATTCCACAGTGTGATATTCCCCATGAATTTTTTAGTCGAGCACCCTCCTTTACTTTCTAGTAGCACACTCTGCATATGGCTTGGATCTATTATACCAAACCCTTAGTCAAGGTATGACTTCATCAAAATTTCCAACAATAAGAGTGGGAGTGTGCTACTGATTTAATTTGGCATTTTCTCTCCCATTGGCCCTAACAAAAAATGCAATGGGTCCAAAATGTAGCCTTTCGTCGCAATACTTGTTTTATGTTAGTATATTTTCCATTAATGTACATAAGTTCATATCATATGGCACATGAGCCTAAGATTAGGGATTTTAAAGAGATTTTCATTTCATATGGTATTAGAGCTTAAGATTGGATATTTTAAAGATTTTCAATGTGGTCTCTTAATTTTTTTTGAAAAGTAAGGTGAGCAATAGAATAATATTTGATTTCTTTTATATGCATGTAGCACTGCAACTTCTTGTCTGGAATAGATTAGGGGATAATTGAATAGAAGAGAATACCATAAGTATTAATTTTAACTTTTCTAATTAAATTTTTGCTTCATGATGTTGTAATTAGAGATATAAAATATCCAACTATTGTAATAATCACGTTAGTAGAAACATCACAATTAATTTGATGTCTCACTAGGACTTCACATAGGGGATAACAGACAACTCTGGTGTAGAACATAGGTTGCGGTAAAAAATGGAGAGGTAGAACCATTGATGAGAATAACAAAGGATATGCTATGAAAAACAATGCTCAATCTAGTTGATGAATAAATGAAACGTAAAACCCATCCGATTTTCAGTAAAATTAAAAGTAAGGTTTTACTGAAACCCAAAAAATGATCACCCTCAATTTCGCTTCACCTTGCCACCATAACTTTCCTCTTGAGACAAAAACATAAAAAAATAATTAAATGAAAAGGAAAAGGAAAAAATTGGTAGAATAGAGACCTAATTAAATTATTGTCTTAAAATAGTGTTTCAAAACCACTTCTAGTTTAGTAGTGTATCAAGTGTTTTTATATCATAATAGTTAAAGTGGTTTCAATACCTAAGTTGCGACACATGAGGGGGTCTAGAATTTACTAAATTCTAACATGACAAAGACCACCTCTGAATCCATATGTCTTGTTAGAATTTAGTAAATTGTAGAAATTCGTTGTCAAAACTATAATTTTCCATTGTTGGAGTGACACAACTAAAAATAACCAAATAATGACCAATTGTTATGTGGTCATTTTTAGTCTAGATATCCCGTCAGAAAATTTGGTCATTTATGTTGGTCTTTTTCAGTTTAGTTTTTTCATGTGACCAAAAGTGGTCATTTATCTTGGTCTCTTTTAGGTAACTCACTTAAATTTATCAATTTTGGTCATTTATCCCTTGAAAAAAACTGTGGTGACCAAATTTTTTGGTCTCCTATTCACTAATATCTCATTTTCCACTAGTGGTACTAGTTCTAGTGCCTAATTCGTAATTGACGTAGGAACCTAATTTTCCTTTGGAACACGCTTAACCGGGTTTTCTTTAATGGTGTAGCAAGGATAAAAATGGTCAAGAGAAAATCCATGCAATTTCTTTGTTGGATCTCTGAATATCGATGCGCATGGCACCAATATTACTAATAGAAGGTAGACAACTTACAAAAATTACACTTCATTGTCAAATTTGCAATTTTCCATGACACGATTAAAAGTGACTAACATAAATGACTAATTCATATTATTCTAGCTAGTCATTTTTTATGCCGTGACTAAATTATCCGTTTATGTTAGTCATTTTTAACTCTGTCACTTATTACTTAGTCATATTTGTTAACTGGTGACTAAATTAGTCATTAATTTTAGTCGTTTATAGTAGGGTAAATCAAAATTGCTCATATTTAGTAGTAAATCACTTGAAAACCCTGTGGTAACTAGAATTTTTAGTCACCTAGTAGCTAATTCCTCATTTTGTACTAGTGGCTATTTCCCGAGTTCCGCAAGACCTTGTTACACTTCATATGACATTTGCTGAAACATAGATCCACCTTGTATTCTTGTGGTTATGATTGATTGTTGAGCATGGATCCACCTTGTTCATTTGTGGCCATGACTCCTTTAGATTTGATATGCATGGTGCCTTTTTGCATATTGAGCAACCATGAAAGTTTTCATCAGTTATACATATGTTGGATCCTCCTGTACCTTTATGGCGATGATTTGTATATGGACTTGTATGTCCCAGAGATCAGGTTTTGTCTGAAATTATCTGTCTTTTAGACCTTTGTTTGAGCCTTTTGATCTTGGATTATTTGCTCTCTCCATACTCAGTTGTTTCCTTTATAATGTATTTTGGCTAACGTTTTCCCCTTAAACCTCATACATTAGGGGGCATCTGTCATATCTCAAAATGACACATCTTTGTCGGTGACCACTTTCCCATGATTTCGTCACATGTCGACACTTCCATGACGACACTTCTTAAAAGTAACTGAAAAAAAAACCTAACTTGGAGGATCCATATCTTGAGTTCTATAACTCTATTTTACCTCATCTTTGCACCATTGAAAGGTATCTGAGTCAGCTAAAAATTTATTGAAGATACCAAAGTCTGAAAATTCCTAGAAGGAAACATGCGTATTTCATGCGACTTGTTATATATACTACTCGCGTATGCCCTAAATACGCATCTATTTACATTGCAACCCACATGTACCTCCTGCATACGCAACTGATGTCTCTGCAACCCATGTATTCATGTCAAAAATATGTTTTTCGAAGTTTGGGTAGTTTGGTTAGTTATGCAACTGACTCCTTCAGTTGTAACTAATTTGTCTTTGACCCTATCTCTTCAGAAGCATATACATAGAGGTAGGGAGGTCCATGAGAAGGGACTTGAATCTTTGCATTGTTATGCTGAAGGAATTTGGACTCTATTTTCCCACACCTTTTCCCTAACGATCACCCCCTTGTGTTGTAGATCTTGGAGGCTAAGTTCCTTGTATAAGAGAAGCAACAAAACTATATCAAGGTTTCGTGAGGTGTCCAACTTCGAGAGAAGGTATATGTGTACTTGTTTTCAAGATTAATAAAGATGTGATGTCCTTCTTCTTCCCAAATTATTGTTCTATGTGTGATTGAATCTTTGTTTATGATCATATGATGATGTTAGTCAGATCATTATTTCATGTTTATTTGATTATCATTTCTTTATGGGTGGTCATATTGGTTTGAGGAAGATATAATTCGTTTTACAGGTCTCTTGGAGCGAGAGGATCAAGAAGAGGATTTAAGGGCTTCTTGGATCAACCTTCATTTGGCTAAGGTATGAACCATTATAATATCTGAAATTTTATTATATATACTTGTAGAACCATTTTCATCTCTTTGAACCCCAATACGTTGATGGCCTCTTAAACCTTAGCCATTGGAAACTTTCCTTTACAACAGATGATCTCTCTACTCAGCCCCAAGGGATTCTCATGAACGTTCCTGTAGTTAGCCAGTAAAATGGTTTTGATTGAAATTAAGGTTATCAATGCCCATCTTGATTACAATATCCCTCTAGGATGTAGTTACATGTATGCCATGTGTCCTGTGACCTCTATCCTCTTTCGACTTCTAATGTTCCCTCATTATGGGAAAATCATCAGCGTTGATCAACTGACGTACTATGATCCGAAGGGGCCAACCACACTAAAACATGTCCTTCCCACTTTCAACACTACCATTGATAGTGTGTCTATTCCATCCTTATTTTTTTATTGGATCAGGCTTGTTTTCCAACAATCCTATGACAGACACCTTTTTGTCCTTACCACCCCCACCTTCGCCAACTGACATATTGTATTTGTGCACTATCACATCTGGTACCATCCCGAACACATCAAACCTCCATTGAAACCCCGTCCATAGTCATTGGGGAATTATTGGGGTTCATCCCTGATCCACACTATTCCCTTCCTTTTTCAACCATTTGACATTGTGAGCAAGCCTTTCATGGCTACTCTCATCTTACCTAATTTTACAGTGGGAATTCCTGTGTGGTACCTCGATCCACCTACTCCACCCCCAACCCCCTATGTCATGTTGGCTCTCCTCTAGCCTATTGATACATTGTCGCAGCCATCTCCTGGTCCACCAAAGTCTGCTCCTATCTCTACTATTTCCCCTCCTCTTCCAAAGAAGGATGGGGACAAGGATACCAAGGCAACAACTGAACCGCACCCTGATCATGCTTGTGCTTTGTGTGAGGTCCAAGTCCATGCAACAAAAAATTGTCCTGATTTTCTTCTCCTTCACACCCACATGGAAACTATAGATGAGATCGATGGCACCACAGTAGTCACCATCCAAAATCCACCAGTGGTTAAGAACAAGTCGTTATTAACCAACCATCCATCTGAAATTTGCGGCCTATATGGTCACTATTCTCACCATTTCCCAGACTTGCCTAAGTATTGGTTAGTCCTTCACGACCTTCAAAAAAACTCTCGTGAATATGACATTACCATCCTTGAGGAGATATATCCCCTGGTTTCTTCCTCAGACCCTAACCAACACCATATATACAATCTCCAGTTCCAATATTTCTTATGTATCCTCAGTTGTACAGGATCCCTCTGATCTATCTATGCATTGTTTTCACAATGATGAGGAGATCCTTTAAGTTATTTCGAATCCTAAGTACCCTTGGGATGATATGTACCATCACTCATTCTTTATCCCTGATGAACCTCTTTCATCGTCGCACCAGTACTCAATCGAAGCCAAAGACTTCATCAATGGAAAAGTAGATTGGTTCAAGAACCCCATTTTGACACCTGACGCATTTGAAGAGGGAAACATGGCTAAAATTTCTCCAACCATCAAGGTCAATATATCAACCAAAACCGAGGTAGTTGAAGATATTACACTCGGAGCATATTTCTGGGCCTAAAGAAGTTGCTTCTTACAAAGCAATTTTTCAGTAATTTTGTGATATTTTCTCTTGGTCCTATGTCGAGATTACTGGTCTTGATTTGTCTATCGTCAAATATTGTATCGACACATGGCCTGATGTTGTGCCCATATGCCAGAATAAAAGACCCATTCAGTTGTCAAAGGATTCCGTATTCAAAGCCGAAATTGAGAAATTACATAAAATAGGTTTCATATACCTCATTGCGTATACCACTTGGGTTTATAATCATGTTCCTGTTAACAAAAAAAAGGTACCATTTGCATTTGTACTGACTTTCATGAATTGAATTTGGTGTGTCCCAAAGAAAAATTTCCCACTCAGTTCATTGACCAAATCATTAATTCCTATGCCGACCAAAAATTCTTTTCTTTCATTGATGGTTTTTCTAGTTATAACCAAATTCAAATCCAGAAAGAGGACCAGTACAAAACCACTTTCAAAACCCCCTCAGGCAATTTTGTGTATCGTTTTATGCCATTTGGCCTTAAAAATGTTGGCACCACTTTTCAACATTCCATGGTGTTATGCTTCCATGACCTTATCCACATTATCTTGGTTTACCTAGATGACCTCATGGATCGATCTCAAAAGCATTCCCATCATTTAGAGGACTTATGATAAGTCTTCTTGCAATGTCACAAATGTAATGTCCGCTTGAACCTTCTCAACTATGTTTTTTGTATCACTGTCGAGAGTTTACTCAGGTTCATAGTATCTCACAAAGGTATCATAGTGGATCCGTTGAAGGTTCAATCCATTATGAATATTTATCCACCATGTATTTTGTGCCAACTGCATAGTCTCCAAGGAAAGTCCAATTTCCTTTGCCAAAGGTTCTATGCTTGAATTCAACCACCATGAGTACACTTGTGTCATAGTTTTTCATTCTTGTTTTGCATCATTTTTACCACAATTCAGTGACCCCCTCTAGTATTCTATCCATGTCCAGCTGCAATGAGTCCATTGTAACACTCCATTGCATCATTTGCATGTGAGCGAGTGAATCTAACATATCTACCCTACCCCTGTGCTGCTGGAGGGTGTGTTCCCATGTATCCACATGCCTATAGTATGTTGCATGTATAATCTATCTACCACTATGCTAGCATACCATTAGGTCCGCAGACCTGTACTGAAGGTCGAGGCATCTCCAGGTCTCCCTGACAATCCATTCCCATGTATGGATCATCCTCGATGAGGATAGGAATTTTCCACCATTATGAAAAAAAATATCCGAAGTGAAGAGATGATCTGTACAATGTACTGACTCCCTCCATACTTCCTTCGGTCCATTTCTTGGAGTCCCCTTGATTTGTGTTCCATCACGCGAACCACCCCATGCACGTATCGGCATGTTCACAATCCATCTGCTCCATCCATAATACACAGTTGGAATTATTTTACCTCCATCCATCATCCCGCAAGGGGGGTCCATTAGTGTTTTGCATTTATTTTCCTCATCCATGTTCACAACATAACCTCTTTCCATATATTGAACACTTCCATCTTTCTTTATTGACCATTACGGATTTTTTGTTAAGCTCTCGTCTGACTCCCAAAAGAATGAAAAGATTGTCAAGCACACTTGCTTTCTTTCACGCTCCTTAAAGTATTTGAAAGGGCATCTATGTATCCTCATTTATCTCATTTTTTGGACATAATAGACTATTATAAGAAAAGGAACACCTTGGTACATTCAAGCTAGGAACATTTCCCTTTGTATCCTTTTATGCTTTATCAGGCATTGGGACCGTAATTTACGAAAAAGATCATCATAGGTTGTATTTAAGATCTTTTACATCCTTCTAATCAAGAAAATATTTCCAAGCAAACTTGGTTTCATTCATGCTCGTAAAATTATTTGAACGATCGTCCAATCAGTATAGTTTTAACCTTTTTCGTCCTGGTTGGACTACCAATGATAAAGAAGTATCCCTTCCCCAAAGGTTGGGAGAGCTCTCCTTTATACAATTTCATCCTTTTTTGTGATCAGGATACTACATACAAAAAAAACACCACACTGGAGTCTTCTTCCTATTTTCAGACTCTCTAAATATCAAAACACTATCGAGCATTCACCTTCTTGGGTTCGCTAAAAATCCACGAGATCGTAGCATATTGAGCTTACTTCTATCCCTTCTTCGTGCTTCTTAAACTATGAAGAAGGTCCAAATGGTGTCTTTAGGTGCCACCACATATGATATCACATTATGGAAGCTTCCCCCCATTAGGTCACCTTTTTCTAGAGTATTCTGCGATGAGTCTTCTTTGGATCCCCTGGATACCACTAGTCTAGTTACCTCCCTCAATATTTCCCCTTGTAGTTATCTTCATGGTATTACATCTATGATCTCTCTCCCATGAGTCAGTTTCATTTTCTTCCAGGTCATCCCTTCCATCATACTCTGAACAAAGGAATTTTGAGTCCCCCATACTCCCCTTTCCCTATTCCCCCATTTAGTGTGTTAGTCCCCTGATTGTTCCACGTCTTTCATTATCCCCCTCATGCTTCTAGTCAAGGAAACATCATTTCCTTTATTAGTTGTAGGTCTCTCTCTGTCGACGTCAACACATCTATTCTGGAGGATAGAACCATAGGTCCCTGTATCCTAGTTTCATCCACCTCATTAATGGGTTCCTTGGACCACTTGAAAGGAACCATTAGTTCCTTTTGAGTTGGTTGTGTATCACATGCTCAACTTCAGCTACATCATCACACCATTGAGATTCGTACAGGGTATTGGTCTGTTCATTATTTGGTTGAAGACCCCGACTGTCACCTGACTCTAGCACATTGGTGAGTCTATAGATGGGACCCATATAGTCTCATGTCCCTTGTGATTTCCAGGCTACGTTGGAGACAGTGTTCGGGAGCTCCCAGTGTTATTCTTCCATGTATATCCGATACTTGATGCTGCATATTATACCACAGAGATTCTGACTCTCATTCATTGAGTCCATATATATGTTCACCTACAGTTTTAGGAGAGTATCAGTTGTGATGATATTGCATTCCATTAGAATTCCATTGTTCCTATGTACTAGTTCTTTAGATTAGCATTGTATTCACCCTCGTATTGAGGCCACCATTATGTATCATCATTTGTATATGTATTGATCGGCTCCCATGTTTTGAGCCTTGATCCCATCATTTATTCTTTTGACATTATTATGAGCATGGTTATGCCTGCCTCATCCATATACATGTCACACATTATATGTATGTCATCCATTTTTAAGAATCAATAAAAAAACCAAAATCCACCGTAGTGCGAACGAGTAAGATCCACTTATCTGTGGGTCTCTCTAGTATCTCCACTGTTTTCACCATTATTCCAATGATCCTATGATGTCTATCAGCCATTCGATGAGTGCCTTCCCTCACACATCAAAGGGCAATTCGTTAACACTAAAAAGTGATCACCTAGCTCTCCATGGTCTAAACCATATACATACATCATATTCCCATGATATTTCCCTTACTTTTGACCTTCACAATTGTATTTCCACAAAAATGGTCCAAAACATCATTATTCCTTCCCACAAATGAAGGGATCATGAGCATGTAGTATGATTTACCCTCACTCTCTCCCAAAAGGGTTAAAAAACCCTAAAAAGGGGTCAAAAACCCTAAAAGAGAGAAAGGGTAAAAAAACCACAAATAAATGCCATGGCCAATAAAATACCATGGGTCATCACCTTGGGTAAACAAACCCTAGGACCATACTATAAATACATTGTGAAGGGATCTCCCAAAACACATTTTCACTCACTTGTGGTAACGTTGTGCCATTTTTATCTCAGACATACCACATACTAATTTCCCTGCCATTATTCATGTTGCCACACCATTTCCCATGGTGTACGTTGAGATCTCTCTGTACCCACTTTGGATCCATCCCCCGTTTGACAACTGTCCATGGAGAATAATGAAGAACCAACATGTGGAGCTATGAAACCACTTCTGAGGATGAATACAGTGGCCCATCTTACAGGAAAAAGGTATTATTGTTTTTATTTTATGCAGTAGTTAGTTTATATATGAAAAAATAATTAAAAATATTTGTTATCATGGTTCCTACAGTTGTTTAGTTTTTTCTTATTCCATTGAACTCTTCCTTATGCTCTGGACGAGCTAATGTTGGTGCATCTGCATGTAATAGGGGAGAAATCCCCATTATAGTTCATACTTGTCAAAGTTGACAAACAATGTCAAATGTTGGGTGGATCAGTCCAGATTACTTATAATTTCTCATTTTAACTCTTCAAGCTAGGAATTTTACAGTTCTTACATCTTTTTCCTATTCCTTGTTTTTTGTTGATTAAGTTAAATGCTTGTTTTTCTTGCATCATTTTCACTCATCCAACAAAGTATCATTTCCCGCGACCATAGACGTCATTGAAATTTAGTCTTTGTGTTTACTTCAATCACAAACTCTATCACATTTATGATATTTTGATAAATGTGTTACAATTTGTAGTTTCCATGGACTATCATTGTCCCTATAGTGACCACGCTTTTAAATGCAGTGTTGGTTGGTTCACCTCATCCGCCACTCTCTTCACTGGATTTTATAAAAAGTGGATGTTATAAGGTTCCTCTTAGTTTTATATTTTTTAATGATTCAATATCGATGATGAATCATATTTCCAACCAAAATAATATTTGGAAATAAACTACACATCTAAATACATACATGCATACCTATTACTAAGAATGATTTTGGAGCATTGTTGATTTCATTTCGAAATTGCATTTTGGACTGTAGCATACAATAATGAAAATTTTTGTGTTTTCTTTGCAGGTAATGATATTAGTATTCACAACTAGTTTGAATACCAAACCAATTTTCTTATAATCTGCTAGATTCCCTCGTTAGCTCTTAATGATTGGGACCTTTACAAAGTGTTATGCATCAAAGGAATTTACTTCTTCTACAACCATGGAAATTATAAATTAACTAGTAATTTTGAAACTGTATATGTATGGATATCCTTCTGCAACTTTTTCCTAACCTATTGAATTTTGCATTACCTTCAATCAACAGTTTCTTCCATCAACATTTATTCTAACATTTTCTTATTTTTATTCTATTATTCCACTATGCTGAAATAACAATAGCATATTTCAAACCTAGAAACCAACAAATGTTCAGAATATTGTTTATGAACAAAGGTAATAAATTATAAGCAAGCACTATCTTTGAGTCTTTTCCATAGGGTAATAAATATTTTTTTTCTTTTTTCAAGTTTTGTTTGAAATGTTATATCATGCAATGCTTCTAACTATAGACACAAACACAATTACGCTAATGAAAAGCAATTCTGAAAGTGCAAACTAAAAACTAAATTAAGAGAAAAATATATAAAAGAAACTAAGTGCATGGCAAGAAAAGATATAAAAGAATATTGACTTCCAACATATCAAAAGAACGACATAAGAAAAAAAAAGCATATAGAAAATCTATGCCCTCAACTTTGTGCATATTGGGTGTGTCTAATAAGAAAAGAAAATATGGAATCATATATCAAAGACAAACTGTATTGCAAATGGGGCCTTGATTAACTTGTGAGGTTGACAACATATTAAACCTTCCACCATGGTTTCATTTTTGTTGTGGTATCGACGTCCCGAACAAAAAGTTTCAAAGGGATGAGGCCATTTGCAAGTATCACTAAAATTTATCACAACAAATGCCTCTTTGACATGGAACCTAATGTGAAGGAAATCCATGTTATGTAGTGCAACCACCAACCTCAAGACTGTTTCTCGAAGCAACTTCCAAAAAAAATGAGGATAGCATCCACGAGATTTATTTCTAATTTAGAAAACAATGGTTACTAGAGATGTATGGAAAAAGAGTAAATAGGAAACTACCCCCTTCTCTAGTCCTGGCTTCGAACAAAATCTTGAGAAAAAAAAATTTGGCATGGCAATTAAAGCTTCTCCAAAACTACCCTTAATCATTAGAGGAAATTTCAGCTCAAAATGGGCCTTCTAACCTTAATTCAAATTCCATGTCATCATGTGTTAGCCAATGAAATTGCTTTAAATTTGAAATACCGTATAGGTCTTAAAAAAAAATTTAATAGAAATTTGGGGATAGGTATCATAAAAAACTACTTTTTTTTTATCGTATTTTCGACATATCTCCTTTTGTTTTTACTCAGATTTCATTCAGGAGAACTCGTTGGATGCGGAATTAAATTCCCCATCCAAAGAGTACCCACCCATCATACTTTTGACAGACCCCGCTACCCAAAAAACAAGAAATACCTAAACAAACATGATGTCTGTATCCAATGAGTACCCACTCAACATACTTTGACAGACCCCGCTACCCCAAAAACAAGAAATACCTAAAAAAATGTGATGATGACATCATTATCATGTTTTTCAGGTATTTCTTATGTTTGGGGTAGTGGGGTCCATCAAAAGTATGCTGAGTGGGTACTAGTTGGATGCGAAATTTAACTCCGCATCCAGCATGCTCTCTCGATCAAAATTTGGGTAAAAAAATAGGTAGATATGTCGAAAATACGATAAAAAAGTAGTTTTTTTCTTTTCTTCCTCCAAAATTAATAAATATTACTTTATTATTTTAACTATTATTTAATTATTTTCCTTAGGAAGCCCATTTTGAGTTGAAATTTCCTCTAATGTGAAATACTTTATAAACTATAGAATAAATGGAAAATATATTAAATGTCAAAATTGGTCGATGTCAATATTAGCGATTTTTTATATTAGATGTACACTAAATTCCCCTTTTTGTTGATTTATTTTATTAGTATCCTTGTATTGAGGGACTTCTATCTTTGAGGGAAACCCTTACCTTCTATTCATCCCATATCCTACATTGTCAGCTCCAGGATAATTACTTTCTGACCATCTGCAAGCCATGCCATGAAAGGGTGGGTGATTGAGAACATTTGGTCAGAGTATGAAGCGGGAAGTAATATCTACTCAGCTCCCGTTCATATGAGGCAGTTTATACTTTCAAGTATTTCTAGATTATTAACAATTAGTTCAATACAATTGTTCATCTGTTTACAATTGTTCATTTGTTTAGTATAATTTGTTCACTGTTATGATTTTAATATGTTTTCCTCTTCTACAGGAAAATTGTGAAATCTACAAAAAGAGAAAAGGTTTTAGCTTCAAGATCGAACCATGTAATTTCACTAAAATAACTTGATAGGTTTATTATCTTGAATAGTTAACTTCTATGATGTTTACAAACCCTCACCCAACATATATTTATGAACTGGGTATATATCGTGATTGCTCCTTTATTTAGACCAAATTCATTTACAATTCTCCCTTTTCTCCTTTCTGGTTACACCAGTAGTTTAGTTCTTATTATGTATTCATTTTCTAGTGCAACAAGGTTAAATATTTTATATTTAGATTATTAATTAAAAATTGTTCCGTAATTCTTTATTTCCATCTTTGGGTAGGTTACAAATGATGTTTTTGGATCCTTGTTCTCTATGCCGATTCCTTCTCACTTTTCTTTTTACTGAGAGTTAATTTCTCTTTGTTTGATTCTTGGGATTAAGTTACTTATACTTGGGTTATCTAAAAATTGTTAGAGTTTCATACTAGAGGGTTCTCGAAGGTTCTCCCAGGTGTCTTCATGAGTTCAGTTTGATTGTAAGTTTGTAAGTCAACCTATCGGCCTTCACTCGGGATCATTCGGTACTCGTTGGATTTTCGTGTAGCTTGCAAAACCCATGCAAAACCGGTTGGATTATGAGTTTAGAACCCTTGACCCATAGGTCATATGGAAACTTGTAAAATCCTAATTGATTCTTAAGGGAATGCACAAGTAAAAAATGGACGAGTTGAGTGTATATGAGAATGTTCCAAAGAGGTGCAATTGCTTCCCATTGAAACAACTACTTCTTATGGAGCTTAATTGGTATACGAGTTCAGAGGAGCTAGCCGAGAAGTCAATCTCATTTTCTTCATATATTTACTATTTGGGTGTTATACCCATGGGAACCATGTCGCGGGATATCTTATTGACGTTCTCTCTTCCCATCCCTATCAACTCCTAGAATTTGAAGATTTGACTAAGAAGTTCATAAAGGATTGTGATAGATTTCCTTTGTATTTGAACGTGTTTAGGGAACTTCTCTATGGAGACAATGACGTGTCTTATTGGCATAAGAAGTTGTGTAAACTTGAAAAGATACTTTTGAGTGAGATACAAGAAAGGCTTCGATTTAATTACGAAGCCCTCATTATTATTGGAAAAAATAGGGATACAACCATAAGAATATGGAATGGTTCAGAGTGAATATCATGATGATGATGAATTTTGTAGTCTTCAATTGAAGAGGTTGAAACTTGTTGATACTGAAGGTTTTCTCTTGGAATGCATATTGAGGAGGGTGAAGTCACCAAATATGATATGGATCTGCTGGAAAGAGTGTCCATACTCCGCCTTTCCTTCTTGGATTCAAATGATGAATTTAAGGGTTCTTCGAGTATTAGACAACACATTAGAAACACCGTGACAACTAGAATCACAGTTAAATTGAATTTCACTGTGTAAACACGTGTATTAAGGGGATGTTAATACGACCATAATGTATCAAGTGAATTAGATACATATCTTTCTTACAGTTAAAAAGCAAGAACATTTTGCATGTTTCTGTATGTTTGGAGGAGTTGCAGGTAGATGGATGTAAGTAGTTGAAGAGCATACAAGGTTTGGCTTGTCCATCAAAGCTTCATCAGTTAGACGTTAGCCAATGCATTGAGTTAGAAGAGATTCCAAGTATGGAAACATTGGTATCTTTGGAGGTTTTTGGGATAACTAGATGTGTGAAGTTGAAGACCATACAGGGATTGTCTTATAGTACAAAGATTCGATTGTTGGATGTTGAAGAGTGCTCTGAGTTAGAAGAGATACCACGGAGGGGTTGTTGGAAAAGGAAAGGTTGAGAAGTGTACAGTGTTAGTAGAGGGATCAAAGACTTGGTGGGTGCAGTGACTTTGAAGAGGTGGAACCCTGGAAGGTGTTGAAATGTGATAGTCAGAGATAGATTTTTGTAAATTGGATCATCTTGACATATAGAAATAAAATAATATTTTATAATTTGTTTACTGTGACTCTGTTTCCTATGCAAAAACAAATTGGAATACAATACAACTTTTGTAGCATACAAGAAAATCCAAAGTTTTATAGGCAGTTGTGTACAATGGAATTTGATGAATCATATGCATTTTGGTTACTTCAATAGGGAATCAACAAAGAAAATTTTATTCTCAATGGGATATTGATATGATCCATTTGCATGATACCATGTCCTTTTATGTGATACTGATAAATGTGAAATGTTCAAGTGAGATTAGATATATTTTAAATAAAATTAATGTATGGAATTTCATATTTCTACGCCAATACATACTATTCTATGCAACATACTTGCTTAGTTATTAAGTATTAGTTTCCTGCATGCTATTATAAAATAAGCTGATATTAGTTGTCTGCAAAATATAGTAACATAGGTTGTTATATGGGAAATTTATTTTAGGGGAAAGTTCCAGATTTATTTCCATATAAAATAGATGTATGCAATTTCACATTTCTGGACTAGTACAACAATGAGGTGCATGGGATAATTTTCGCATTGCTTCATGAATTAGTAGTTATATGCATGCTATTATAAAAATTGTTGATAGTTGTTTGCAAACTATTGTAATATATGCTTATATATGGGGAAGTGTATTTAGGGGAGAGTTCAATTTCACATATCTACATCAATATATACTATTTTATGCTATCGCAATACTATCAAGTAGTAGTTGTCTCCCTAGAGTGTTGAATATAGTTTTCTTGTGTGATTTTGATCGTATTGTAAGTTGTATTTCATGTTCAGTGAGCTCCTATTGTTCGAATTCTTGATAATATTCATTGGATTCAAATTCAGTCTTTCATGTATGAGAATAACCATCCGCTCACTCGAACAGTCTTTAGATTTTTTAGACAGGGAAAGTGTAATTCTTTCATCACAACTTTTTTCTTTTCCATGTTGGAAAGAGCGATGGGAAATGTCACTATAAATAACACATTGGAAATCATTTCATCCTTTGTTTCCATAAAACTATTTTTTTCTCCATAAATTGATATAACACATGGTTTGGAAGTGCCTCTGAATCCTTGCCACATGTCTTGCAATTATTGGAGTTGCCAATAGCTTTACTAAACAAGGTGATTGCTTATGCCAATTGTGCTTCCCATATGACCTATTCAACTTATGAGTTTCATGTTCTGGCTATGTGTTCATTTGTTACAATCTTTATGTTCAGAATATGTTCAAAATAGTTATGCTTTATTCTTACGAGGATTTTTAAATTTAGCTAAGATAAAAGTAAAATTTTACTACACAAGACATGTTTTTGACTGTTGAGTTATGCATAATGAAATAGTTTGGTACAAATTTTATAGCCCAAATGTTGAGAACGTTGAGACAATCAAATTAATAGAAATATCAAGAATGAAAAATTCCTTAAAACAAAATATCAACCCTTCTTGTAGACTGTTAGGTTGTTTGTGCTCAACCTAATCTCACATACAACCAAGTTGTGGCCCTGTTAGGATTAATGCAAGTTTTGCATGAGGAATATCTAAACTTTTTCAACATGATTTTTATAATATATATGTGATTTCAATACATGTATTCCTTCATTTTGGGACTATATGTTCTTTCTATATGTAAATATGTCTCACATGTAAACAGTGGTTAGTTGGTTATTTTGTTTCTATTATCTTTATACTCTTGAACTAATTTAATTCATTTTCTTTTTTAGATTTGGATAATAGGATACTGAAATAACAACCAAAGCAAGAAGAAAGAAAATAACAACATAAGGATACGAAAAAAGAAACATTGATCAATACTGTTGTGTGAACAAATTGACGCATGGCATTTGTAATTATGTTTTTCCACAAAAAGAAAAGGAAGTGGAGAAAGATATTGAGGTCAGGAGGTACTTTATATGGGATTTTGATTTACAAAAAAGTATACCACAATCTTGTTATGATACTCAAAAATTTGCATTGTATTTATGAGTGTGCACATAGAATATTGTCTAGAGTGAACATATTCCTCTTGTATAACGGAAATGTATAGTTTGTTGAAAAAATCATTTGTGACCTACCTTTCTATGGTGATTACTCATTACTTGAATACCAACATATATATTCATAATTTAAATGCTCGTCTTGAATGTATTCAGACATTTTATATATGCAACTTTTTAGCATACCTTATTTCTGGCGTTGAAAGAAATTGTATATCCAGTGTAATGTTATGTACAGTTCACATTCTTGTGAAAAAAAATTTCCATTCCAGATTCCTTGACATGAGTAATAAGTTTTTACATGTCTTGATTACATTACAAAATATTCCACAATGAAGAAGAAATCAAATTGACAATACTGGTAAAAGTTAAGTTGGGAACATGTATGGTATCATTCTTTCATCTAATTATGGAAATGTAGACATACATGATTATATGGTCTATGGTTGGGAAAATTTACATGCCTTTAGTGTCATATTTTGTGATACTCAAGCTTTATGGTTTTGTTAGCCGGAAATACACACCTCCTGCGGGCAAGATCTGGTTCCCTAGTCTGAATGGAACAAATCTAGAACAAAACACAGACACAAAATGCTAGACTCTCCCTAGATCTAGTTAATCACTTGAATGGAATGCCATGATGCTTCTCTAAAATGTTTTCCTCACTATCCTCACAGAATAACCTGTAAAAGATGGAAGACAACAAAGAAAACATGATAGCATACAATATAATCAACTAGATCTATGCTTGTGACCAACATTAGTGGAAAATGAGAGATTAGTGACCACAAGACCAAAAATTTTGGTTATCACAGTTTTTTTAAAGGGATAAATGACCAAAATTGATAATTCTAAGTTAGCTAACTAAAAACGACCAAGATAAATGACCACTTTTGGTCACAGGATAAAGACCAACTAAAAAAGACCAAGATAAATGACCAAATTTGATCACGGGATATCTAGATTACAAATGACCAGATACGATTGGTCATTTATTTGGTCATTTTTAGTTGTGTTACTTCGACAATGGAAAAAATTACAAATTTGACAATGAATTTGTACATTTTATTAAATTCTAACACTACAGATGGATTCAGAGGCCTGTACACTGTATATGGATTTAGAGAAGGGTCTCTGAATCCATCTGCAGTGTTAGAATTTAGTAAATTAATAATGTACTATCATAATATCACTCCCCTCATAAAAACATCAACAATTTATCGTTATAATTCTTTCTCAAAATACTAGACAACATGTAGTTGGTTTCTCTGGGCTTGAAAAAGATTACTAATGATTTTGTTTTCTTAAAAAAAAAAAACTATCATCATTAACATATAAAACATTAATATATAAATATAAAACTTCATATATAAACAAACATTAATATTTAAATTCACAATTATAAACTAAAATCAAGGTCTATGTTACTAAAACACATTTAAAATATAAACATTTAAAATATAATATTATTAAAAAAACATTAATATATAAATATAAAATTTCATATATAAACAAAACAATAACATATTCACATATATAAATTAAAACCAAAGTTTAATAACATATTTATGATATAATATTGTAAATAAAAAACAAAATCATTAAAAAAATGTTAATACACACCCTAGCCATGATAGTGATAAAGACCCCTTTGACAAATGTTGGATATGAAAGACCACAATGATTATCCCATTCTAGGTGGTTCACCAAGCCTAAAATTCTCTTCCCACAAGCGAGGTGGAACAATTGGTATACCCAGCTTTTGAGGAACACTCCAGGGGAAATCCCATAATTTGGTCGCCCGCCATAGTTCTAGAGTGTGGAACTATATTGCGATGGTTTGATAAGGGCCACGAAACCCATAACAATATGTCTCTATTTGCCTCACTACATAGATGTTTGGCTCCATTGGCACCAATTTTGTTTTTTATGATGGTCGTGAAAAGTATCCATCTGCTCCACTACATAGAGATTTGACTCCATTGGTGTCAACATTTTGGCCATGGCTCGATTGGCACCAAATTTTCGGCGAGGGTTTTATGATGGCAGTGAAATCCATTGTGTCAAATTTTTGGCCATGGCTCGATTGGCACCAAATTTTCGGCGAGGGTTTTATGATGGCAGTGAAATCCATTGGTGTCAAAATTTTGGCCATGGATCGATTGCCAGCAAGGTTTCTATGATGGCAGTGAAATCCATTGTGTCAAATTTTTGGCCATGGCTCGATTGGCACCAAATTTTCGGCGAGGGTTTTATGATGGCAGTGAAATCCATTGTCAATTTTTGGCCATGGCTCGATTGGCACCAAATTTTCGGTGAGGGTTTTATGATGGAAGTGAAATCCATAATAATATGGTTTGATCTACTCCTCTATGCAACGATTTGGCTCAAATGGTGCCAATTTTTTGGCTTTGGTAGTAGGATAGGGCGTTTGGGTTTGAGGGGCGATTCAACAACTCAAGCCTATTAGAGAATGTGTTTGGGGTTTGGGAAATTCTCTATATATCTTGTTGTAATTGAAAAAGACACAACAACACATGACAGAACTTGGAGGCTCCTAAAGAGGATGACGAGGGATTTGCAGGCACAAAATTCAAATCTACTTCTCCTTCTTAGGTTAGTAAATACCCTGTTTCCTCTGCCCTTGGTTTTTTATGTGCCTTGAAAGTATTCTTTGTCGATGTGAGGAGGAAATAGATTGAATTAGCATGATTTTTTTCTATACCCATAAAATGGAGTGGACATGAAGCCTATGGTATATTGGCAATATAATGATCTAACATGAATTGAACATACTATGATAAACATAACCATGTCGAAGAGTGGTCTGCTTTTTTTTGTGCTTAAAGAAAATGAAAAATACTTTGGGATTAGCCAAATGGCCTCTGTGCAAAAGAGAGAGACAATATCCTTAATATAGGTTGTGTCTTGACTGAAAACTCAAGACACAAAAGATCTCATTTTCATTGAGAATTCTTCATGGCTTGGGATTAAACTGAAGTTCTTTTCCATGACTATAAGTTGAAATAGGATATCGTCGTTCAGTGCCATCTCCATCTGGTTCCTACTGTCATCATTCTTTTCAATATGCTTGTTGTCCTTTCTCTTTCAATAAAAATGTGCTGAATTGTTCCTAGACCTTAGGTGCAATTAAATAAGTTGACTTTCAAAATTTCTTACAAACCATAAAATACTACAGTACTTTCTAGGACCATGCTCCAAATGGTTGGCATAATACATATTGTAGAGAGAAAAAAAGCCTCCAATGCTCATGATTTTTTTTATTCTTGAGACAATGCTAGAAGAATGCTTGTCATTTCTCATTTCCCAAGCATATTTAATGATCAACTGTGGCACATATCAAGGGTCATAACATTTATTGATCTAAAAAGAACCATTTGAAAAGGATTCAAGGAATAGGATAATAGCCTTTCTGTAAGCCTGCAAACCCTTAAGATAACCAGATAAAATATTTTTTTTTAACCAACTATCATTTGCTACACATACCATATATTCTAGCTCTAATATTTGTTAAGGGACAACAAAATTTCCTTGCATTGGTGGTTTAACTGTAGACTTGAATTTGAAGAATCAAGTCCTACATTAGTTCTACATATGACAACTTCAAACTGATTTGATAGAGAAGCAATTCCCTTTATTTATTATTTTCTCGAGCTTGTTATCTTGCAAGTTGCTACAAAAGGGTTATTTTCAACATTGGCTACTACCCTTGCAGCATATGGAGTACTAGCGTTAGTAGAGATATATGAGCTTGGAGGGGGGGGGGGAACACCAACACTGACATTCCCATCTTTCTTTTGACCTTTACCGACTACCATTGCTGATTGTGCCATGATTTCTGTGGAATGAATGAAGAAAATCACCATTGTTGAAGAAATGGAAAATATGGTTTGCAAATTCGCCTTCAAAATACATGGAATCCCATCAAATCTCAGTTTTACTATTCATCTGCACAATGGAAAATTTAAGATATCTTTCCCCCTCTTTAGAAAGTGAGAAAAATTATTGAGATTTTTTTTGAGAATCTTATATGTCACTTTTCTACCCACATCTGTTGGACATGTGAGACACGTCTAGGACATGTCTTTGACATGTTTTTAGTACGAGTCTTGTTTCAAGACATGTACTAAACATGTGTCGAACATGTTTCATAGCGCAGCCATGCCAAAGACAGAATATGGATATGGAACCCCTAAAGGATGTGTCTTGTTGCTTATATGCTTAGTGTAGCACTCCACTTGGGTTTTTTTTGTTGGCTTAACTAGCCTAGTGTTTACTTGTGGACTTAATCCATGTATTATTGTTGGACTCCCTCACCTAATTATATCTAAAGGGAATATAGTGTCTTTGTTATAACTATGTTGTAACTTAGATTGATATTTGGTGTGATGCTAGCCAATGTTTTAGAGCTTGAACTCGGGCTTGGAACTGGTCAAGGGTCAGCCCCACTCAAACCAAAATTGACATTGAGTTAGATCAATTTGAAATTAATGACTCAGTTTACTAAAAAATACATAAGATATTATAAATTTAATGAAAAAAAATAATAAAGATTCCAAACTATGATCCCAAACCATTAGATAAAAATACGCAAAGTCTTCTTGTGTGTGTGTGTATGGAACAGAACTTAATATATCAAAATGGCACCAAGTGCACTACATATAATAATCTGAAACAAAATACAATATCAAGGAGGCTCTAAATAGCCTCTAGAGTCTTGAGGGCCCTTGAAATTTCAATTTGAAGTTGGAAGATAGTCTGTAGTATACCCTCCTAATCTTGCCTCCTAAGTCCTAATTGATATTCCAACAACCCACAAGAATTGCCAAGATCAGTCTAAAATTTAAGTCTATGACTCTATTCTAAAAGCTCAAGCCTCCAAATGATCACAAATGATGAATGAGAGAAGTGACAACAAGTGTTGAGTATTGAAGCCTGTGGGATGCATGTGAGAATATCCTTGATGGCTTGTGTGATGCACATGGGAGAGATTGGGTTTGAATTTTGGTGCGATGCTGGCTTGTTTTGAAACTCCATGGATTGGATTGTAGAGCTTGGTGGGATTCCTTACTTGGCCTTTGTATTGTGGGCCACAGTTTGTGGCAGTCACAAATGGACATTGTAGATTTCGGAATGCATTGAAGAGTCCCTCCTTGAGATGAGTTGGAAGGATATGTTGTACCAGCTTGGGATGAGCTAAGGTTTTGTACTTTATCTTCATTACTATGATAATATGAAGTGTACTACCATTGTTTTCATGAATTTGTGTTGTAGAACTGATTTTTCTCATGCATTAAGCAAGTTTTATGGTTGTTTTATTACAATGATTTATTAGGACATTGGGGCTGAAAGCTATGTTGTTTTAGCATGTTTAAAGAAAATTTCATATCAGATTTATTGTTGTTATGTTTCTGTTGTAATTGAAGTAGTATTTATATTTGTGTATTGAGATAGATCTTTCCATAAGGGTTTCTAAAATTATCTATGCTTGGATCCTTTGCGGTGTCTACATTTTTTTAGTTTGCCTAGAAGTAGTGCTAGGAAAAGATGGCAGGGTTGGAACAAATCCCTGCAACAAGGTACCCATATGGATATGATACTTGTGAACTGTGGATGCTGAATGATGGAATCCTTAATGTAGAGTCCATGTCATATAATATACATGAACCATTGATGCACAATGGCAAAATTTTCAATGTCGATTTCACCCTAAATATATCCATAATCGTATCCTGGAAGCTCATATTAATGTAGTATGGTTAACATGACATTCAAATTGAGTGTCCCCAAAAAATCCACTTAGCCATACAACATAAAAATTGAATTTCCCGCAAAAGGTTGTTATTAAGGCATAAAATGGAATGGCAACAAACATTAAGAAGATTCATTAAATTTGTTGTGATTAGGTCTGCATGGGGATTCCAGGATCATTTTTATCATTATTGGATGGCCTCTACCCATCATTTGTTGGTTCCATGTGATGTACAAGTTACAACATCATCCCAACCAGCACAAGAGTCAGGAATTTATCATTTAATGAGGGTTGTAGGAGAGTTGTGTGGCTAATTTTGGTGGCACTCTTGCCTCTCCTTCATGGCTCGGGTAGATCTATGTCGTGGCCTCCATCTCTCCATTGATATTGCATGAATTGAGGAAGAGGGATGAGAGACTTGGTAGGGGGTTCCCTGCTTATGGTGCATGGATTTCCATCTCAATAATTTAAGAGTTGTAAAAATTGTACCACTTCCAGTTCCACTTACTGTGATTTATAGTGAGACATTAGCTCAAATAAACATGTTGCTGACCCATGAAAATACTTTATTTGTTTGGGGCCTGGGATTTAAATAAAATTTCATTCAGTGTATTTCTAGATTAAAAACAAAATTTCAATTGTAAAGAGTTGTGACTCTGTGAGGCAAGTTGAAACTCGACAGTTTAGTGTAATTGATCTCTTAACATGGCAGTCTTTTATGAAAGGGAGTGGAGAGGAGATGGATGCATGATTTTGAGACTTCCATGTTCACTTAAAAAAAAAAACAAAAAAGGTTCTTAAGGATTTCAATCTATTGATAGAATGAACGCAAAGGATGCAAGGTTTCTAAGATCTAGTCTATGGAAAACAACAACCCAACCCAAGATGAAGGACCAACCAAAGGTAGCATTTTCAGGTCCACCAAAGGTTTCCAACTTTCCACACTCTACAAATTTTGAAGATCTAGGTATAATGTTTAGGCTTGAGTCTTTTAATTTTATTAAGTTGGGTGTCTAGCACATGTTTGTGTCACTACCACCTATGCCCATTGATTGACTTTTCAAGTCCTCCCATCAGTTAGGGGAGAATTGAATCTCCAACTTTAACAAGGAGTATGGAATAAGCTCTTTAATCCAATCCAAAACTATCTTGTCAAGGTTAGAGAGTTTGAAATCCTCCTTTAGCTTTTGAGTCAAGGGATCTAGCGATTGGTATGAGAGTCAAAATGTCTCAACTAGTTCTAACTTTGTCTGTTGAAAAACCATAGTGATTGGGTAGAGTCTTTCTTTCATGTAATAGGATAGGAAAGTGTGACACTAGACTCATTGGTTTTAAAAGACATGCCAAATTTGAACCCTTGGACAAAGTTTTGAAGGGCTCAATAGACTCCTGGAAAAAATTATATTAAGGAAAAGTTGGAAAAACAAAACATTCATTCCTATGATTTACCATGTTTTATTTCATCTTAATTACTTAGTTTGTTACTGAAATCCATTTTATAGTAATTATGCCCTCCATGAGATATTATCCTTTTCATCATGAAAACAACCATTTTCTTTTTGGATACACCATTTTGACTCACATGATTAAACTCAATGTGACTTTCACATATAATTTAAAGAAAGAAAAATGGAGCAATACAGATTATTGTCTAGTATCAATGGGAGAAAAATGCATGTATCTATTTTAGAAAGCATATATACCTTCTCTTCTTCCCTTCTTCCGAAGCATAATGACACCTAAATATGAAAACATTGTGGTGGATGCATAAAAACTAAGTCAAATCCCGATAATTGAACGCACACAAACTTTGTCTCTTAAGGAATGCACACATCTAGTTGTGCTATAAATACTCGCACACAATACCAATGCTTCTCAGCAAAGTGGGATCTTTGTGATAAGATAAGTGAGGTGATATACAACTGGAGGGGTGAATATTTTTGTGTGTTTTTCTTCTTGTGTGCATTTCTCCTACTGACATAAAAATGTCTGAATAGCCAAGCACACTAAGCACAGATCCATATTAATCTGGACTCTATTAATTTTATAGGTTTGGACCTCATAGTTTTTTATCCCTCTTGGCACTTAATAGATTTAGGGTTGAGATAATTAGAGCTAATTAGACCTCATTGAGGTATTCATTGTTGATTTTCATACTTGGCACATCCTTTTAGGACCATTTTATGATACCTAGTGCCTGAGGAGGTCAGTGCCCTATTGGCACTCAAATCAGTCCTTGTGGATAGCTTAGGAAAACTCTCAGACTGGAAATATAGAATCAATGGTATGTATGTGTCCTTGTTCATGGATTGGAATTACATGTAACAATTAGTCTAGGGTGGTGGCACTGGATCTATCAAGAAAAAACCTCACTGGCACATTCTCAGTATCACAAGAAGTCCAGTTGCTTACCCGCATTTTGAGCTTCAACATTAGAGACAACCAGTTTCATGGGCCATTGCTAGAAGCCATTTTCAGGATTTGCAGTTTGACAAGCCTTGACATCAGCTATAATTACTTCAATGGATCCTTACCTGGGGGAGTTTCAGGCTTGAAGAACCTTGTGAACTTCACTGCTTAGAGAAATGATTTTACCGGGCCCTTCCATGGGAGTTTGCCGAGCTCGCTAATTTGCAGATGCTGAACTTTGCTGGGATTTGCTTCAATGGGAGCATTCCTAGCCAATATGGTGAATTATCCAGACTGGAGTACCTAATTTTGGCAGGAAATATGATCAGTGGTTTAATCCCTCCAGAACTTGGGAAGTTGCAACAGCTCAGGCATTTGGAGCTTGGGTACAATATTTACAAGGGTGGGATTCTATGGCAATTGGGTAACATGTCAAAGATGGAGTTTATGCATATTTAAAATTCTAATTTAACTGGTCCTTTGTCTTTGGAACTGGGAAAGTTAAAGAGGCTAGAGACAATGATACTGTACAATAAAAAGCTTACTGGATTCATCCCATGACAGTTGAGCAATATTGCAAACATGGAGTGATTGGATTTATCTCTTAACATGCTCACTAGAAAGATTCCTAAAGATATTTAGATGCTCAAAAAGATCACATTATTGAACCTGAATTGCAATAAAATCAGGGGAGGCATCCCTAAGGGAATTGCTAATCTTCCTAGTCTGCAAATTTTGTAAATCTGGAAAATTCTCTGTCATGAAGCATTCCTGAATAGTTGGGTAAAAATTATAGGCTAGTAGAATTTGATGCATATACTAATCAATTAACAGGACCCATCCCCTCTGACCTGTGTGTAGGAAACAAATCAGAAAGGATTATCCTCTTCTCTAACCAATTAACTAGAGAAATCCCTCACAATCTTACAAATTGTGCCCCTTTGTATAGGGTCCGGATGGCCCATAATAATCTTAGTGGTCACATTCCTTTAGGCCTTGGAAAGCTCCAAACTTAAATTACAGGGAGTTCCCTTGCAAAAATTTTAGTGGGCCTATTCCTTCTGATCTCTTAAATTCACCTAGTTTGTAATTGCTTAATGTTTCTCATAATTCTCTCCAAGGCAACCTTCCTCCAAAATTCAAATATCTGGTCTTCTCCGAGCCTGCAAATATTTTCAACATCTTTCTCAAATTTAGCAGGCATGCTTCCATCCTTTGAACATTGGAATTCTGTATACAACCTTGAACTTTAGGGAAATAGCTTTTCAGGTAGTATTCCCAAAGACATTATCAATTGCCAAAAGCTCTTGACCATTTCCTTGAGCCAAATCACTTGACTTCCATTGCAGCCATAATTGATCAGTATGAATTAATTAATTTACTTGTTATTTTTTCCTTGTTGTTTCACCATATATTTTTTAGTTCATTCATTTAAATAATACACTACAGATTATCTGATCTGAAACTAGTGCTATCATGATGCTTTTAAAGTATGTCTGTGGAACTAGTCAAGACTCATGGATGGTGAATTTTGACTTTTTGTGCTTCTCGTGGTACATATTTTAAATATACTATCTACTGAGTTATTATTAAAAGTCTGTTAAAATGTTCATACAGGTGGCAAGCAATAGAATTTGCAACATTGTTGTTTCATGCTGGTCACGTGGAAGAGTAAAGGCTGCAAAAGTCTTATGCTTACTTTGTCATTTGTTCTCTTATTTCTTTTGGCTGCAAACATTCTAAATTGGTTTAACAAGTTATGCTTTTCCTGCAAAAATTGGTTTAACACCTATTTTCACCTCATGATGGACTTTGCCTGCAAAAATATGCCTCCATTTATGCTTTTGGAGTAACTATTAGGGCACTGTTTGCAGCCTGGAAAGGGATCATCCAAGGATGAGAAAGGAAAGTGAACAGCCTTTCAGCATTGGGTTGAAGTTGTAAGCTTATCATCATTCCCAGAAACATCATTGACAGTTAATTCAAGTGTATGTTGTCTATGAGGAACAGTTCTTCATTCCTTGTCTAATTTGAAATGTTTATTCGGTATGTATGCATATTGATCCATGCCACCATTATGGGCATAACTTGCATTACTAGTATGATGAATGGTATAAATCTAAAACCAAAGCACCAATGCATGAGTTAGCTAACAGATATTGGGATGGTTATTTACATTTGTGTCCCATCTCTTAGTTATACTACTAAATCAGTTTTCAGGAGGGGAGAATATTGTAGGGTTTTCTTTTAATCACAACTCAGAACAATCATGAGAGTTGATTCCTCCAAATGACCAGTATATATAAGGATAATCAAAGTCAGATAGACAATCGGATCTATGAGTTTTGCAAATTTTCAAATATTATGCTTAATGTCATAATTGGTAACACATCAGCATTACTTCCATAAGGATAAATCTATCCTAATTCATGCACTAGGTAATTGTGTAGTCTTGGTTTATTTTGTTTGTAGGAAAATACAGCAAAACACGCACACACATTGAAACGGAAAAATCCTATTGTATAGTGTTTGACAAAGGGAAATCCCATTTTATAGCGTCGAACACATATATCATCAAAAAACATCCATTTCCTACAACTGCCTTTGTTTGCTTGGTCTAGACAAACAACGAGGGGAAGCAAGCTTGGTGAGGTTTGAACCTGGGCCATGACTATGACAAGCACTCTGCTTTACTTCTAGACCATTGTCTGTAGACTATGGAGTTGCATTTATTAGTTCTAATGGCTTGTTAAAGTGGAATATGTAGAGTTTTTGAGTCTTGACAAGAGCTAGGCAGAAGCCATAATCACTTTGATACTTATAAATAGTTACAGTGGCGACAATTACTTCACCCTAACTCTAACAGTACCTAGCTTGCAGAGGGTTAAATTAATCTTCAAAAAAGACTATAATGGCATAACCAAGTTAGTGTCCACCTATGCAACTGCCACTGTGATGGAGGTATGTCACCCTAGCCATGCAGCAAAGGGAAAGACAAAAATATTTCATGGATGTACCCTATAAATAAGTGGGATAATCAAATCCAAAGTGAAACATAAACTGTGGGGTCACTGGGTTTTAGTTGTTAGGATACTATATTCTAATAGTATATATCGTTGTAGGAAAATATAAATCTCTCCATGTCATGTTGGATCAACTCCATGCCATCATGTCAATTGCAATGGGTGTAGGCCTCACAACATACCATTTAAAGGGAACTAATATTGTCCCAAGAAATTGTGTTGTACTAAAGGCAAAACCTTGTTTTTTTCAAATTTGGGCAGTTTTGAGTAGGTTCTAGGTATGCATATGAGTGAAACCAGCAGCAAATCATGGTGATTATCAATTCTGGGAACATTGTAGACAAGTACAGTGGTGAGGAAACAAGTCTGAGAAGTCTTTTGAGGGAGATCATTAGTAAAAGGGCTTTGAATAACCATGAAACTCAGTTCTGAGTGTAAACAGTAGCATCCAAACAACAATGAAGGAACAATCTGAGCAAATCCTGTGGTGGAAACAACAGTAACTGACCTGTGATGTAATGATGGATATCCTCCTGACAGCTTGTAATAGGTTGGCATAATTGAAGACCTGTTTATCAACAAACCTGGGTGAATAATGTGGGAAATATGGTGCACTGGAGAGAAAGCAAGTGCCCAACCTTCATAAATTATATGGTATAGAAGAGGTAGAACCACCCCTTGCCTCACAGCCACAGTATCCTGAAGCAGCAAACTGTTGGACACCTTTTCTAGCCCTGGGTGAAAGTGCTCTCTATTAAAGAAATGTAACTGCAGAAGATATTCTATTTTGTAACACATAATAAATGTAACTACAAATCCCTCTGCCTTACAATCATAACAACATTTATTTATGGGCTCTGATTTTAGTGCAAATGTCCCAAGTCAGTGTGATTTGGTTCCTGTACAGTGGACTGATGTTTTTCAGGAATTTGTGTTGGTGAAATGGATACTGGCCATTTTTGTTCAATTTTAAGTCTTTATTTTTTCTGTTTGATGTGTTATTTCCTTAAAATGACTTATCAAAGTATTTCCTCTAATATTTCCAGGTACTTGGGTGGAGCCTTTGATGTAGAGTCGTTGGTATAGAATTTTTTACATCAGTTTGCAGGCAACTTAGCCATCATTGTAAATGTATATGACACAACCAATAAATATTTTCCTGTGTTGATGTATGGTATGGGCTCTAATAGCCACCACATAAGCGAATTGGATTTTGGAGATCCTGATAGAAAGCATGAACTGCATTGCTAGTACGTCTTGTGAATTTTGAATAGTCAGTGGTGTGTAAGGATTTTTATCAGATGGCATTTCTTGTGAATTTTTGCATGATCTGTGTGTGAGGAAGTCAGATTGTCCCTGGATTTGAGTTCCTTCAAATAATTTTTATGGGGTTGCCTTTTGAATCCTTCTTTGAATATTGAATTTGGCACAAGGGATCTACTTGGTTTAATTTCAATGTACTATCAGATTGTTTCCTTTTGACAAGGAAAAATACTAGGTTCTGTTTGTAGTTTTGTAGATTGCTTAGACCATCTCTTGCCTGATTCAAGTAACCATAATAAATTAGAGTTGGTGTAAACATATTACGGAGAGAAATGCACTATATTTGATTGGCAGTTATGCCCTTACTTTTCTATAAAGTGGAATAAGAGAGTGCATCTCCTACATTGTTAATAATTCCAGCTATATGAAGAGAACTAAAATTTTGTTTTTCTAATTAGTTAAAGGTTCTCTTTGACCTAAATTGCATACAAACAAGGAAACCAAATACATAGCTGGGTAGAAATAACATTGATGACAATTTCATCTATATGAAGACAAATTCTGCAGGCCTTGAGATCCTCACTAGGATCAGGTATTGATTATTTTAACTGAAAGATCGGTATGCTGAATATTGTTTTTTAATCAAGGGGAATTTTACAAGCAGGAAGGCACTGGTACTAATACTATATGCATGTATGGAACCGTGCCTTTGGTATCCCCTAATCATGTTTCAAAACAAATATCAGACCATAAATATTTTAGATTCACTTTACATTAGCTGGCATCTTGTTTTTGAAAGTACATTTATTTTGTTGATTCCAAAGGTGAGGTATGCATAATACATTTGCAATTGCTTACATGACTTAAACATAATGAAGCTCTTATGTTTATTTATTTGAAAGATGATTAAAATCAGAATCATATTATTTATTTGAACCTCTTATGTTTATTTCATCAGGTCCATCCAGCAAATTTGAACATCATAATCCTGATGATACTTTTGTCACCAGCTGCCAGCATCATATATATAGGGTCTGCTTAAAGTCTAATGTGGCATCTATAATTGAGAACTCAATGGAGATGTCAGAACCCTCATATGTTTATCTCAGAGTACAATTGCAATGCCCAAGGTAATGTATAAGCATCTTACAAGGAATTTGTGGAAACTTTTGACTGGTTGTGCTTTTTTTACCTTAAACATGGCAGTTGGAGTTTAGGCAATCGAAATGCATCTAGACAGGATTACACATTTAAGTTTTTTCACACCAAATTTTGAAAAATATCAACTTATGTTATCATATTTCTTGGAAATTGTTGTATTGATATGTGTATTTTTCATGCCAAGTAAACTAACTAACTAATACTCCTCAAAAAAGGAATTTTCACTACAAATTTACCTTCAAAACTACATGATTAATTTCTGTCGCAAATTTGTCTTACATCAGTTATATGAGGACAATATTTTGCCACAATTGTCTCACAATTGTCTTCTATCTCACACTTTTTGGAGGAAAAACATCAACTGTCTCACAATTGTCTTAGGAAAAATGATTCTAGAATATTTGAGTGGGCATTGAGGTGCTTGAGGAAAGTTCTCAAAGACTTGCATTAGACAATGATATTGCCAAAATACGTGAAGTAGATTCAACTACCATTAACATGACAAATGCTACTGAAAAGTGCTTGGTTGTCCTCTTCAACAAATCTTAAGCATCTTCTCTTTTCTTACCAGTTAATTATTCTCTCCTGTATTTCTTTGATATGACAGTAATTTTCTTGGATATGTTAAGCTCTTGTATTCCCCATATATTTTGTACTTGTTAACTCTGTTTTTTCTCAAGAAAAGGGAGAAATTTTCTTAACTTTTATAATTGAGAAAATATATTTATATTTCTTACTATGTGGTAGGTGTGGACTGGAGCTCAGTAAAACAAATTTAGTTGAGCTGCTTGATGTTGATACTGTGCAAAACTATGAGAATTCACTGTGGATTTCTTACAAAAATATTTACGGTTCAATGGTGAGGTCGGATATGATCAATTGTATCAGGTGTCAGCAGAAGAAGGCAATATTATCTATGAGGATGTCTTCTAGCAAAGGAAAAGGTATGCTGCTTTTATGTTTTAATAGAGTGGGGAAATAAATCATGATTTCAAGCTTGCAAACTAGAAATTTAAATTTAGAGGATTATCTCCTTTTTGATGAATATAGATAGCAAGGGAAGACAAATCAGTTGTTATTTTATGGTCCTCTTCATCCAGAAATACCACAGATGTACATAGATAATTGAATTCTTGTCCTCTATTTTCTTTTCTTTCATCAGTTTCCATATTGAATAGAGGTTTTACAGGGAAGGAAAAGACTGATGATGTTGTAAATCAATTGGAGAGTCTACTAAGGGATGGAAATGTGCATTCTCCAGTCTTTTGTGTATGTACAGAATGTGACTTTTCTTGGTGTGCTGCATGTGGGTTGTCCAATTCCTAGTCTGAAAGAAAAGGAAGGAGAGGTAGTCATGTTCGTAGGGAAGCAGAAAAAACTACAGAATCTATTGGATAATGGCAGATCTTGAATCAATTCATACTAAGTACACTAAAGGAACTGTTAACTCTAACGAGTATGCAACAGGAAATGTGAACTCTAACGAGTATGCAGCAGGAAATGTCGACTCTAAAGAGTATGCAACAGTAAATGTCGACTCTAATGAGTATACAACAGTAAATTCCAACTCTAATGAGTACACAATTGGAAATGTCAACTTTCATGAGTATGCTACAGAAACTGGTAACTCTGATGACTATCCCACAGAAATTGTTAACTCTGGCTACACCACAATAGTTGTTAGCTCTATTGAGTATACCCCAGTAACTATTAACTCTAACAGCAACCTTAGCATTGCACCTCATGATTTTGATCATGACTGGACAACTACAGTATCAATGGGTGGCTATTGGTCCCCTTTTGATAGAACAAATCATGGGAAGAAAACTATCTGGAGTGTTGGTACTGGATTTGAACAGTCTCATGGCTCTCATCCTTTCTTAGGTTTATCAGCCTATGTTCTTCTGAGTCAGGAAAACATTCTTAACCGATTTTTAGAATACTTTATGATCAATGATTCCATGTTAGACATATGTGCAAGGAACAAGCTCTATCATCAGCTGGTATCCCTGTTGACAGCTATGAAATAGTATCCAGATCTCCTTTCAATATTGATGGGATCCTGCCTGGAAAGTGAAAGAAGTGATAGTTCCAATCATAACATTGGAAGTGATGGTTCTTTAATTGGTAAAATGAAGAACATATATGATCAATCCAAAATTATCATGAGAAAATTCCCAGGAGGAATTGATGACAAAAATGTAGAAGCTGATGTTGGCATTGCAAAATGTCTCTTGGAATGCTACGAGGGATTGGCAGAAGCAGCTCAGAACCAAAAATCTACCATACCACGGATAATATCTGTTTCAGATGGGGAAGATACTGAAATGACAGAGTGCAGTGAAGCTAATTCAGATCGTTCAACATCTGTTTCAGTGGAGGAAAGCCCCAATGATGAAACTTGTTCAAATAAACATAAGAAGGCTTTGATGTATAAAAACAATTTGAATTTACTCCAATTCCTGGACTGTTCCTTGATTGTGGCGGGTTTTCCACATCACACTTATAGTAACAACTTCACTGGGTGAGGAGCAAATCGTCAGAGCATTGATAATACAGGTGAGCACAATAAAAAAAGGATGATATATCAAAAAGAACCTTTTACATCTTCAGTCAGCACTGTAATACTCCAAGGGTCAGCAAGAAACAAGTGAAAATCTCAATACAAAGCATGTACACATACTTCATAAACAAAAAATAGAACAAGCAGAGAATATCAAAGATACCCTAAGCACCTGGGTATCAATACAAAAGAAATAGCTTCCTTGTCGACAAGTCTTCCTCTAGAGTGGGATTCCAGCATACATGTGTGAGTAGATTCCAGTAGAATGGATTTGTTGAAAGCTTTAATTGTGGGTCCCAAAGGAACTCCATACCAAAATGGAGTATTTGTATTTGACATTTATCTTCCACCAGGTATGACTTCTTTCGGAGTATTAATTCTTTTGGTTTTCTTCCTTTGCCATTTAATTTGTGTACTTCTGTTTCGTCTCTTTCACATTCAAAATCCTTGTTAACTACTAACCCAATTTCCTTTTCCTTAACTTATAAATGACAATGATATTTAGAATTTAAATTCTATCTTGTTCGCAATGGCCTCAAAAATAGATACAAGTGAACACTGTAGATCACCTTCAACCCATGGAAAGCCTAACTCCAGTGTGTGTGCATCTGCAGCATAATATTGGGGTCTCTCTTAGGAATCAGTAGCAAGGAGTGTTCTCTCTTAAGAGTGTTTGTAAATATGATCTGAATTTCGCATGTTTGTAAGCATGACTATGTTTATCTATGATTTTTTATTTTTCCAAAGCTGAATAATGCTGCTACTTCTGCAATTTGTTGACTTTCTGCATATGTTGAACTTTACAGACTTCCACTACTGCTGGTATTAGTGGCTCAAGCCAGCACCTCCCAATTGTAAAATTATTCAAAATCACTGTCTGAAAAATTATCTTGAAAAGGTTTTGCAAAAAGTTGTTATCCATCTTTTGAAGAATTTATATCTGAATTTGGAATCATCAGATGAAAAATCTTATTCTATAAGTGCAGGTTAGTTTGAATGTGATATAATTGCTTACTTATTTTCAGTATATTTTTCAATTCTAGGAGAGGTTGAGGTTGATGATATCGATTTGTCTTTTTTCTGAATGTTGAAAACAAATCTCTGGCAAACTCATAGAAAAACCAACCCAGTCACAAGATTGTAATTATTGCCTTCTTCAGGTTCCAATCCTGGTTCGGATATATGATCATCTTTGAACAACTCCCAAGGATCCTCCTCTTTTGTGCTTGCAATATTTAGTACGAATTCTTACCTCTGCAATTGGTTGTATTGTGGGGTGGCACATGGGAACTAGTGATCCCTCTAGCTGGAAGAAGATCCCCATCCTTGTACAATCAGATAAGTTTCAGGGTCTCCTGCTATTTCTGCACAACCACTTCTAGATTAGTGACCTTTATAGGTACATGCGGTGCCTCTACTTTCTTCTTTCCATTATCTTTATGTCAATATTCTTTAAATTAAATGATAGCTATTGAGGATTTCTTGGAGAAAAGACAACATATATTTTAGCAAGTTAAGGAGAATCTCAAACTAGCGCATTAGTATAAAATCCCAGCAGGACCAGCACCACAGTGAGTATGAATTTGAAGAGGGAGATTTCATTTTCTTGAGGCTGCACCTTTACAAGAAGAGGTCTCTCAAAGATAAAGGGGTGGAGAAACCTGGACCTAAATACCATGTTCCTTATAAGTTTCTATAAAGGGTGGGACAAGTTGCATATACTTGAGCTTCCATCAGGGTCGTGAGTGCATAACCATTCATGTCTCATACTTGAAAAAAGTGGTATGGAATTTTTTTTTAAATTCAATGTTTTACCTCCCCTAAATGATAAATGACATATTCTTCTGATTCTAAGGTATTTTTTGGTAACTGTAGAAAATAAGTTGAGGACTAAGGTACTGTTAGAATATCTCATTCAGTAGAAGGATTTTCCATTGGAGGATACCACGTGAAAAAGACCTAAAATATCGCAACATCCAACACTAAATTTGTTTTGGAGCGAAGATGTTGAACCAGGGACTTTCTTTTTAGCTAAAAGTTAAAACTGGGTGAATCATTGTATGATTCATACTTCAAACTAGTTGAAGTAGAAAGTCCACTCCCAAAGAGAAACACTTCCAATGGTTGTAGAAGAATTCTAGCATCTAATAGACTCTCCCACTATGAGTGCAATGTTGTGTTCCCTCCCACTATGAGTGCAATGTTGTGTTTTGAAGGTCTGATTGGGCCTCTAAGACTTGTTGATTATATAAATGCTTGTTTACTTCCCTGTTCTCTTAATGCAAAATGATAAATTGCACCCTTGTGAAACAAACCCTTCCAGCTGTACTAGTCACCCATTGATGAGAGAATGGAGGATCTAGTGAACACACCATTATCTTTCGAAGATGCACTTGCTGCTTTGTTTGACCATAGTGATCAAAAATTCAAAGGCACATAAAAACATTGTTAGGAATCCCTAGGTTACACCCCTATCATCCTAAACTAGCCTAGCTACCATCCCCTTCAACCCTAGCCAACTTATCCCTCAACGCAAGGCCATTTGCATCACTGATTTGGCCTATAGAACTTAACGGCCTGCGTTACACTCACTTTGGATTGGATGCTTTCCTCCATGATCCCAAGGCCATAAACCTTCAATGCAAGGGCTCTAGGATCCTTATTCAGCCATCTTCATACCTCTCAACCCTCCATAAACTCTTAACTATAGATTCATAAAGGAGGCAACCATCACCATATTTCCTTACCTCATTTGACCTTACACCAACCTACCAACATCCCTTTGACACCTAAGCTATAAACTCTCAAACGTTGCACACGCTAGGCCCTAATATAGTCCCAAAGATCACTGTTGGTTAAAATTTGTCTGGTTTGTATTCCCATTATTCCATCCTACCACAAGGCACTTACTTTATTGTGATTGTCTTCTCAGCCAGCCATCTATTAGAGACCTAAAACATAAACACAAGAAGATCATAAAGCTTTACCTGATCCGGTGGATTATTCCTCTTTGAAGATCCAATATGGTACATGGTTCAGAAACGGTGGTTGAAGAAAATCGGATGGCAAAAATACAAAGCATCGGAGGTCGGAAGAGATCTCCCTCTGCAACGATGGGTGGCCAAAATCCTAGTATGTCTGTGGGGATAAACGGACGCAAAAAAATATGAGTATCGGCGGTCGGAAGCATTTCCCCCTCCGCAACGTCGGGGCTCCTTGTAACGGAAAAGATGAGGAATAAAGGAGAGGAACCAGGGATGGTTCTAGGGGGGAACGATTAGAGGATTTTTTGGAGAACAGCAGTGCAACGTTTCTCTATGATGAGAAGCTTGGAGAGATCATTTTACTGTGAAAACTGTCCATGTGTTGTTCCTTTTGAAGTCGACTATTCTCAGTTATAACTTGGCTTCTTTTGTTTGTTGAAGTCCAGTTTTATAGCTTTCAGAGAGGATTCTTAAAGACTTTATGTCCATCATTCTATTTTACAGTTGCTGAAGTTGTTTCTAGAACCATTTTGTACCATTTTAAGAGATTAATTGGATCGGTGCCCATTGGAGAGGGACCCGGAGATGTAGCCCAGTGGAGGGGGTGAACTCCGTTATCAACTTTTGTTTTATGACTCCCTGCTTCTGTGTTTTCTTCCTTGTATCTGTCTATCATTGTTGTGGTTTTCATTCCTGTTCTGAGCATTTAATTTCTGTTAATGACGTTTCATTAATTAACCTGTTGCACGCATTCTTTTACAACAAACTTTTAATGCACTAAAGTTGAGGTCCTACGGATCATACTTTGGTATCAGAGCTGGTTGACTGTTGTGCAAGTTTGTGAATGCTTACTAGGTCCAGGTCAAAGGTTGGTGAAGGAGAATTAGTTGAAGGAAACCCTAATATTGGCTCCAGGAGAACATTCTCAAGAACCATGTCTTCTCCATGAGGGGAAGAAGAAGGACATACCGAACGGGAAAAACCTGTTATTTCTGAAACTGAATTTCTGGAGGCTTTTATGAGCATGAAAGCCATGATGGAAATTCTACTCGATGAGCGAGCAGAAAGAAAGAAGAAAGAATAAGGATCTTCATCCAGAGATGCAGAAGTGAAGACGGAAGAAAAGGGTAAAGGAGTAGGAGGTGATGGTGATCCTCCTGATACTAAACATATTTTTTCTTCTTCTCATAATGCAAGTCCTAATATGCCTTATTTCAAATTGGATGTAAAGTTTGAATTACCTATTTATAATGGAGATGTACATGCTAAAAAATTAGACAATTGGATCAAGCAGCTTGAAGTATATTGCAGGGTGCAGGGCATTAATGATGACCCTTCCAGGATTCAATTGGCCACTTTGAGAATGAGTGGAATGGCTCTTACTTGGTGGGAGAGCAAGATTCAACAAGATCTTCGAAAGAATGGTAAAATTATTTCAGTGTGGAATGAATTCATTGAAGTATTGAGGAAGCAATTTTATCCTTTAGGTCACATGCAGCAATTAACCATGAATTGGAAAATGTTTAGACAAGCTAAAGGACAAAGCATTCAAGATTATACTCATGAATTCAGAAAGAGGGCTATTGCATTGAATGTTTCATTAGATACACAGGAAACTCTTCTTAAGTACATTGGTGGCATGCATTCTTATTTGAAACATACCTTGTTGATTTTTAATCCCAGTAATTTGGATGATGTATGTGTTCAAGCTACCCATTTAGAAGCCAGGGGTAAGCATGCTAATGATACTTTTGTGAAGAAGTCATTTAAATTTGACAGCAAATCAAAAGGTAAAGATAAGGGGTAAAAGAATATGGCTACTGTTAAGAAAGAGGGTGAAAATACTACATGTTCGCATTGTCAGAAGGGACATGACATCTCTAAGTGTTGGAAACTTCATCCGGAGTTAAGGCCAAAGAAGTACAGAGGAAACAAAGATAAAGGAAAAGCCAAAGCTACTGCAGCCGTTATTCAAGACTTGGGATCCGACTCGGGTGATGAAACAAAGGTTACAGCTGTCGGAATCCAAGGTAAGGATAAAATTATCTCACTTCCCATTGATGCACAATCAAGTTCTAGTGCAAGTACAAGTCTGCCATCTACTTTTAAGAAAAATGATAAAGATAGAAGTGCACTGTTTCATGTTCATGTCATTGCAAATCACACAAAGATTTATACATTGTTTGATAGTGGTTCACAAGTAAATCTAATATCAGAAGAAGTGGTTAAGAAATTGCATTTAGTTACTATGCCTCATGAAAATCCCTATCCTCTAGGTTGGGTTACTAATGATACACAATTGCAAGTTACCAGGAAATGTGTATTAAAATTTCCAATTACTGAAAAGTTTAGGGATGAGGTAGAATTGGATGTAGTACCACTTGACATTTGTGGAATTGTACTTGGGAGTCCATATTTGTATGACCGGAAAGCAGTCTTTTATGGAGAGTAGAATAAGTATCATCTTTTTAAAGAAGGTATGGAATATATTGTACGAGCACATAAGATAAAAACCAATCTAGCAATAGTCTCTGCAAGACAAATGAAGAGGTTGGTAAATGCTAGTAAGACTTTTGTGTTGATGATGGTTAAGATGAAAAATGATGAAGTCTCTAAATATTTTGAAGAATGTGACCCTAAGCACAAATCTAAACTGATTGACATCATTTCTGAGTATGATGATTTGTTTCAAGATCCGAAGGGGTTACCACTGAAGAGAGAGATTCAGCATGAGATACATTTGCAGCAGGATGTGCCACTCCCGAACATAGCCATGTACCGGATGTCTGTAATGCAGAACGAGGAAATCAAGAAGCAGGTTCAGGATCTTATTGAGAAGGGGGTCATCCAGCCCAACACTTCTCCTTGTGGCTCTCCTATAGTCTTGGTTCCAAAGAAGGATGGGTCTTGGAGAATGTGCATTGACTATAGGGCCCTTAACAAAATCACCATTAAAAACAGGTATCCTCTTCCTCGTATTGATGATTTGCTTGATCAGTTGAAACATGCAACTTACTTTACAAAATTGGATCTGCATAGTGGGTATCATCAAATCCGTGTTGCTGAGCATGATGCTTGGAAAACAGCTTTTAAAACGAAACAGGGTTTGTATGAATGGCTTGTGATTCCTTTCGGGCTATGTAACGCTCCTGCTACTTTCATGCAGGTCATGAATGATTTCTTTCGTTCATTCATTGATGATTTTGTAATTATTAATCTAGATGATATCCTGGTGTTTAGAAAAACTTGGGAAGAGCATGTTGTACATGTGAAAAAAAATTTAGATGTACTGAGAAAAAAAAAGCTTTATGTAAAAATGTCTAAATGTGAATTTGCTAAAGCTTCTTTAGTATATCTGGGCCATATTATTGGTGGAGGCCACTTGCGAGTGGACCCAGCCAAGGTTGCTGTCATTGTAAATTGGCCACGGCCTAACACCGTTACTGAAATCAGAATTTTTCTGGGTGCGGTTCAGTATTAGAGGAAATTCATTTCTGGGTTTTCCTCCATTGTTGCGCCTTTGCATGCATTAACAAGTGTTAAAGAAATTTTTTAGTGGGGAGGCAAGCATCAGAGAGCCTTCGACACTTTGAAGGAAAAGATTAGCATAGCACTAGTTCTGACATTGCCAGATTTGCAGCATCCATTTGAGATTGAAACCGATGCCAGCGGGTTTTCCATGGGAGCAGTTTTGATGCAAGGAAGGAAGCCAGTCTGTTACCATTCAGAAACATTCTCTACTGCGGTAAGTAACTATCCGACCTATGACAAAGAATTGTATGATTTAGTACAGAGTGTGAAGAAGTGGAAACATTATATCATGGGAAAAGAGACAGTCAAACATACTGATCATCAGCCACTTCAATATTTACAATCTCAAGCTAAAATACAACAAAGTAGGCATTTAAGATGGATGGGGTTCTTAAAACAGTTTCATCTCGTAATTAAGTACAAAAAGGGAATTCATAATAAAGTAGTAGACATGTTATCAAGGCCACCTATGAATGCTTCAATCATTCTTCAGAACAGTTCATTAACACATGAAATTTATATTGAACAGTATGCAGAAGATAAAGATTTTAAGAAAGTATATGCATCACTTATACATGGTAAACAAGAAGAGAACTATTATGTGCATAATCAACTCTTGTATCATCTTGGTAAACTTTGTATTCCAGATAAAGAAAGAGTGCATGTGATTCAAGAAGCACATAGTTCATTGATTGCGGGACATTTGGGAGTAAGTAAAACATTGTCTGTATTGCAGAATCATTGTTATTGGCCTCAAATGCAAGAAACTGTAGCTAAATATATAAGAGGTTGTGTTATGTGTGCAACAAGTAAGCCTAGCAATAGGAAATTGGGGTTGTACACTCCTCTTCCAGTTTCTTCTCATCCTTGGGAAAGTATTTCTATGGACTTTGTAGGGGGACTACCTATGTCTAGAAAAGGGCATGATTACCTATATGTTGTTGTGGATAGGTTCAGAAAAATGTGTATCTTAATGCCATGTAACAAGGAGGTCACTACTGAACAAACAGCTCTTTTATTCTTTCAAAATGTTTGGGTACATTTTGGGCTACCCATGTCTATTATATCTGATCGAGATTCCCGGTTCTTGGGAAAATTCTGGTCAACTTTATGGGAGCTTATGGACACTAAACTGAAGAAAAGTACAACCTTTCATCCACAGACCGATGGGAAAGCAGAGGTAGTGAACAGAATAGTGGTTCAGCTGCTTAGAGGATATTGTAGTAAGCATCCTAAACTTTGGGATGAGCAGTTGCAGTATATACATCATGCTTATAATCATGCAGTTCATTATTCCACGAAAATATCTCCTTTTGAAACTTGTTTTGGTTATCTGCCAAAAACACCGATGGACTTCTCTTTTGGCAAAGATGCAGTGGATGGACATCATGATGCAGATAAAGCTTTAAAGTTCATTCAGAGAATCCAAGCAGTGCAGCAGGCAGTTCAAGAATAGTTGGATAAGATCCAGGCCAAGTACAAAGCTAGGCATGACAAGCATCGAATTGATCATCAATTTCAGGTTGGTGACCGAGTTTGGTTACACATCACCAAAGAAAGAATGAA
>LPNX010416833.1:590316-661001 GCA_001517045.1 Pseudotsuga menziesii
ACAGTTTTGTTGAGCTATAAAGACCAGGAAATCCAGTTTGTTAATGCAATATAGTAACATGGTGTGAATGAGTCAGATATGCCAAAAATACTAGGCACTTGTGCTTCCCCTCATTCTTGCTTATGCCATTCTCTTGCTACTTGTGCTTCACCTTGATCTTGCAGAGAAGATTATTTTACCTTATACAAACGAGTAGTCTGAGTGACTCTGAGATCTAGCTGCCTCCATTGAGGATGGTACAAGAAGTAGCAGTGAAGTCTGAAGAATTGATTTCTCCCTTCAATTGTCCAATTTTTGGTTCTACATATATAAAAGTATTCTTACAGTTTCCAGAATCCATAGCATTTACTTTCTTATTGATAATAATACCTTTATTGGTTTTATGTCCAATCTATCCACCTGCAATATGTCTGTCTTATTTGAGCAAGGCAACTTTTTGTGACTTAACATCATAGTAGTTTAATATACTCAAGTCATGATTCTCTCTAGTTCTGCAGAGAGAAGGATGCACAAATTTTAGATGCTGCACTTGGTCTATATGGATTTTGTGATAATATTGTTTTCATAGTTTAACACCCTACCCTCCCTTCTTTTGGGGCAAGTTGTAACTCACTTCTGAATAGCTTGTGATGATCAATTTATGTGTTGGATGATCATGTTCCATATCACATTTTGAATCATTACAAGAGTATTTTTGGAGTTGGTTAAATATATTTCGGCTTCTTTTGTACCATAGATGATTTCATACTAATAAGAGTTCTATTTCATTGTGATATGCTTCAAAGCACAGAGTCAGATGATGAGGTGTTGTTTGATGCCACACAAGGTCTAATAGAAAGGCTTGCAATAGAAGCATATGAAGTTTCCATGGTAATACCAATAAGAAACCTTGTAAATGTAGTTCTTAGAGAATGTTAGTCCATTGGTTTTGACTGCTATGTTGTCATTTTTCCACTGAAAAGGTGAAAATAGAAGCTAGGATTATGGAGGGTGACGTAGGTAAAGCACTTTGTCATGAAGCTGTAAGAATCAATCCCATTGCACTTGTAATGGGAACAAGAGGACCGGGGATAATCAAGAGGTAAGACCCTTTTATTTTGAATACTCTGCATCTCCTTGTCAGCTTAAAGTTGTGTTTAAAAGTTAAAGCATATCTGAAATGCAAGTATGCTATTTTTGGTTCAAATGTTTTGTTGTTTCTGACATCTTCTATGGTTTGAAGTGTATTGCAAGGGAGTGTGAGTGAGTACTACTTTCACCATAGCAGCTTCCCTATAGTGATTGTTCCTCCCAAAGGTAAAGTTCATTTACTTTTTTTTTCTCCTTATCAAGTAGTTGTTGTGCATGGAGGTTTGGACCTGCATACAACATTCTGTTTTCATACAGAAACTTGTATCCAAATCATGTTGTTGGTTTTCAAAAGGATTCAACCTGCAAAAAAGTAGCAGTAAATATAGTTTCACAATCAAGTGTGTCGTTTATCATGAAGTCTACAAATAGAATAATGATATAACCATGATTATGATAAACAATCGCAGCAGATCAATAATATTATCATCAAACAAAATAACAGTAATGAAATAATGAAAACAATAGTAACACACACACTATAACACACTTGGATTTAAATGGGAAACCTGAGTAGGAGGAGGAAAACCCACTGTCGAAATGGCATAGCTTGGTTATATTTGGGAGAATAAGAGTACACTAGTACAGCTAATAGTATAAGTTCATAATAGAGATAATAGATAACCTATTCAGCTTGGGACTAGGTCTCTACATAGCCTAAGGTTATTGACAATATCAATATATTGATCAATGACCCTATCTAATGGTTTGTTTGATCTTGACAATATTGATCATGCACTTTATTTATAAATTATTACATTGTTTGTGTCGATACCTTATGGGATTTACTTACAAAAAATGGGGTGCATTCCCACACAACAGGCTTATATAACACTGAACATTATATTTATCTGAATGTCTAGATTTCAAAATATTCTACCATCTCTCATCTCTTTTGTGCTATTTTTACAGAGGCTGGTGACCAATCAACATTATAGAAATACAACCAGATCTCTATTTCACATGGACACGGGGAAGCATGCTTGCATTTGGTATGATTTTAGTGTCAGTCTCAGGTGATTGTGGACTAATCTATTTGCAGAAATTGATTGTGTGTATTTGTTGAGCACAAGTGATTCTAAAGTTTATCAGATCAAAAGTTCATATTTTGAAGGCAAATTTTATCAGATCAAAAGCACAGGCCATGACTGATGATATTGAGGCTATTTCAAACAATTTTACCACTGGTATGCATATATTACATTCCTAGAAGTCTTTTAATATTAGGAAACCTGACTGTCCAACATGCCAAATGAGTTCAAATGGAAAAAAAATAACAAGCAGTATTTCTTTTTAGATTCGTGATTATAATTCATAGAAGTATTTTTTTGCATATACTAGTATATATGATTTTATTCCAAAGTGGCTAGGTTGTATGGGTGTGGTTCATGTATGAATGTCGTTGTGTTGATATGGCATGTCACTAGAATATATATGTATATATAGATAAAATTCATGAAATTTTTTGAGTGAATATAAAGTGAATTTTCCAGAGTCCAGAGTCCAAGAAAGAAAAACTCATGATTTTTTTTTATTATATATAGATATAGAGGGTAAAATATGATGATTGTTGGCTTGATGCCTGAACAATGTCATGAACACTTTGAGGCTGACAAGTTAAAAAGAAATTTTTATAATTTTTTGTTTGTTTATATACAAATATATGTTTGAAACAAGAACAAGGTAGGCATGTAGGAAATTGGGAATGTTGATGCTATTTGATGGGTTTTGATTATACTGGTGGTTGATTATAACATCACAATAGTTTGATGGGGTTCTAAATCATTCATTAGTTTCCATAGTTGTCATGTCATTCACTAACCACATGACATATAGGGGTGAACTCCTTCACAGATTGCACTATGTATGCAGGTTTCTACCTGTGCAGTCGAGCATAATTGTTTTGTGGATTCGTTGATTATCTTTCCTGTTGAAATCCATTTCCTGGTTTAGAGTTGAGTTTTACTTTTCTTAGGTACTAAATAGTTGTAGATTTATCCATTCAAGTTTAATATTAACCAATTCTTAAATTGAATTTGTTAGATTAGATTTTATTATTTTGCACATGATCTTGGTTATTGTTGTTAGCTGTTGAACAAGATAAATAATTTGCTTCATTGTTTTTCTACTTTACAAGTGATATTTTTTTATTGGATTTTGCAGGAGTGAGCTTAACTTATAAGTGGGCCATTGAGTATGAAGAGCCTACTGTTGAAGATTTTCCATTCAGTATGAAGAACCTGATGTTAAGGCTTTCAAGCTGCTAAGTGTGGTTTTGAAGCTGCTGACGTGGGATCTAAGTATGGTTTAGTGTTGAGTATGGTTTTGAAGCTGTTGACGTGGGATCTAAGTATGGTTTTGCAGCCAAGTGCAAGTATGATGGTTTAGCCATTGTAATATTTTGAAAAGTGATGATTTTCCTGTAAAGTTATATGGAAATTAATATGAGTATTTGAGAAAAACTTATATTTATTGTAATACTTTTGACATATCATATAATATAATTTGTGGTTTAAAACTTATATATATGGTTGTACTTTATGTTATGTACCAATGTTGTAATTATTAACTAATTAATGTGATATTGTATGACTTACATGTGTAATAGATATTATTTACAAGTGTTATAATTAATTATAATGTGACATTGCATAATTCACAAGTATATTAGATGAGAATAAATGTATGATTCTTTTTTTAATTAAACATAATATCATATTAAAAATTTATATTGATTAATAATGGACACCATTCAAACTACTAAAATATAATGACCACACATAAAGCGACTAAAAATGACTAAATTAGTGACCACTAAGTGAGAGATATGTGACCAAACAATGAGATATAAATGACAAAAAACATGACCAAAATTTGCATATCAATGACCAAAAAATAGTTTTGGTGGCTAATTTACGGTCTTTTATTATGCGACCAAATTTGGTCATATTCTAGCTTGTCATGTGGTCATTAATTTGGTCATAAATGTGGTCATTAATTTGGTCATAAATGTTTTTCATATAATTGGTCATAAATGTGGTCATTAATTTGGTCATAAATGTGGTCATATAATTGGTCATTGATTCAAATACATGACCAAATCAATGACCAAATATATGACCAAATTAATGACCAACCGACAAGCTATAAATGACCAAAATAAAAATGACCAATTTTGGTCGTGTAATAAAAGACCGTAAATTAGCCACCAGCGATTGCCAAACCAAAAGTGATCATTGATATGCAGATTTTGGTCATTTTTTTGGTCACTAATCTCTCATTTTCCACTAGTGCAAGGAATCAAGCAATATAAACACATGAAACAATAAATATGGGAAAGAAAATACATTCTTTATTTGAATTATTGGAGAGACTACAACCTTCATGCCTTTGTGTTGAGATTTCCTTCCAATGGCTCCTTGTCTCTAACTACACCTTGCCTCCAAAGACTCAAGAATGATTTTGACAGATTTTGGGTATGGAACACAATTCTTTCTCCTCTAACCCATGGGGGATGAGCTATTATTTAAAAGCATGGGAGGATAAGTATGGTTGAGGATATCATGGGTGAGGTGGAGATTAGATCCTAAAAGGGAGGATCTCAAGCTCCAGCTGGTCCTAAATCATAGGGACTAGGCTCCACATAGGAAAGCTTCGAGAATCCTCTCGAAGCTTCTCTTTTTGCCTTCAAAACTATAGCACCACTTTTCAAAAGAAGCAAACAGGAGGTGATAAGGGGGCATCGCCTTTGTCAGTAAGAGAAAGAGCGGTGGCACCTCTCTTATCTCATGTATCAGGAGCGGTGTTGGCTCTTTGCTTCTTGGGTAACACTTTTGATCAATGGGGAAAGAGCATTACCAACTCAAAAGAGGGAAAAATTGCAAGGGGTTCATTTATTCCTTCATTTCTCTAGGGAAACTCTGAGGGATTGGAGCAATCAAGAGGATACCTATCTCATAACATGAGGGTGATGTGATTTCAGTATAACAAATATCCCCCTTAAAGTATAATGGCTATAGGGAAACGATAGGCAATATACTTTGAAAGAACAAGGTATAGTGTCGAGGCAAAGGTACAAAGGTCAAAACTTCTCAAACATCACCAACTGTCTATAGCACATTTTGATACATGTCCCAAATGACTCACAACATGGCTGCAGACCAATACAACATAGATCCATGTGAGATACAAAAAAGTCATGGCTACTAAAATACAGTGTAGATTCATGCGAAGAAGACTCAAATTTGGACATAGCTACTAGACATACAATGTATATCTATGTCATACAGATGCAAATATGAGCATAGACACGAACATACAAATGTGGATCCATGCTAGGACTCATACAAAACTCCATCACAACCTAGGGAAAGCAATGAACACTTAACAAATACCCAGGGTCTTCGTCTTGTCTTCCACAAATTACAATTCTATCCATGTGATTACAATGATCTGAAGTCGAACATGGTAGAAACCACTTGATTAGCGGTCAATGATGTGAACCGTTAACAAGTGCGAGGGAGATCACCATTAATGTCAATGATTCCCAAGGTACCCTAGTACAATCTACTAAGTGTGAATAGATGATTTGATGTCGAACACTCAGTTGAATATTTCAATCAAAGTTCAATGATGTGAACCGTTAACAAGTGCGAGGGAGATCACCATTAATGTCAATGATTCCCAAGGTACCCTAGTACAATCTACTAAGTGTGAATAGATGATTTGATGTCGAACACTCAGTTGAATATTTCAATCAAAGTTCAATGATGTGAACCCTTGTTGAAAGCAAGAGAATATGTCATTAAGGCATACAGATCTCAAGATACTAAGTTTTTGGTTCTAAGACTATTTCCCGAATGATGAGCTGATGTCGATGGGAATAGTCTCGTCGAAGGAGGGCCATGATGAGTCCCACATCAACGACACGAAACTTGGAACATAGTTTTGGAATGATGCGAATATGGTAACCATAGGACTAACTCAAAAGAACTGACATAGAGGCTGTTTTGACCGTAGGGGTAAAACCTCTTCAACTTCCCTTTGAATATAGGGGGGCACGACAAAAGACTTGGCAGCATGACTAGACTAGACAAACACACAGTGCGACAGTGGACAATGCATTCTTTTGAAAGACTCAAAGGAATGGCATGAATCATGAAAGTGGATCATCACGGAGATCAGCTGAATACCCAATTGACTGAAATGATATGCAAAAAGGTGCCATGTTCAAAGGTAACGACAAACAACTGCCATTATTGCAAAATGTTTTCCCTTTCCCTTAATTTCCCCATCATGATTGATGAGTGCCTCTTTTCTTTTTTACGAGTTCAAAGAGGGTAACAAACACTCATTATAGCTCATCCGAAGACAAGTCTAAACTCATATGTTTTACAAACCTGAGAGAGGAGGCGTTCGTTCCCAAAAAAATGTCTCTCAATGTTTAATTTAATGAGTCCAATGAAAGAAAACTCGGTATAGTTCATGTTTAGAGAGTCTGAACAACCACAGAAGAAGACTCCAAAGGGTCTTTTTCGTATGATTTAGTATCTAAGGCCTGAAAAAAGTATAAAATCATACCTTAGAGAACTCTTCCGGTCATGATTGGCTGGAGTGTTCCTTTTTCATAAATAGTCTATCCGAACCGAAAAAGAGATAACCTACAGTCGGAGAGACGACTCTTCAAATACTTTTACGAGTATGAATAAGACAAGTACTCGACAATATTTTCACATTTTAAGAGTCTGAAATGAGTTTAAAGAAGACTCTATTTTTCATGTTTGAATCCAGAGCACAAAAAGTAACAAACTAAGCTCAAACCACTTTTCATGTTTTAACCAGAGCACAAAAAATGAAAAGTAAGCTCAACACCATCTTACTGTTTTTAATGAGCTCGAAGATTAGTTGAAAGAATGCTCAGGGATTGGTTTCATTTTTACACAAGCTTGAAACCAATGGGTAAACTATGCTTGAAAAATCCCATTAACATGATATACAAATGTTGGAATCTTTCCCCCAGCATGATTTCTAGCGAAGCCTACCCCTAACATGGTTGCTAGGGGCTCGACATGCCCATGCCCCTCAAGCTTCGTTTTGTCTGACAATTCTTATTCCATACCCAACCTAAACACCTGGTTACTAATGTGAAAATGTTCACCAGGGGGGTAGGAAGAACAAGAATCGGGTAGGTGAAAAGAAGGTTCAAGTTCTAACACTGAAGGGAAGAATCGAATCAAGGGAAGGGGATCTGTTTCATTTTTACACAAGCTTGAAATAGAAGGTAACTATCCTTGGAACATGGTTTCATTTTTATGCAAGCTTGAAACCAAAAGGTAAACTATGCTTAAGGACATCCATTTAATTTTTTAGAAATCTTGACATAGAATGGGAACTTTTCTCACGGGCATCTATTTCATTTTTTAACGAGCTTGACACAAAATGGGAACTTTTCTCAACACATAGTTTCATTTTTATGCAAGATTGAAACCAAAAGGTAAACTATGCTCTCAAACCTGCTCCTACCAAACATGATATCTAGAGGTTGGTAGGTTGCCCCTATTTCATAAAATCTAGCAGCTTAGCTCCATTATGAAGTCCATAGACTAGAGCCATGCCCCCCATTTTACCTATGATGGGAAGAATCTAACTAGAAGAAGGGGAAGGAACCACAAGAACATGCGGCACATTCAGGGTAGTTTGATTACTAGAAGTAATGCGATGGTCAGGTGTAACAAAGGAAATCTGATCAATGGTCACAATATTCCCATCATGGGGAAAATGCATAACTCTAAAGAGTGTGGACACAACAGCCTTCATGGCATAAACATAATCACACCTAAGGAGAAGATTGAAATATAAAGGACATTGGACCACCATAACATCAATACAGATAGTTTTCCCTCCTAATGTAATAGGCAAGCAAGGAAGGGTCCCTAAAGGTGTAGTAAGTCTTCAATTAAAATCCAGTATCTGATCGGTGGATGGCACAAGCTGAGGAGAGCCTAAAGCTTTCCAAGCAGTTGAGGATAGAATACTAACATAAGACCCTTCGTCAACAATAGTGTGAAGAATCCGCCTAGCAATAACATTCACAACTATCTGGAAAGGAACACTCAAATGAAGACGAGACTCTGTTAGGTTACTCCAGTCAAAGTAAATAACCTCACTACTCGTAGCGGGTTCTGTCGAAACAGACAAAATTTCCTCTTGTCAAGAACAATCAAAATGAAGCATGAAAACTTCAGCAGGTTTCGATTCATTCTCTACTGGAAGAGAAGAACGAGACGAAGATCCGGGTCAACGATTTTACTTCAGTCTTAACACTCTCTGATGAAAGAGTGGGATAGGGTGGAGATGATGTTGACTCGACCACTTCAACTTCACTCGTCCAAAGAAGAGTGGGATCAACCGTGGATAAATCTAAATTGACCACTTTAAATTCACTCTTGGAAGGAAGAGTGGGATTAACCGCAGATGAAACCGAATCAACCACTTTAACTTCACCCTTCAAAGGAAGAGTGGGATCAGCTAAGGATGGACTTGGATTGACCAATTCAATTTCACTCTTCAATGGAAGAGTGGGATCAACCGAGGTTAGAACTGGATTGAACACTTTTTCAACCAATGGGGGTTCAAGAGACAATTTACGATAACCTATTGGAAGCCATTGACGAGAAACAGTAATATCTTCCAACAACTTAGAAGCTTCATCCATGAGGGGACAAAGGTAAGTAAAGTGCATGTCCTTACAAAGAAAGCAAGAATTTCTAACTTTACCCTTTCAACTCTTAACCACAGAGTCATTGGTTGAGGGGGGATCATTAGTGTGATGACTAGAGGCTGATGACATGTCTTTCCAGGAAACCTTAGACCACTCTTCTAAAACTAGAGACAAACCATGAAAATATTTCAGAAGGTGATCACCCTTGCAAAGCCTACAAGGGAATTTGGGTTTACCCGGTATTTGGGTGTGCATATCAACACTGTCCGCACTAGGAGGAGTGATTGGTTGAGACTTGGTTGTTTGTTTGTTTTTCTTCTTCTTAATCTTCCTTTTCTTGTTCTTCTTATCCACCTGAATACTAGTACTACAACTTTCAATAGGCGAAGAGGTAGAAATGGGAGAAGACACATCTGATGAAGAAGGAGAGGGATCAACATGAGGTTGATGCTCTTGCAATGAAGGATTAAGATCAGAAGCAACTAGTGTACATGGGATAGCTGGACTAGAGAATAACCAAACAGGTAATCCAATAGTCAATCCAGGAAGGCTTAACGTAGCCATGAGAGGAGGACCAACATCCCCATATGGAGGGAACACAAAAGACATGCTTGGTAAAGGAGTCTCTTGGTTGGTAGTATTGGAAGGTGAAGCCATAACTATGTAACAAAAATATCTCTCTCTTGTGAAAAATCCTAGCTGTACAGATAACAAGCGCTACTCAAACTAAAAGAAACAAGCAAACATGTGAAAGGACATAAGAGTCAGGAACCTCACAGGATAGGCCAAAAGGATAACTCAGATGGATAGGGTGTCCTAGTGGGGTCTCCCAATATACACAAGGTACATGGGAGCTCAAATCGGTAGTAATTTTTTCTAATGCACAACCATTCACAAGGGGCCTTCCTACATACAATCGAGTACATGAAGTAGCTTTCTATATACCTCAAGGGTACGTGAAAGGTCGTTCGATATACCGATGGTACGTGGAAGAACCGCGTGAGTCCCAGGTTGTAGTACGGAAAAATAATGACAAATCCTACATTTAACGACGCCCGAACACGTCTCTAACCTATCACACAAATTGCTAAAAAATTTAAACCTAAGCTAGCGCTTAATTTTATCTTGTGCGTTTAGGTGGAACCATGGAGTGAAAACTTGTAATTAAAGAAGGTGCACACTGATCTATATGATAATGCAAGTTTTCCTCTTCAATGAAATTCTACCTAAGAGAGGGAGAGAGAGGTTCAATCTATTTGAAACATAGATTTGATCCCATAAAACAATGAAACAAATTGCTTATATGATCCGTTCCTAACTGAAACAAACAAAAGCTTCTCTTTTGAACTGAAAAAGAAGTGAGACCTCTACTGAAAAGCAAGAAAGGATTGTTACAACTTTATACAAAAGTGTTCATATTTTTCAACTAAAGTGCGAATGAACTAATCACCAAATCATACAATAACTTTCATATGTACTTTTCCACAACTTTATGAAAAAAGGAAAAAACATACAAAAACCATGTATAACAAATGAAGAAAAACTGAAATGAATATTTTCGTGTTCTATCAAAGAAGACAGAAATTAGAGATCTAACAAAACCAAGTTATATTCAAAGCCAACTATGAGGCTTTAAAAGACCAAAATCAATCAAAATTATTGAGAATAACTATGGATTCATACACACTCAAGGGGGGTCCGGGGGGGGGCTTTTGGCTCTTTTTTTTTAATTTTTTTAATTTTTGATTGAGTTTTCTATTCAAAAATGAATTGCAGAGTTCAGAAAACAACTGTAACAATCTGAAGCATGCATCTTAGATACTAGAAGAAGCATTTAAGAATCAAATACTAAACAGGGCTAAGAAGAATACCTGGCACCGCTTCTACAGGTGTTGAACAGGGCGTTACCAGCCTGAGCATTGCTTCTTGCACACAAGAACAGAGCAGTGCCACCGCTTACTGTAGGATCACACCAGGGCATTACCAGGTCCAGCACCGCTTCTTTTACACAAAGAAAGTGCGATGGCACTGCTTCTTTACCATAGAGGAAGAGCGGTGATAGCTCTAGAACCACACTTATAACATAGCTCAAGAGCGGTGCCCAAGATGGTGATTTGAAAAATAAAAAAGCAACAGAAAAGGAAGTTACAGACTAAAAAATGAACCCAAACAATCACAAAAAAACCCAGTGAACCAAAAATATGAAGATCCAAAGGCAGACAAAGGAAAAACAAGCACATTCAAAGCAGATCTACAGATCTATCCATGTAAAAGTAGATATAGAAATTGAAAAATGAAGGTGGAGGTTTCAACTTACCAATGATCCAGAATTTGAAGTCAATCCCCAGTCGAGTTGCCACTTTTGTTAGCGAAAAATACACACCTCCTACAGGCAAGAGATGGTTCCCTAGTCTGAATGGAACAGATCTAGAACAAAACACAGACACAGAATTCTAGACTCTCCCTAGATCTGGTTAATCACTTGAATGGAATTCCATGATGCTTCTCTAAAAGGATTTCCTCACTATCCTTGTAGAATAACCTATAAAAGATGGAAGACAACAAAGAAAAAATGATAGCATACAATATAATCAACTAGATCTATGCTTGTGACCAAGGAATCAAGCAATATAAACACATGAAATAGTAAATATGGGAAAGAAAAGACATTCTTTATTAATGAATGATTGGAGAGACTGCAACCTTCATGCCTTGTTCATGTTGAGAGTTCCTTCCAATGGCTCCTTGCCTCCAAAGACTCAAGAATGATTTTGACAGAGTTTGGGTATGGAACACAATTCTTCCTCCTCTGACCCATGGGGGATGAGCTAGTATTTAAAGGCATGGGAGGATAAGTATGGTTAAGGATCTCATGGGTGAGGTGGAGATTAGATCCTAAAAGGGAGGATCTCGAGCTCCAGCTAGTCCTAAATCATAGGGATTAGGCTCCACATAGGCAAGCTTCGAGAATCCTCTCGAAGCTTCTCTTTTTTCCTTCAAAACTCTAGCACCGCTTTTCAAAAGAAGCAAACAGGCGGTGATAAGGGGGAACCCCCTTTGTCAGTAAGGTAAAGAGCAGTGGCACCTCTCTTCTCTCATGTATCAGGAGCGGTGATGGCTCTTTACTTCTTGGGTAACACTTTTGATCAATGGGGAAAGAGCGTTACCAGCTCAAAAGAGGGAAAATTGCAAGGGGTTGATTTATTCCTTCATTTCTCTAGGGAAACTCTGAGAGATTGGAGTAGTCAAGGGGATACCTATCTCATAACATGAGGGTGACAAGATTTTGGTATAACAATTTATAGTTTGTTGAAAAAATCATTTGTGACCTACCTTTCTATGGTGATTACGCATTACTTGAATACCAACATCTATATTTATAATTTAAATGCTCATCTTGAATGTATTCATACATTTTATGTATGCAACTTTTTAGCATACCTTATTTCTGGCGTTGAAAGAAATTGTATATCCATTGTAATGTTATGTATAGTTCACATTCTTGTGCAAAAAACTTTCCATTCCAGATTCCTTGACACGAGTAATAAGTTTTTACATGTCTTGATTACATTACAAAATATTCCACAAAGAAGAAGAAATCAAATTGACAATACTGGTAAAAGTTAAGTTGGAAACATGTATGGTATCATTCTTTCATATAATTATGGAAATGTAGATATACACGATTATATGGTCTATGGTTGGGAAAATTTGCATGCCTTTAGTGTCATATTTTGTGATAGTCAAGCTTTATGGTTTTAACTAGATTCTATGTATGGTATTTTTAGTTGTTTGAGGAAGTTCTAGTACCCATTTTAAAAAATATTTGGTGGAGATATTCTATTGAATACCTCCCAACCTTACTTATCTAAATACTCATGTTTTTTTTGTGTTGTGTAATGTGTTGCATCATGTTAACAAAAGCATTTGATTTGTAGTTAGTCCTTCCCCTTATGAAACGATGCTTCAAGATTGTCTCTCATTAACAATGTAACAAATTGTTAGTTATTGGATTGTATGTTTTCCATGTAATCTGTTCAGAGATTAACAAAAAATAAATTGACCATTACATCTTGTAAATAGTTCAATCACAATAAAATAGGATGTGAGGGACTTCCCCTCTTCTAGAAACTTCTTTTTTGTCGAAACTAATGTGGTATCAATGTCCAATAAAATAGGATGCGAGGAACTTCTCTCACGTTACCTGCATGTTTCCCACAAAAAATGGAAATGTTTGGGAGCCTCCCCTTAATGGTTTCAATTACATTTGGATGACCATTATATAAATAGGAGGTCATGTAGTATGTTCTCCAAGAAAATGTGTTAATCGTCATTTTTTGCTAAAAAATAGGTCTTACAAGTTTACTACATCTAATTGTGTCCATAATTTGTATATACAGTTAGCATTGACACAACTATTTGTTTGCAACATGTCAATGTTCCATCTAAATTCCATGTTATATATCTGGTTGATTCAACAAACCATATAAGTTGACATGTCAACTTACCAAGTTTGTTTCCAAGTGTGGAATCATATTGTATTTAACCTATTCAGCGTATTATTGCACCTTCTTGTGGAAATTTCTAGTTTAAATAAAAACTCAGCGATCCATGAGTATAATTTAGTTTGAGCAAAATATGGTTCATCGTGTGCACAAATATACAAACTAAATTTAGGAAGGTATCTTTTAAGCATGTAAAAATCCATATAACTAGAAGATAAATTTGTTAAAAATATGACATGATATGTGAAGGGTTATGATTGGAAAGGTTATGGACACTACATATCACCCACACCATGGGAAACACCAAGTATCACCATGACCACTTTCATTTCGAGCGATCCATGTCCCTTTGAATTATGGTGATAAGAACAACCAATACTATGATTTTGTTACCCAATGTAGTTATAAAGGGGAAATGCCTTGTCTACTATGTTGTTTTGTGACCCTAAGACATGGCATGTATGTTGTTGTTTCATGACATTGCTATTATTTAATAATGGTGTGGATGCTATTGTTTCACTATAAAAATTTGATAAAAAGAATTATATAATTATTTTTTATATAGTTTTCTTATAATTAAATTTATTTTGCATAATGAAATAATATAATTAAATTTTGTATATGGAAAAACAATATTTAAAAAAAATCATCCCATATTTGTAAAATGGTGTTCCTTTTTTGGCCAAATAAACATATTTAAAGGGTGAAAAATGACATAGATCCACACATATCAACCACTTTTAATAATGTAGTTGTGCTAATATAACTACATCCAATTAAGTAATTGATGATTAAAAGTCTTACTTTTAATGGAAAAATAACCATAAATGATTATTAAAAATTTTCTTTTAATGAAAACATAACCCTAAATGATGATTAAAAACTTATTTGTTGGAAAAACAACTATAAAAACGTTGAGGGTTTGAATTTGTAAAATAATTTTATTTAAACTCTTTTATTTGTTAGAATAATCAACCCATAGTTACCTACCTTAGACATTAATTAAATCATTTTTGTCTTATTACCTAGTCTCCTAGATTCCACTCTATGCTAGTTGTCTTCTACATGTCATAGAAGTCAACACTTGCTAAAATTAAGTCATGGAGTGCTTGGGAAACCTCCTAGAAACCATTCTTAGCATGTCTTCTTTATTCCAGATCTTTCAAAGTGCATATCTGCTTTTTCTGAAAAGCTGCCTATTTTATTGAGAATTAAGGCAAAAGGAAAAGCTAGACTAGGTGTAGTTGACTTGTTTTTTTCCCACATCATCCTCCATCATTTTCTCCTAATAAAAGCATGTATGAGTTTTCTTTCCATCCCTCATTATCTTTCCTACTTGACTTTGCCAATTCATGAGCATCTTAGTGGATTTGAAAACTGCTTTATGCACCTATGGGGGATTTGACTAGATTTAGTAAGCCTACTTTTTTACTATTTCGAATGGCATCCTTATGCATTTGAATCTCTCATGTAATTATATATTATAGTAGCCTATTACTTCACAAGGTTTTCTATTGTACACTTATTCAATACATATTAGTTTTATGCTCCAATTTCAGTCTCCTTAGATGTTAATTTTGCATGTTTGATTAGCAATTTTGTGAGTGTAATTGTTCTATATATTGGGTTCAATTTCCACATGGTATCAGAGCCTTTGTAAATTGATTTCTCTCCTTCCATATTACTATTGCAGGTTCAACATCTTGACTGGGAGTATATTCTGCTGACTGAAGGGCACCGTTTCTGAGCTATGGACCAATCTCAGAAGATCATCTTGACTCCATTCAATTTCTTTGATTGGAAAGCTGAGATGGAGATATTGTTGAGAGCGAAAGGTTTCTATAGAGTTACTATGGAAACTGAGGTAGATCCCAATGCAGCTGCGGAAAAAATCAAATGGCACAACAAGAGGGATGAGACCTATGGTCTTTTGTGTCTAAGCATTTCAAGAGACCTCCTCTTCCATCTTGATGGATTGAAATCACCTAATGAAGTGTGGGAGAAGCTTGTAGATCTTTTTGGTAAGATAGATGAGATGAGAGGAAATCAAATCGAGAATCAGTTGATCTCCTTGAGTCCCAACAGCTTCGAATCCTTGCAACTCTATTTTTCCAAGTTTAAAGCCCTTGTTTTGCAGCTAAAATAGTGTGGGATTGAAAAGAAGGAAGAGAAACTAGTTTTGTCCATATTCTCAAAGCTTGGTCCTGATTATTCAGTGTTTGTTTCGACCTTCCATGCCACCAAGTTTACAGCTTAAGCCTGGAAGATTCCTAAGTTTACAGATTTCATGGAATCCCTCACACATGAACAAGATAAGTTGGTGATGATGGGCACCATCAAACCCTCCAAAGACCAAGCTTTGGTTGCTGGAGATTCAAGGGTGGATTCAAAAAGCAAGAAAAAATCTAAAAATCCACCTGAGCAAAATACAGACAAGAACAAGTCTCAAGAGGAGCCCCAAGGCTCCAAGAAGAACTTCCAGAAGAAGAAGAACAAAGGAGAAATGACCAAGTGCGCATACTACAGTAATGCCTATCATCCTAAGAGCTCTTGTATTAAGAATCAAATTGACACGTTGACCCAACTCCTAGAGAATAATAACATCTCCCTTCCTGATTTCTCAAAGAAGAGGGAAGGAGGATCAAATTCAAAAGACAGAGAGAGAGTACATGCTTTGGTTACTGGCACATCAAGCTCACCTAGCTTCATCATAGATCCTGGAGCTTTTAGACATATGGTTTCAACAAAATAGGCATTCTCCTCTCTTGACATGTTGAAAGGTCCACCAATAGTTTTGGGAGATGAATCCCTCACTGAGAGTTTGGGGAAAGGAAGGATTTATCTTCACCATGGTAAGTTCAATAATGTGTTGTATGTTCCAGGTCTTGCCTCTAATATCTTGTCAATGTATCAGATGACTCACACTGGGTCTCCAAAGAAAGTCATCTTCTCCCCTGATGATGTTGAAATCACTGATATTTCAAATGGTAAAGTCATAGCAAAAGGTATTGTTGATTACACTTCGAAGGTATAGATGTTTTCCCATTTTCTACCCTACTCAAACCCCTCTGCTCTTCTGATTCATGATAATGAGGAAAACAAGCTTTGGCATGAAATATTTGGCCATCTTAACTACAAGTATCTTTCTGATTTGAGTGAAAAAGATATGGTCATAGGGTTACCAAAGATCAAGTTTTCTAAGGGAGTCTATCAAGGTTGTATCGTAGGAAAACACCCAGAGCACAAATTTGACAGAGTTAGTCATGAGAGAACCTCTACACCTCTCGAGTTGATCCACAGTGACATTGCTGGTCCATTTCCTCATATGTCCATGAGTCAAGCCAAATATGCACTGACCTTCATAGATGACTTTTCCAGGTATTGTTGGGTTTACTTCCTAAAGCATAAGTATGAAGTTTTTTACCTCTTCAAAGTCTTTAAAGCCTTGGTTGAAAACCAGTCTGGGAGGAAACTCAAGATCCTCATATCTAACAATGGTGGTGAGTATTTCAAGTCTGAGTTCATTCAGTATTGTAAATATGCAGGTATTCATATGTAGCATTCGATCCCTTACACACCACAGCAAAATGGTGTTGCTGAGAGAAAGAACAAGTCACTGAAGGAGATGGCAACCTGCATGATGGAGGCTAAGACTTTGCCACCAAATTTTTGGGCTGAGGCTATAAACCATGCATCCTACATTCAGAATAGGGTTCCTCATAAGCAGCTTGATGGTATGACCCCTTTCGAAGCTTGGAGTGGGCACAAGCCAGATGTGACCCATTTCAAGATTTTTGGCTCAAAGGCTTGGGCTAGAATTCCAACTAAAAAGAGAAAGGCTTTGCAGCCCCAAAACCAAGAGTGCCTATTTGTTGGGTATTTTGAAGTTTCAAAATGATACAATCTAATCAACTTGAGCACTAACAAATATTTCATTGAAAGAAGTGTTCAGTTCCAAGAAGAGCCTTTAGTTGCAGTTGAAGTTGGAGAGTCTTCTTCACCGCCAGATGCATTGATTGTAAGTGGAGAGACTAATGAGTTTGCTTATTCTGATATGTCTGATAATGATGATTTGATTTCAAATCCTAACAGTCCTACAAGACCAAAATGGGCATCAAATACATTCATGCAGCTGGGGAACTAGCTGGAAATCCTAGTGACACTAGGAGGACTAGATCTCAGTTTGAGAGTGCCCTTTGAATGAAAGATCCTTTATTTGCTAAGAAGTGCTATCTGATGGTTGAATCAGATCCACAAACATATGAAGATGTATCACATGATCCAAGATGGAAAACAGCCATGAAAGAAGAATTCAACTCGTTCCAGAAGAACAACACTTGGGAATTGGTTGATCTTTGCCTAGGGAGGAAGCTAGTTCAATGTAAGTGGGTTTTCAAGACTAAGTTTGCTGCTTATGGTTCACCTTTGAAATATAAGGCAAGATTGGTAGCCAAGGGCTACTCACAAGTACATGGTATTGACTACAATGAAACCTTTGCACCAATGGAAAATATGGACTCCATAAGGCTAGCTTTATCCATTGCAGCTTCGAAGCAGTGGGAGGTACATCACATGGATGTCAAGTGTCCTTTCCTAAATGGAGATCTCACTAAATATATTTACATGTAGCAACCTGAAGGGCTTGTTTCTAATCCATATTTAATGTGCAGGTTAAAGAAATCATTGTATGGGCTCAAGCAAGCCCCCAGGGCTTGGTATGCCAAGATTAATGGCTTTCTGCTTTCATTGAGTTTAGTTCGATGCAAGTCTGATCCTAATGTTTATTTGAAGCTAATTCATGGTTCTTTGATGATTATTTTATTGTATTTGGATGACCTTCTAATTACAGGAAGTTCAAAGAAAGAGATTGCCTCCTTGAAGGATGCAATGAACCATGCATTTTCTATGACAGATTTGGGATTGTTGAGCCAATTCTTGGGTCTCGAAATTACTCAATCCCAACATGGAATCAAAGTACATCAGTCCAAGTATGCCTTATATTTGATGAACAAGTTCAACATGAAATATTGCAATCCAAGCAAGACTCCCTTCCTTTCAGGACTTAAGCTTGAAGAAGCAGGTTCTTCTCCTATGGTAAATAATACACTGTATAGGCAGTTGATTGAGTGTTTTCTTTATCTTACACACACTCGACCTGATCTATCTTATGCAGTTAGTGTGGCTTCAATATACATGGATCAGCCTCATGAGATCCACTAGAGGGTAGCCAAAAGGATCCTTAATTTTTTTCAAGGAACAAGAACTCGTGGGATCTTCTACAAAGCAAAATATGATCTTGATTTGATTGGGTTTAATGACAGTGATTGGGAAGGTGATAACACATATAGAAATTCAACATCAGGATATGTGTTCATGTTTGCAGAAGGACCAATTATCTGGTCAAGCAAGAAGCATAGTGCCATAGCACTCCCATCTACAGAAGCAGAGTATAGAGCAGTTGTAAATGCAACAACTCAATGTTTGTGGTTGCAGGGAATACTTGGAGAATGTGGCTTCGAATCAGAGTTTTCAACTATTATCTATTGTGATAATTAGAGCACCATTCGAATCTGCAATGATCCAGTTCAGAGACAGCGAACCAAACACATTGAGATCCATATGCACTACATCAGATAGCTTGTGCATGATGGCACCATTCATCTACTCTTCTGTGCATCTTCAAAACAAGTAGCAGACATCTTCACCAAAGTTTTCTTGTAAGAAGACATTCAACAATCTCAAATAACTACTAGGGATTGTTGATCATGTTGTGAAGCATGATTGCTGACAATATTTTCGAATTTTGTTGTACTGTCCATGTTTAAGGGATGATTTTCCCACTGGGTTTTTGCCTCTTTCCTTGGTTGAATAGACAAGAAGTATGTAAAGGGTGACTAAGCCTTGTTGCTGGGCCCTATAGTTTTCTGATAATTACTCATAAATTCAGGCTTAAGGGGGGGTGTTAGAATAATCAACCCATAGTTACCTACCTTAGACATTAATTAAATCATTTTTGTCTTACTACCTAGTCTCCTAGATTCCACTCTATGCTAGTTGCCTTCTACATGTCATAGAAGTCAACACTTGCTAAAAATGAGTCATGGAGCACTTGCAAAACCTCCTAGAAACCATATTTAGCATGTCTTCTTTATTCCAGATCCTTCAAAGTGCATATTTTCTTTTTCTGAAAAGTTGCCTGTTTTATTGAGAATTAAGGCAAAAGGAAAAGCTAGACTAGGTGTAGTTGACATTTTTTTTTCCCACATCATCCTCCATCCTTTTCTCCTAATAAAAGAATGTATGAGTTGTCTTTCCATCCCTCATTAGCTTGCCTACTTGACTTAGCCAATTCGTGAGCATCTTAGTGGATTTGGAAACTGCTTTATGCACCTATGGGGGATTTGACTAGATTTAGTAAGCCTACTTTTTGACTATTTCAAATGGAATACTTATGCATTCAAATCTCTCATGTAATTATATATTGCAGCAGCATATTACTTCACAAGGTTGGCTATTGTACACTTATTCAATACAGATTAGTTTTATGCTCCAATTTTAGTCTCCTTTGATGTTAATTTTGCATGTTTAATTAGCAATTTTATGAGTGTAATTGTTCTATCTCTTGGGTTCAATTTCCACATTATTATTAGAATGTTGCTTATTTCTTAATTTTAAATTTAGTATAAGTTATTTTAATAACTAATTTATTTTATATTTTATCCTCTTCATACCGGTGGCACCATGTAACAAGGCGTAGCGACAATGCTGCATATTCCCTTCCCTTAGGATTGTAAAACTTAGAGCAACTTTAAGTTTAGGTAAATGAGGAGTCTACTAGAGAGGGTGTAAAGCTTTATTTTTTTGGACTATAATGTTATTTGCAAGAAAAGAACATTTGTTTATAATGAATGTGATCAATGACCCTAAATCTTTGAGATGTTAATGTTTTCTTAAAGCGGCTACTGAAGTAATTAATTCTTTGGGAATTTATGTGAGTATTTATTTTACAGAACTTAAAATCACATATCAACCCCTGCAAATAACCCCTTTTCCATTATACGTATCTCAAGTAGAATATGCATTGTCATTGGTTTGTGTGTGGTTTTGATCATAAATTTCAAAGGTCAATTGTTGTAGAGAAAAACATTAAATTTCATCTTTGTAATGACCGAATGTAACACTAAACACATGCAAATAGGGTCATTCTTTACTGGTGAAGTAGATGAATATTAAACTATCCACCAGGGTTTCATTCTTGCTATATATTCCATTCATTTACATAAATTCCCATGCAAAGGCACATCCACGACATCACGACATAGTATGAATAGCTCCAGAGAATCTGTGTAGAAACAGAAAGAGATATGCCTACAAAAGCATATCCCCCATATGCAACGTGGTAAAAAATTGGAGCTTCTCCACCACCAAGTGGATATAATGACAAACGTAATATAAATAACTGAGCCAACCAACCAAGAATACCCCTTGAGAATTGAATGCTCAATGCCTCAGGATTGAACCTGCTCAACATAAGCAACAGATTGGAAAAACATATTCAATGATCTATACCTTATAAAATATTTTCTTTCTCAAAAATCCACAGCAAGAGACCAATACAACAAAATTATAATTATTTTTCAAAACACAAATCTCTATTATCGATCTAGAGAACAATGACAACCATCTATATTTTTCAATATAAATTTAAATTATTTATACAATGAATGTAGACATGTAATTTATTTTTTTCAATTTTTATAAAGTATATTTAAATTGGTGTAGGTCTAGGTAACACAAAATTCTAGCAAACTAATGATGAATTCTATAAAAATTTAGACCTATTCACTAGCATGTGGAATTGTGCAACAACAAGCTACCCTCAATTTCAGATGAGGACCTCAATCATCCAAGGAGTGCAACTTATCGTGTTTCCATTTTTAGCAGAGCAAGAATTTACTTTTGGAAACAATGTTAGCTCAAACTAATGAGATTTGAAAGCAAAATATTGACGAGTAGTCAATTACAACATCTGATGAAGGACCGGAGGATGCATGGTTCAAATATGGAAAATGTAGATAAAAGAAAGAAGGATAAGTAAGAGAAGAAAAAAAAATTGGCATGATTTTTTATTCCTTCAATTGCTTATCAAGAGTAGAAAGGCTAAAACCAGTAACGCATGATAAGACACAAAGTAGAGAATTTATATCATAGATAAGTGGCTTGTGAGTGATACCACATGGAATCTTCTTAGCTATCCTTATCCAGTTCCCCTAAAAGAAATACGATGAAAACATAGAAAAAAATTAATTTGATTACAAAACATCCTCAAAGAAAATGTTACCACTATGGAGAATGAAATTTCATTGCATCCAGATACTTTCTAACTTACCCTGTGAAAAAAGGGAAACAAAATTAATTTCATATTGTTCTTCACATATTGACTGCTGACTTGATCGGAAAAATACTTGCTGACCTGCTCATAAAAAACCATCACCTCCGCTTATTAAGAGAAACTATGTTAACCAGAAGGAATTCAAATTATTGTTTTTGTTGTAAACCCCTATCTATGGAATTAAATTGACTTGTCTGTTATTTTCAATGGATTCATATACTAAATTTCAAGGATATTCAATAAGGTTTATAAGTGCAAGAAGGAGTTTTATTATTTTACAGTTAGGGCTCATCTCTTGGCATCTAAATCAACCTCGAAATTGCATTGTTCGTACAACTCTGTAGTTGTATGAACAGAATTGGAAATCAAAATACATGATTCATTTGGGTTTTTGACGCAATTTGTAGTGGATATAAATTCAAACCTTGTTAGACTATCTACCATAAAATTGAATACCAATATCTCAACTGAGACACACTTTTGATTTGGTAGAAAACACTGTTTTGTGTTGTTATTCCAAGGGTTTTGTGGTTTTGCTCATTGCATAATTGCAAACCTAAACTAATGATGTAGAGTTGTATTGTACATGTAAAATTTTGGTTTTCCAAAGTGTCCAGTCTAAATTAGGTGTTTACATGCCTGGTTCATTATAGTAGAGTAAAGATACGTCTTAAGACATGCCATGTCATGTGAGGCATAAGCTATGAATCCTAGAAGCCATTTCTAATGTAGAAAATGCATTTCGAATATAATAAGCATTTCCTAGCCAAAGAATTTATCGTGGAAATGATTATAGCACTTGGAAATTTGCAAAATCATCGAGAAACCACACGAGTAATTTCTCAATGGTTTTCAGAAACATTGAAATACTATTGGCATTTTAGACCATTTAACTTGGAATGTTTTAAACCCTTAAGAAACATCTGGCCTAATCCTAAAAGCATCCACTAACCCTAACCCATATAAATAAAATCCTTCTAGCACAAAAAATATGAAAAGAAGAGGATATATTCCTAATTACACCTAAAGGAGCAATAGACAGGAAAACAAATAAGCACTCATCGGTCTTTGTCAGACAACTTTTTCACTGGATGATCATCATAATCGAGATCTTAGTGGACCACCTATGTATTCATCCAGTTGTTGGTCAAGCCATGTGAGCACACTAGCCAGGTTAACATTTATGATTTTGTTTCTTTAACTCTTAACTATAATAATAATAATATATTTTTTAAGGTCACCTCCAAGCAAGACAGCAATTGGTGTATAATACCCCCTTGTTTGTGGGACAAGGGACACCCCTCTGTGTAGTGATTTAACTTTTAAAGTCTACATAGGTGTACATACCCTACCCCCTTTGCATTTGAACATGTGACCTCCTAGCAAGAAACACATGCTTTATTATGAACATAAAATATTGAGTTCAATTTTTAATTAGACAATAAAAGTCTTTCCACTTATTTCGATGTATTGTGATTGTTTCTCTAATTTGTGTTTCATGAATGTTTCTTTTCTTTTCTAAAATCCCAAAACCCTTGATTGATGTTTATATCGTTTCGTACACCTCAAGAAGTCTACACACGTTTCCAATAATTTCAAACCCTTTCTTCTACCCATTTCTAGAAACCCTTTTCTTGTCATTTCATATTGTCGGTTACCAATTCTTGGAGACTGGATGAACATGGAGCAGGATAAGCGTTCACCAAATCGCCCCCGACTTGCCGGAATCCGGCAGACCAATTTTGGTGTGAATCATATTTTCGAGGAATTAAATCGTAATTTTAATCATTTGGGTAGTTTTAAAATGCCCGATTTAGTGTAGAAAGAGCTAATAAAATTAGTAGAATTCCCAAATAATGAAATAAACAATTTCACAGCAAACATTTGACTGATTTTAATCAAAAATCGGCCGGAAAAACGGGGCGATTTGGTGAACGCTTATCCCACGCGGATGAACATAAGTTATTACTTCATATTGGTTCTTCGAAGCGACTCTGGTTTTAGAAACTCACTTCCTGCCATTTTCCATTTCCAGTTTTCGATACCTGGAAACCCAACGAGCATAAGAAACTACTGAATATTAGTCTTTCCAGGCCACTATGGTTTCCGACACTTGCAAACCCAATGAGCAACAATACCTACTTGTTTTTTGTTCTTATAGGGCACTATAGAAAAACCTGAAAGAGGCAGCGCACAAGGAAATGCACAATGAACTAGCTATTATTCAACATTGGTCTTTGCATCCAGACCAAGAATACAGTAAGTTTGATTCTGGAGTTCTGAGTAAAACGAATTCGGCTATGATAAAAAAAATCAAAGCGGCTATGATTTCATGGCTGTGGAAATTCTTCTATCAACAGGGTTAATATTGTCGAGAAAATATGAATGGTTTTGCACACAAAACTAAAAGCGTATTGAAAAGAAAAAGGAAAAATAAAAAGGCAAAGTCAAAAATCGATTTTAGTTTGGTTACCACATTGAAAAAGAATTTAAAAATAAGGTGGAGTCGAGCGCCACATGGCAATATGACCCCAAAATGAAAAAGTTTGAGAAAAATACACATTTATGGAAAACATGTTTAAGAATTTGGGCTTTTGGACTTTTGGATTCCAACTTCATTAGCATACATCGGTAAACCCACACACCATTTTCATTAAAGGTACCAACATGGAAAAACATCGAAAAGACTGTCCCCTCATATGTGTGGTTGGGAAAGAATGAGTTGGGAGAGAATGGTTGCCATATAGTAGATACAAATTCTTCATTCTTTTTTCTAATATGTTCTTCATTCTCTTTTTTAAGATGTTCCATTTCTCACAGTTTGTTATATTGAGTTGCATTATCTTTGGGAGAGTTCTCTTCTAAATCACTGTCTTCATAATCCATAATATTTTCCTACAAAAGAAAACAAAAAAGTAAACTTTAAAATAGAGAAAAGAAGAATTTATGAAATCCCCAAACTAAAGTGGAACATACTGCACAAATACGTACCATTTTGAAACTAGAATCTTTAACTTCACTCTCAAAAAACTACAACATGCAAGCTCTTTGCCACGAACATATTACATTTCATGAGGAGCATTAAAATAACGAGGTGATATCAATTTAAGTGCAGACAAGTAGATCAATGAATGTTCTAGAAACTATACTCAGTTCAACCTACAATCATGCAAAGAAGCGAACTATGAGAGTAAGCATATTAAATAAAGAATTTATCATTGTGTCCACCAATGTTTCAAGAATATTCTCTAGTGCTTCTGCACAAAGAAATGTGAAAGTGCAAAACAAAGCAAGAAAACTTCAAAACAAGTGGATTGATGAACGAATTTGCGTTTTCTTAACATAAATCTCGAGAATTGGATAATTCTTGACTATTTCAAGACAAAGATGTGAAGAAAGGAAATGTTAACGAACCTTTCAAATACTGTGATGTTGGTTTCATAAAGTTTTTACCAAAAATTTGGATCCACAGCGATAAAACATGAATATTATATGCAACGCTCTTCTTGATTAAAAAGGGACATTTAAAATTATTCACAAACTAGAAAGCCATCCATTTTTCTAATATATTTAACTTTTTCTAATGTTTTGCCTAAGTTAATTAGGATCCATAAATGATACATTAACGTGCAACACTAACCTTAAAGATGGATATTTAAAAGCACAATGTTCAGGAAACTAAGTTTCTTTAAATATTGAACCAATTTCTTGCATGTTGCAAAGGATAGCATGCAAATATCATTGTTCACTTGCAGAATGCTCATCCACCTCTGCTAACAATTTGATAATTCTGTCATCCGATGCAATCTGTAGTGCTAACGTTACTTTGGCCTTGTAACTCAGATCCGTTGTAGACACATTTTTAAGAATCTTGTCAAGAACTCTAACTGGGAGCTCCTTCTTAGATGGAAAACGATTCTGCAGCCGAAAAAACACAGATCTGACAGTTTCCAAACCGCCGGAGCCAAACTGAATAAATATCTCAGCGGAAGAAATGCAAATATCCAAAGGCGCTCCCCAGGGTCAAAGAAGTGCACTAAGTCCCTTCTCAGCGTCTTCACTGAGACCCAAACCTATGTACACCTTCAACGCCAGAAACAGAGTCATCGGCTGATCTGACTCCGCTTTGAGAATGGTCGCACATTTCATAAATATTTCAAAGTTTTTCGCCTGCATATGGGCCGCAGCAAAAGCGACGATCCATTCCAAAACCATAAGATTGATTATTCATAGATTAATTTATGTTTCTAATTACATGTTATATGGTTGTTGCATGCATATTGCGATGACATCGCAGTGTAATTGGGAGCAGGTGTCATATATGCCACATGGTGGGGGTAATTCCCTGCACAACAAATGGAGCAACGTGTAACTTGTAATAGCGGTGAATTGGAGAGACTTGTAACTTCAGTTTATGTACCCTAAACTGCGTGCAACTAATATGTTTGATATGTCACTATAGCCAGAATAAAAAAGTGTTTTGACAATAAGAGGATGCAGTGCAACAAATTATAAAAACCTGAAAAATCATAGCATAAAAACCTGTGTCTTATGTGGCATGACTACCAAAATCCAAGCGATTACATAATTCCCTGCTTACAGGGAACAATAATAAGGGATTTGAATAGGAAGCTACCAGATACAGTATTATCTCTTTAGAAATATTCACATATTGAAATATTATATTAACATAAAAATATCACATGGTGTTACACTTCTTATTAAAGATCTTATTGAAACACAAAGGAAAGTGTTACATACTTTTAAATTTATGAAAAGTTTTTTGTTTTATTGTTTCTTTACTAGCACACACACTTTACAGGTAAATGGAATTTCAACTTATTATCAAAGGATAACAAATTTATCATAATGTAGTATTCAATATTTAAGTCCAACAAAGCGAATGGAATAAGTTATACTCTTCTATCTTTGTCAGTACAACTCATTTCTTTCATGATCAAGAGTATGCTAACTACAAAGTATTATATGCATCCTATATAGGCATCAATAGCCAAGAAATTTATTCCATTGCCTCATATAACACAAAGAAGATCTTCCTCTTCTCTGATCAAGAGTCCATCAAAGATATTTTTCCATCGCGTATTTCCTCCAATGTGGGCAGAAAGAGCCCAATGTGTTGTATGCTTTTTTGAAATTGCACGAGAGATCAATACTTGGGTCTTAAGATTCCAAAGAGTAGAAAATATATAGTAGGTGAAGTTTTACTAACTTGGGCAATCTTTATTCTCACCTACAACCATTATTGTTAATCATTATCTTTTTTTTTCCCTTAATAATGTTAATTTTAGTTAATTTACAAATTTCCCATGGATAACAATGGAGAACACAACATGAGTAGCATAAAGCACATGAACGTGAGGGTAATATAATGAATGTTAGCAACAATATGAATGAGAGGATTGGTGAAATGATGGTTGACATTAGTTTTAACTAGAGGGATGGAGAACTCGTGCAATTCCCATAATGATTGTACTCAACCCATGCTTCTATAATTGCATAAGAATACTTTCCCACCAACCTCTTACATGCATTCAAGGATAGGTTTTAATAATTCAAAGGAGGTTGTTGACTTATTTAAGGCACATTATCACGCCTCGGGTTAATACCAAGTAACTTCTTTCACCTACGAAAACCATGGTGAGACGATAATCCATGTGGGTGAGGGCACGTTTTGTTGCAGGTTTGGTGCTAGGCATCCACACCTTGATGAACACCCAAAGCATGCAATAAGTGGGTAAGTGTTTCCTTGTGTATGAAATGACACAGAGTGAACCATGTGAGGATTACACACTCCAACGCCCACTTAACGATATGTGGGCTACTCGTCTGAGACAAGGATGCACCCACCTTGGCAAGGTTGATGAGTGCCTGAACAAGCATTCTTTTAAGGGACCACTTCTGAGAAGAGTCAAGGTGAAACACACCCACTTAGGGGTGAAGCGCTCGACATGACTGGTTGATGGGTATTAAGATATGGGGCATGGTCATGTGTGGCCAAGGTATGAATCAACATGTAGGAGTGCGCTCAACTTGATAGCGTGCAAGGCAAGTCAAGACATCAGTAGGGGATAGCGTGTGGCCAATACACCACTTGACCAACCAAACCGCAAGTATATATTAATGATCAAGGAATGTGTTGAGGCATCATCAAAAGTTTGTTAAAGAATAGTGAGAGGAACCAAGGGTATATCTGGATTAATTGAGGTAGAGTGAAACTTGGGTAAATTGGTGATCTAAGTAAGAAGCAAGTCAACTGCAACAAGGAAGATTTTGAGGAAGAGCATGACATGCAAGAGTTGGCTTTGTAATTTTGGGGTTCCTATTGAAGTGGAGTTGGAAGCTAGTTTGGTTGGACTCCCCGAGAGGAATCTGCAGGAACCCTCCTACAAATTGATGTACTCTTGTATCTTGTATCTTATATATATAAGATATATATATATATATATATATATATATATGATTTATGGTGCACCCCATTAAGGTGTCACATAGGCACACTTGTTTCTCTTCTTGTTTTGTTATTTGGCTAATTATTGAACTCTGATGTATGTTGGCTAAGATAATTAAATGTAAGCAAGATAACTACTAAAGTGTCAATGTTAGGTGTAGTCTAGTAGGAACACTTATGGGATGGTTCAGCCACCAAAGTTTGTGTTTGTGTGGTGGAAAACACTTAAGGAATGGAATGCAACTCCAGTTCTAAGTTAAATCCTTAATGTTGTGAAACACATGTAGGCCCCCTTTTCTCTTTCTTTGTAGTGGAATCATAATGTTTGTTGTACTCTATGTAAGCATATCAGACCATTATATATTATATTCCAACTTTACTATTTGCATAACTTTAATTCACCGTGACATGGATAAAACAAGGTCCATATATTTATATCTACATCATGCATACCTAGCTATTCAATAGTCAATCCTTGGTCTTGAGCTCTGCACTAAGATTCTATACTATCATATTTACAACATTTACAAAATTTGATTTAATATTTACCAGGGATCAAATTCAAGGTATTACATTATCCTCCCCCTTAGAATAGAGCCAACCTCAATTCTACCTAAAATAAAACTAAAAACAAGACACCCACATGGAATCCTCAATCTCCCATGAATCCTTACTAGGATTCAAGTGCTCCTATTACACCTTTCTCTATTCGATGGATTAGTGAACTAAATCAATTTGTTTTTCCTACAACTACTCTCCCCTTTTATTCACCTCCCAAGCCCTAGTACAATGCCTTTGCATGAAGAAAAGGGGACCCATCCGCCTCTTATTCCACTGACCCCCTTCTATCTCAACATTTTCTCTTCACTAAGTGAATTCTAATAGGGTCTTGATGCTCTTCGTGGCCTCCAAGGAATTGAAGTAACATGATGAGGATATGCCTCTTGAAGATAAAATCCTCGTTGTCTCACGTAATAATCCTAGGTGTCTTTTCAATGTCATTATCTAGATTAAATGGAAACTCCAAGTATCTCATGAAGATAAAGCTTCTTCATGGAAACACACTTAGTTTCTTGCCAATTTCATGTTCCTCGCCTTAATAAATTTTATTCTCCAAAATGTGTGGCCATGATAAGGTTTAAGGAAGCAATTAAACAAATTTTAAAGCATGAGTCTTGTCACTATCCAAGATTTAACTATCAAAGTGTTGCATAAATTTTAAATCACCAACAAGCTAAATCAAAGTTCTAACATAAAACAATTTCCACCGATGAAAAGAGTGGAGTCGACACCATGTTAAGTTTTAGACCATTGACAATGGGGGAAGAGATAAGTATTGACAAATCGTTGTGATAAAATTTAGCATGCCAATGTTGAACTATCATTAAATTTTTAATCGTTGACGTTTACTTAGCATAGTACCACTTTAATATATAAAGAGACGTTGTTACACCAAAGTTAATTCTTAAGGCGAGTCAATTAGAAATAACTCATTGCGCATCGATTCATCGGGTAAGAAAATGAAACATATTTTTTTGGTTCGAGTGTCATTAAGGTCCTTTTTGTTAGGTTTAGGAGTTGAAACATGCAATTCTCTTATTATTTTTTTAGCAAATCCTTCCCCTAGGAACTCGATTCATTATCCCCTCCAACACATTCTTGATTACCAACAAGAAACTCTCCCTTTCAAAGTTCGACCCTCATCTTTAGTGTTTCATCATTGATGTTGGTCCCTAGATTTGACAGGGACACCTTAGGTCCTATTGGCCTAAAAAACTATTATGTCCACAACCCCTCCCTTTCCACAATACCAAACCCCATGTTAGAAACCCTTAGTTAGCTCTACTTGATATGAAATCAATAGAACAATATATTGAACCCTAGGAATGCAATACTTAACGATAAGTTGTCCTTTTGATTCCAATAATTTTGCAATATTGTTTTCAGTAATAATTGAAGGTAATATACTAGTTAAAGGAGAGATGCTTCTACCAAAACCATAAAATATTGATTACATTGAATTAAGAAAATCTTTGTGAATGAAAATGATTCCATGTAAAAACTATAATAGCTAACCCCCAAGGAAAGTGTTAGGACTAATTAATCCTCCTTTGTCCAATATAGTCTATTTGGTCATTTTTCCTAACTTGGGAACTTATTATCACTGTACTAGAGTATAGGGGACACACCTAGAGGTTATTTTCCACTTACTGCATCTTCATGCATGATTTTATGTGCCTCTGGGACCAATCCCTACATTATAGGAGCCCATTCTGAGTGCCACCAGTAGTCACCTTCAGTTGGTTGTGGTCACGTTGTGGTAGGTACGTACTTATGTTGATTTATCCTCCAATTACAATCAGTTAGATCACTATTAGTTATCCTAGTGTCAGTTTTGAAAGCATGTAGGGAGTGTGTTATCATGTAAAATGGCACTTCTCCATCTGAGTACTGACACCCAATGTGTCGGCACATAAAAGGAAAACATGGATTGAAGTAGCCAAAACACTATAGATGGGAATGAACTTTGATACATCATTACCTTACCAGCTAGATTTATCTTTTGTATGGACATTAGGTTGAATACATGACTATTTGCATAGAAACCCGCGTATCATACGCGAGTATGTGGATTGCAACTCGCGTATATATCATTAGGGCTTGCACCTGCGGGTTTCCCTAAAGCAAGTTGTGTATCATACACGACTTTCCAGTATCAATAGTGACGTATTCCTTAATCCAAAGTTAAAAAATATAAACATGATTAGTCAAGGACAATTGGGCTCTTAATCATAACTATCCCAACTTCCTCAACCATCTCGACCTTAGTAACCTTGCTCTTTCCTCATGTATAAATAGAGGGTAGGGGTTGAGGCTAATCAATCATAAGTTATAGAGAAAATTTATGCTGGCGGTTTTCCTTCAGATATCTTGGAGAAGTAGAACTTAGTGTCCTCGGTTTGTAGAGGAGCAATTGTATCATATGTTCGGTTGTAATCTCACCACACTTGTTTATCAATAAAGAAAGTTCTTCTTCCAATATTGTTTCTTTGTACTCTTATATATTGTGATTTCTGAATTATCTTATTGTTTCATTATGAATATGTTATTTCATTAACCATTGATATAATATATAAGATATTGTAGGAAGGATCTTGTTCTTTGCAGGTGATGGGAGATACCCTAGAAGTTGTGGAAACAATTTGAATAGAAGAAGAAAATATAGGATTGACCGTCATAAATAAGGTATTCCCATTATTACTATTTCTATTTCAAATTCTGAAATGGTTGATTGCATGCAAGTTATTTTAGTAAGTTGGTAACCCTAGAGACCCTAGGTTATAAGCGTGTGTTTTCCTGAACGACAGAACTAGGGACTCCACTAGCGAGTCCAACCTATTGTGGGTCCTCTCTTTAGGATTTTTTGGCCATTTTTTTCTTTGTCTAATTCTATTTGTGACTTGTTTTAATTTTATCTTTGATTTCCAATATTGCATGTTCATAGACTGTCTGTCATTCGATTTTATTTTTGAAATTTTTTTACAGCATACGGGGGTTTCCTTGGTAACAGTCACGTATTTTACTTTGTATACGTGGGTTTATTTACTGACAGTCGTGTATGGTATGTGGTTTTCCTTCAAGACAATCACGTATTCCTGTAGGTGTCTGTGAATCTATAGGGTTCTTGCTTGTCCCTATTTTTATGATTTCTCAAATTCTTGTGAAGGTTCTGTTTTGACATGATATTGTGGTCTTAGGTCTATACATTTCATAGTTTACTTGTTAGTCAAGTCCTTGAGTGTTTTTTATTTTGACTTCTTCATTGGTGAATATGTGAGGTCCTTCTGCTTGGGTTTTCGGGTCTGATTGCTTGTGTTTTTACTTCATTGATCAGTCCTTTGAAACACTGATATGCTCTGTACTGCTTTTAGTTGTATGAGTTAGTCATTCTTGTCGTTTTTGGATCTATTAGTCTTTGATTTGATAGTTCCGTGAAGTCTAGGTTTTGTGCCATTTCTTCCTGTTTGAGTGAAGTGTGTTACTATAGGATCGGTCTGCATCATTTACTGTTATATGTTTAGATTGTTCAAACTCACTCAATTTTCATTTAATTGCATCACCATTTTTAAATTTTTCGAAAAAAGAAAAGACAAAAACATATTTGTACTTCTTGCATTAGGTTGCATTTAGTTGTTCGTTTCATTATTTTTTCAGAAAAAATCAAAAATTTTAAAAGTCTTGTAGTTTCTTTCCTAAAATTTTCATTAGCTTGCACTACAAAGAAAAAGAAAAGAAAAATTGGCATTTTAGTTGCATTTACTTTGAAAGTTTTTATACATCATTTTTTTCTTTCTTTCTGCTGAGTCTATAACATCATACATTCTCATCCCGCTTCCTTTGACTAATACAGGCCATTAAAAAGAACGATTTATGAAAATTTTACAAGTTTCTTTTTTCTAGGCTCCTACATCAACTAGTTCATGCTAGGATTGTGGACTAGGGATTTTTGACTATCCATAAGCATTTGATTTCAAACGTAGTAGGCCTTTCATTAGGTAAATCCTCTTCTACAAGAGACCATCTAGAAATATCCTCTCACACAGGAGTTTAGCATGAGGCCACGTGAGAACCTGGTTGAGGAGATAAACCTTCAATTCCTTGTTCTAGCATATATCAGGATTTTTATGCATTTTGGGATCTTGTCAATACCACCTCTTGGACCCTGTGCGGTGTCGGTGTTGATAGGGTTTTTGGATTTGCTACCATGCCCATGCATAAGGATCAGGCTTGTGACCGTTCCTCCAGACTCTCGGTGTAGTTGTGGTAGCGTTTAATTTCTTGACACTAGGGATCATACGTGGGTGTTATTGGAAGGATATTTCCGATACACATTGGACAGACTTGGAAGGTTACCCTGGTAGATAGTTTGGGAGGGAGGTTGGGTGATTCCATCACTTGTGCCCAAGAACATCTTCACAGGACTCTAAGTAACCATCCATTAGTATTCATTGGTTGGACCTGGTCCCTAATCATCCCAGGATTTCATTTGGAAGGTGTACCTTATGTTTATTGTGTCTGTGTGACTTTAGGACATTTTTAGTGAGTGTTGTTTAGTTTGTCTATGTCTAGTTGACCTTTAGGTGTGTGTGAGTTAGATTTATAGCTGTAGAGGAACAACCTCTTCGTAGTTTAAGAAGGTTGCAAAACCTTCCTCCATCTGTTACAATAGAGCCTCCACCGCCCCCTCAAAAGTGGAGACTAGATACTGACGGTTCTTTTGGAACAGTAGGAGTTAGTGAAGTTCCAGGTGAACCGAAACTTATGATTAACCAGGAAGAAACAACTCTAGTAGAGATTTAAGACTTGTAGGTTGACGAGTTTGCAAGGAATTTTAACCCACCTCTAACTAACTTAAACGATCCTGTGATTGTCTAGGTTCTTCCATTTAGTTCAACTGTTATTGGTGTTCCTGTGAGCAGATTTATGTCTAGTTATGGAGAGGGTATTTATACCCCAACTTCATCCATTTTGGCTGGTGGAGTCCCACCTCCCCTAATTGGTGCTTCAAGACTAAGTGCATCTACTCCACCCTTGTCACCAAGTAGCCAAGTGGTTCAACCACCAACTCCCTCTAATGAAGTAGATCCATCTAGTGGAGTATTCACTGGGATTCCCAGTGCACCTTTTGCTTCCCCCTCCTTCATGCATACTTCTTAGAGTGGTCCAAGTGGATCCTCCTCATTCATCTAGGGTGTCCCATGGAATGTGGGGGCACATCCCCCCATCCAATCCTTATGTAGTTTCTGCACTTGCATATGTGGGCATGCAGTTTGAAAACACAAATGCTTTTGGCCAAGGTTTTTAGAAACCGATTTTAGCCCCTTTCATGAGATCTCCCTTTTCACTTTTTAGTGGAGGGATACATGCTCATGCCTTTCAAACTCCAGTTTCATATGGAGCACGGCTCAAACCACTTATAGTGAACCACACACAATTAATCCATTGTCTTTCGGGTGGAATCCTTTTCAGAGTAGTCCTACTACTTCATAACCAGCGGCTGGGGGAAACGCCACCTTTTCATTTGGGAACTAGGGGGAAAGTCCTTCTACATCCCAGACTCCTTTTTTCAAGCCTCGGTCAGGACAAAGATTCCTTTCCTGGCAACTTTAAACTTTCCAGACTTGTCAAAGTTAATGAATGACCCCATGTGGCATAGTGCGACATGGCCACCTATTCCTATTAAATTACCTTCAGACATTCCTAAGTTTGAAGGAAAAGCTAGCAAAGATCCAGGTGCCCATATAACCACTTTTCACTTATGGTGCTTTTCAAACTCACTGAACGATGACTCTATTCAGTTGAGACTTTTTCAAAGGACCTTGACTCATGTTGCAGCAAAATGGTACATTGAACTTCCCTCTGTTGCATATGAAAGTTTTTTGGATTTAGAAATTGCGTTCCTCAATCATCTCCATCTTCCTATCTGGTATGGTGTCAGCACATATTTGTCGTTGAATTTTCAACAAAACAAATCCAGGCATATGTTGGATCACATATAGGAGTGGCTAAGCCGAAAGAGGCTTATCAAAGCCACTATACCCCCTGAGTTCTTACTAAAGTGGTTCCTAAAACATTTATTGCCTTATATATCAAAGGACGTATCCACTTCAGGGGTGACTAGAGAAGAAGAGCCTATCCTCAGGGCATAGCAGTTAGACTTTATTTATTATTAGTCTGGGATCTTGTATGAAATCATAGCTAAGGCGTCGAGGTATGCCAATAATGTAGAGAAACCCAAGCCTGGACCCCATGTCAATGGTGTGGTTGGTTCATTTAATTCTCCCACTGTAGAGTCACTAGCTAAGAAACTCCATGAGTTGTCAGTGAAGAAATCTCCAGTGGAGCAAGCAAAGGATGCCACCCCCTCATCTCAAACTGCAACTATTTTTGCATAGTCTTCTCAGAAGGGCAATCAGCATCCCAGTGGGAAAAATAAGAAAGTGAAGAAGGGTGAGGGTAATCAAAACAAGAAAAAACCCACGAGCAATGATGATGGGAGTAAAAAAAAAAAAAGAGGGTTAAGTTTCCCTATAAGTTGTTCCAGGCAGACCACCTGACTCATAAATGCCCTCTTATGGATCAAGCTGAGAATTTTCTTAAAAATAAACAACCAATTGTCCTGAAGGATCCATTTCCCTAAGGACAGAATACAGATTCTATTTCGAATGTAGCTGGGGGCACTTCTAGTTCTCCTCATAATCAAAACTATATCAACATGGTACAATCTGAAACCTTACTCCAGACAAGAAACAAGAATTATGAATCAGAGGCTTCAGAGAAGGGTAATTCTACTGGTGAAATGTCTAACCCTCTCACTATTGAGAAACCTGCTGATTCGATGCCTTAGATCCTGAAATGTATCTTTAAAAAAGCATTTCACAATCCTAACTCTAGGGTTGCTTCCAACTACTCGGTAGTTGAATATTTGGCTCAAACGCCTTGTGTAATGTCAGCATTGGAAGTTTGTTACATAGTTGTCATGCTCAGCGGGATGCCCTCTTAGCAACTTTAGCCAACATGGATTCATTGAGCTTGCTGGTGAAGTTCAATCAGTTAGATGTTAAGGTTCTCCTACCATATCATGTGGCTATGTAAATTGATGTTGTCCATGGCAGAAAAACCACTGGACGTACAATTTTTTATGAAGGTGCTTCCACATGTGTAATTTCAATGTATTACTGGAAGGCTTTAAGTTCCATGGAGATAATCCCATCAAACACTTTACTTACTGCTTTCGACGGAAGGTGTTTCCATCTGCATAGTATCCTTCTGGATTTTGAGATTAATTTGGAAAGGAAAGAAGTGGCTGTTGAAGTAGAAGTGATTGATGATCCTTTGGATTATAACTTGCTTTTAGAGAGAAGCTAGACTTACGACATGTGTGCAATCGATTCGGTCGTTCTTCAAGTGGTGGTGTTTCCACAAGAAGAGAAGTTGGTTACTGTTGACCAACTCAGTTTCACTCGGAAGGGTCATTTGGAGACTAATGATTCCACTGTATCTTTGATCGATCATACCAAACCGACTAATGATATCTTGGGGTTGGAATGTATTCATCTTTGATCAGAACATTTGATATCCCAAGCCCTATAAACTATCTAGGTTCTATGAGTGTAGGGAATTCTATCTCAATGGTTGTTGATAGAACTGATCCTTGGGTCCTTCCTTCCCATCATGAACCTCAAGTTTCCTTATCTGCAGTGGAAGTGGCTTATCAAGCTATTGTTAATACCACTGTTGATCGTATTGCAACTCCTTCTATAGCCTCAGAGGAGTCGGAAGAAGCTTATCTACCCGCCTGGGCGGAGAACTCTTTATATTCAGATGACTTCTTAGACATCGTTTTGCCTTCGGATGAAGCCATTTTGAAAGCAATGAGTGGGTGAGATAATATTTGTGAATATCTTCACCATAGGTCCTACTTTCTTCCAGAACTAAGTAGAATTGAAAACCAAGAGTTCCATGTGAGACTAGTGGAATATGTTGATTTACTGATTAATCCTTTACCAAAGGAGGGAATATTTGCTGAGGGGAATATGGAAAATATTTATTTTACCATTCCAATCAACATTTCTACAAACCCCAACGTCGTAGAAAATGTGAATATTGGTGCAAACTGCTCTCTGGAGGAGATTTCCATATACACTTCCTTATTTAAGGAATTTTGTGGCGTGTTTACCTGGTCATATGAGGAGATACCATGAATCGATCCATATATTGTAGAACACAAAATACGTACCTATCATAATTCTAAACTTGTTTTCCAAAATCTTCGACCTGTTAATTTGTGTAAAGCGGCAGCTATCAACGATGAGGTCGAAAAGTTGCTGAAAGCTGGGTTTATCTAGTCGATTGCCTCTAGTGGCCCTTGCTTAGGTCCTACTACTAATAATGTGTCCGAGTACAGGGAAGTTATCGATTTGTTATGGGATGATATATTGCATGGAATTACCCATATGGAAGTCATACTTGACTCTCAGTTGGTGGTTTCCCAACTCAATGGTGATTATTAGGTGTGAAACCCTAATTTTCTACATCATTTTTTGCATGTAAGTTTACCTCAAAGAAACTTTGAATATATTTCATTTAATCACATTTCAAGGAATGAAATTACAATTACTAATGCTTATGCAAACTACATATTAGACTGACACTTCACACACATTTTGTAAAATAAATATAACAGATGCATTTGAGACACATGTAAATNCTTGGCCGCGGCTACCTCTTCGACCTCCCTGTAATGTATAACGGCCCTGTCTACCCTCCTAAGAAGGCGTATCCAAGTCATCAGAATCCCTACTACAAACTCCTACATCGCAATGGGAATCCACTCTATATGCATGGTAGGGACCCCTTGGGTTAGCCTTGCCATCTTCCCCTTGAGAACTCGTAGTATACTCTTATACCCACCCTATGTGGGCCACACAAATGTCCTAGGGTTCCCATCGGGGCGTACAGGTTCAACATCTGCATTTAAAAACATTTAAAAAGGATCAAAACTCTTATACATATGTATAAACATAACTTTATGATTAAAATTAGTAAAGGAAATCAAATAACATAAAAAGATAAAAATACCTATCTCTCCCCATGCCTCCCCTGGTGGGAGGACAAGGTCATTATCTCCTCGGAATTCCGATCCGACGTATGGGAACTTCTCAAGCATTGGTACTTTCCTTTCCCACCAAATATAGAATTCATCATCATAAACACTTTGTATTGAGCCTCTGCCACCTTGATGGAGAAACACATCTCCCCATCTAGTTAGCCTAGGCTAGCGAGGGGAAGGTGGTGGTAGTTCTACTACTTGGCTGATAGTTGGAACCCTCCCAAAAAAGAACGCCACCATAATGTTTGCATATATAAATTTCTTCCTACATCCTCTCTTATAGTCAGAGAATTGTTTCCTCATAATCGGGATCATACCCGAGCACCAGTCAAATACTACACCCTACATGCACTCCACTACAATACGCACCTAAGTCTGAGTGGCCAAGTGCAGTGAAGATGAACAGACAATTATTACCACTTTGCTTACCATCAATTGTAATGGAAAGATAGTTATGTGAGGAATTGGGACACATGTCCCCTTCTTCTGTGTGCTTGGTGGGTAGTAAGTGTCAATGTAGTCCTGAACACTCATAGGGTCACCACCCCTACTAGTACCCTCAAGGTTCACGGGAATACCTTTGCGGGAAATCCCTGTAATGAATTATATGTCCTCTACTGTAATATCCAAGATATCTCCTTGAATATCAAACAGATCAAGGTCATGGTCCCAGTAACTAATCAAAGTCTCTAGTAAATAGACATTGGCCCTCATGCTGGAAGTGCAACAGAATTTCAACAAACCACATTGTTGCAAAGCTTGTAATGTTGAGGCATCCTGCATTACCTCCAGATCCATGTCCTCATGCTCTCTTTCCCTCCACTCTAGAACCATCTTGTACCTGCCCAATGACCATGTTCAATCATTAGAACCCATCAGTATCTTTTGGTTTTGGCCATTTTTAACCTTTTTTAAGTCACGCAGCATACGCGATTGTGCTTTAAGCACATAACGAGTCATCCACATGTTTCTCTCTAGAAACTCATGTATAAAATGCGTATACATGACTACTATAGTAGAATACCCACATATGTTACTTAATCTATGTAGGGCTTGCACAAAATGATAAAATTTTACACCAAAATTAAAAATTGAGCAGATGAAAAGAAGGAGAAGGGAGAGATCTCCAACCTGCAACTTTCATATTTCGATTCGGTCCATTGGTTTTTCCTCAGTGAGCAACTGAATTCAGAGGAAAAAACTTGCCAAGTTTAGTAATTTTCCAAAATGGTATATCTTTTTTTTAAACTATTTATAGAAAAATTTCAAATTTTCTACCTATTTCCTATAGTTTAAAATCAATTTTTAATGAATGGACTAATACCATGGGTTTTGACTAACTATAGAAGGTCCGAGATAAATAAAAAGTTGTTTGTCGTCACATATAGGGTAGGATTTGGCCATTATTGCTGACACTGCATCTATACCTTATCCGTCATTAAACCCTAGGATCACTTTTTCATCCATGGACTATGGTGTCAAACCATTTTTGACCTCGTATACATCATTATTCCTTCATGGATAGGGCCTCCTCCTCATGGGTACCATAGTTAGAACACTTTATTATCTTTTGGTACCCCTGTTGCAGTTGTGCTAGGTTTTTGGGAGCCTTCTTAGTTGTTTTTCATGCCAAAATGAGCCTCATTTTGCATCTTTTTATGAGCTATCTCTGTTATAAGGCTCCCAGAATTTATGGAGTTTTCTTTAGGCCCTGGTATAACTCCTCAAAACAGACTAGACTTCCAAGTAAACGTGTTCGTTCAGACTCATTAAGAATACATAAATGGGCATCCAAATTGGTGGTAGTTTATCGCTTTTTTGGACCATGTGGAATATTTACGGAAAACGAACTCTCTCTTTTCTTTGGAATTGAGAAGAGTATCTTCAGGCATAGGTTTAACACTTTTTTGAACCTGAAGGACTAAAATTACGGAAAATGAACACTCGGTATGAGCTTAGTTTTCTCTTTTATGTGCTCTGGACCCAAACATGAAAATATTTCGAGCGTACTTTATGTCTTTGTCATGCTTGCAAAACCTAAATAACAAAGCATCGATTTTACTATTGTAAGCCCCATTTCTTGTAATCAAATGGGTCTTTTCAAGTGATCTTTCCTTCCTTCACACTCATTAAACTCAGGCTATCTACTGCTTCTGAAGGCGCACCGGTCTAGTATTATTTTACCCCTTTTTTAGACCTTGTCGACTAAGTACAAAAAGGTATACCTTAGTCCTCTGGGAGCTAAGAGAGTTCTTATGTGGATTGTTTTATACTTTTCTGACCTCAGGAGACTACATTGTATGAAAAAGCGCCCCCCTAGAGTCTTCTTTGGAGTTTCAGACTCTCAAAATGTGAAAACGCCAACAAGCATGTACTAGTTCGGGCTTGTAAAATCCATGAATCAGTAAAATTATCAAGCATTATTCTCTCCCCTCTTCAAGCTTGTAAAAAATGAAGAGAGACCCGAGTTAAATTTCCTGGACTCATTAAAATTTAAGAAAAAAGATAAGGAAGAATTACTCTCTTTAGATTATAAACAATGGCATCATGTCATCCAGCTTGAACAAAGCACTCTCTGAACTTTTGGATACTCATGTCTCAGTTTACACTTTCAGCTCGACTATTACTTTGAGTTTTTACTCCTCTGCTTGTCCTTTATACATGGGGAATTTGATCATGTCTCCTACATTATAGATAATTCTAGTTGTCATATTTGCAAGTCAAAAGTTTCCTTAGGTCATCTCTGTGTCGTGCTCATTGTTCAATGATCTATCCCTTCATCTAATTATCCTAATTCCCATCATTATCCTATCTGATAATTACTTGTGTTTACCTTATTGTATCCAATTTCCTAGTCACTATTGTGATCTGTTGAAGGATTCATTGTCTTCCTCCTCACATCACAGTTTCTCATCAACATCTCCTGAAGATGAAGACCTATAGTTTTGATGATGGTACCTTAGGATTTACTTTCATTATTGGTCAACTTCTTTGCTTCAGTTGTCAACATCATCCATTTACTGACATCCTATTGAATTCCTTCCATGTTTGACTTCAGCACATCTATTCACATGGTAGGGATTGTACTGGTTCCTTTGTATTTGGATGAAGACCTTAGGTTCACCTCTATCACCTAAGTTACGCAAGATTGTGTTATGTTCAACTACACTACTTCCAAATTTTGAAGACTCGTCATTGTATATTGTGGCTTCGATCCACCTTTGTAATATACGTGGTATTGTTACCTGTATCATATGATGTAATCAAATAGTCTAAAGGATCTAGTGTTCCACTTTATTGAACATGGCATCCTTAGATATGATTTTTTATATGACTTTGATATGTATTTGTTTCAAGTACCTCCTATGTTGCCTTGGTAACTGAGTTCTCCAAGATTAAAAGATTGTAATGTATTTCGACCATCGCTTCCCTCTGACCTCACATATTAGGGGGAATTTGTTATCATGTAAAATGGAGATTCTCCATCAAATTACTAACACCCAATGTGTCGGCACACAAAAGGACAAAATGGATTGAAGTAGCCAAACCACTATAGATGGGCATGACCTTTGATACATCATTACCTTACCAGCTAGATTTATTTTTTGTATGGAAATTAGGTTGAACACACGACTATTTGCATAGAAACCCACGTATCATACACGAGTATGTGCATTGAAACTAGTGTATATATCATTAGGGCTTGCACCTTTGGGTTTCCCTAAAGCAAGTCACGTATCATACACGACTTTCTAGTATCAATAGTTGCGTATGCCTTAATCCAAAGTTAAAAAATATAAACATGATTAGTTGAGGATAGTTGGTCCCTTAATCATAACTATCCCAACTTCCTCAAGCATATCAACCTTCATAACCTCTATCTTTCCTCATGTATAAATAGAGGGTAGGGGTTGAGTCTAATCAATCATAAGTTATAGATCAAAGTTATGCTGGTGGTTTTCCTTCAGATATCTTGGAGTAGCAAAACTCAGTGTCCTTGTTTTGCAGAGGAGCACTTGTCTCAAATGTTGGGTTGTAATCTCACCACACTTGTTTATCAATAAAGAAAGTTATTCTTCCTATATTGTGTATTTGCACTCTTCTATATTGTGATTTCAGAATTATCTTATTGTTTCATTATGAATATGTTAATTCATTAACCATTGATATAATATATAAGATATTGCGAGAAGGATATTGTTCTTTGTAGGTGATTTGAGATACCATGGAAGCCATGGAACCAATTTGAAGAGAAGAAGAAAAGCTAGGATCAACTTTCATAAATAAGGTATGCCTAGTTTCTTCCTATTTCTATTTCAAATTTTGAAATGGTTGATTGTCTGCAAGTTACTTTAGTAAGTTGGTAACCCCAGAGAACCTAGGTTATAAGGGTGTGTTTTCCTAAACAACAAAGTGTGGTTCCTTTTTTCCACCTACCTCAACAGTTTACTAATTGTAGACTGATTTAGACATTTAGAGTTAAACTAGTGAGCTCCAACTATGATTTTTATACACTGAGTTAGCTAAATAGTCAGTTAGAGTTGGTAGATTTGAATCCTATCCATAGTATTCAAATTATATTTATTGTAATACCATTGTATTACTGATTAATGAATGAATATTAATGTTGTGATTATCTACGCAATTCTTGTCTGATTTATCTAAAATTTATGTCAGGAATTCTTTGCCCAGTGTAAATTGATCTTAATTATTCCATTTCATAATTTATTTCCAATATTTATCATATTGGCCTATAGATATATGGTTCTCAAATTTAACATGGTATCAGAGCCTTGTTTAGGCTAGCATCAAACCTCATAAATATCCATTGTGCACCAGAAGCAGCTGAGTTTCCACATAATTCCTGGGATCATAGCATTGCTCCCTCTGGATTCTATCCAGGGAAGTCTATTCAAGTGTGAGGGACTCTAAAAAAGTGCACATGTCGAGGTGGAAGGGTTTGAACTCACATATGATTGTGAATTGTTTTGTTCTGTAGTTATTTTTTGCAGGTACCTACCATATCTTTTTGAAATATTTGACTGATCAACATACAATGAAATGGAGAATTCTTTTGCTAATACACCCAAATTCCTTACACATTTCAATTACATTGATTGGGGAGGAAGATATGCAGATGGACTTGCGCAACAAGGGACTGTATAGGATGACAATGGAAGAGAAGCTCATCCCCAATAGTATATTGAGAAACCCAATTTTATGAACCAACTAGATGAAGCCTTCAGCTTCATGTGTAGTCACATCTCCAGGGATATTTTGTTTCACCTTGAGGGACTCATAATTCCAAAGGAAGAATGAGACAAGCTTGAATCTTTGTTTGGAAAACAAGATGAGCTTAGAGGCCATATTCTGGAGAATAAAATCATTGGACTACAATATAGTTGTTTAGAGTCTATTAAGCAATTCTTTTCAAAATACATAGCTCTAGTAATTCAATGCAAATAATGCGGGTTAGAAAGGAAAGATGGGAAGCTTGTGCTGTCAATTTTGAGCAAGCTTGGCTCAGAATTCTCATTCTTTATCTCTAATTTATGTTCGAATATATTAAAGCCATTCAATACTTAGGATAAAATAATAATCATTATTTGATTATTTATCTACCCACCAGCTTAATTAGTTGGAGGATTGCACCTTAAAGTCAACAAATGCCATCTATACCCTAGGAATGCTTTATTTCTGATTCTGGGTTGATCTTGACCACTTTATGGCCATCAAAAATTAGTTAGCAGCACTTTACAATAGATTCTTCTTTATTCTTATTTATCCATCTTTTCTATGGATAAGGTAAAGCTAGTTAACTAGGAAACTGGGTTCCTTTGTTTCCAACCCATCCATCCTTCATGACTTTCTCCCCATTTTCCAGTATTAGGATGATTTTCCATATCCCTTAACAACTCAATCATTATTTTTCTAATTCGTGAGGTCCTTGATAGATTTGAGAAGTGCTTTATCCACCTATGGGGTTTTTCTATATTTTGGTAAGTCCACCTTTTTGAGCTTTATGAGTTGTCTCCCTACAACCCTATTTTCCTTTATAAGGATGTATTACCATTGTAATAATATCAATTCTGATTTATTGATCATTCATTAATGTGTGTTCATTAATTCCTCTTCTTCTCTCCTTATTCTAATTCTCTGCAATTCCTAGTGAGGCTAATTGTGTGCTTAGATTCTTAGCTTATTTATGCAATTCATGTTGCCATCAAATATTTAGAATTCTGACATGGCATCAAAGCTTTGGGATCTCATCAATTAATTCGTCTTTCATATTTGTAAGTGTTTTTGCAGGTGCAACAACTTTAATATGGATTCAAAATTTCCTCTACTATCTCCTTTCAACTATGCTGATTGTAAGCCAAAGATGAGTGCATACTTGATAAGGCAATTTCTCTTTGATGTCTCCATTGGTACTTTGAGTGAACCTAATTCGTATGAAGGGAAGATTAACTAGCTAAATAATTGTGATAGATATTATGGAATCATGTGCTTGGCAATGTCTCCAAATATACATCATTTCATAGATTCTGTTGAATATCCATTTGAGCTTTGGAAAAATTTAGAAAATGATTTTGGTGTGCAGGAAGTAGAAGATGAAGCATGGAGAGAACCTAGCATCTCATCTTGTTCTCTCTCTCAATATTTCTTGGCCTCTACATTCTCTGATGAAGTTATTTATGATGAAGAAATTTCTCATACATTTCATGTTGTTGCTACCCTCTTTGATTCGAATGCTTCCTCCTTCAATGAAGAAGATAATATTGAAGAGCAATATTTTTCTGTGTCTCTTGAAGATATCGATGATGAAAAATAAGTGACATATGGAACTTCTATTTTTATTGATGATGATTCACTCACACATTTATTTTTCTCTATGTCTCCTATACTAGATTCTGAGATCTATGTGTCAGATCCTTCACACCTTATGCATACCTCTCTCATTGATGGTGCGCAACCTAGTGAATTTCAGGATGCTTGCTTAGCCATATAAAGTCTTATTAGTTTCCTTACACTTATCATACTAGATCACTTGTTCTTTTACATCTCCTCCTATGTTTTTGACATCAATCCTCAGAACCTCTTTGAATATCTCCTTCCTTCCTCCTTTCATTCTTCTACTACAGAGGATTCATTATAAATATATTCCCATGATTCTAATGATATGCTTATATGTGATATTTTGGATTCTTTAGAAGCTATATCAACCCATGGAGCCCATGCATTCGCACTCTTTGATCCTATGGCTTCTCTCTATTCCTACATGACCACTTCCACATATACTCTATGTGTAAATGAAGTGGGAGGTATTATACATTCACTTGGACAGTTATTTCACCTATATGGAGCTTATTTCATCTCTATTGGTTCAAATTTCAACTCATCATATCATATTGTAGATGATTACAACTCTCAAGAGCTTTCACATCATTGGATCTCAGTTTTTATACATGGTCTTAGTTTCCATAATGCAGCTGTCTTTGATCCATGCAAGTAGATTTCCCTTCTTCCTAAGAAGAAGATTCCTCTAGACATCAAAATTTAGTTTGGAGCAGAATCAATAGCATTTTTGGTTTTCCTCTCATGTCCTATCTTGAGGGATGATTTTCCCCATGTGGTTTTGCCTATTTCCTCTATTGTTTGGACATAGTAATTGTTAAAGGGTGACCATAGACTTGTTGTTGGGCCCTATATGCATACATATGCATGCATATTTTTTTGACATACCATCTTAAATTAGTTATACTTATAGGGGGGTGTTCGAATATATTAAACTCACTCAATACTTAGGATAAAATAATTAACCATTATTTGATTAATTATCTACCGACTAGCTTAATTAGTTGGTATCCACTTGCACCTTAAAGTCAATACATGCCATCTATACCCTAGGAATGCTTTATTTCTGATTTTGGGTTGATCTTGACCACTTTATGGCCATCCATAATTAGTTAACAACACTTTATAGCATGTTTTGCTTTATTCTACTTTATCCATCTTTTCTGTAGATAAGGTAAAGCTAGTTAACTAGGAAACTGGGTTCCTTTGTTGCCAATCCATCCTTCATGACTTTCTCTCCATTTTCTAGGATTAGCATGTTTTTCCATCTTCCTTGAAAAATCACTCATGATATTTCTTATTCGTGAGGTCCTTGATAGATTTGGGAAGTGCTTTAGCCACCTATGGGAGTTTGCTATATTTTGGTAAGTCGTACTTTTTGAGATTTATGAGTTGTCTCCCTACAACTCTATTTTCCTTTATAAGGATGTATTACCATTGTAATAATATCAATTATCATTTATTGATCATTCATTAATGTTTGTTCATTAATTCCTGTTCTTCTCTTCTTATGCTAATTCTATGCAATTCTCAGTGAGGTTAATTGTGTGCTTAGAATATTAGCTTGTATATGGAATTCATTTTTCCATCAAGGCTTTATAATTCTGACACTTTCCATTTTGGAAGAGTTTTCATTCCAAATTGGAATATGCCTTATCTAGATGCTTTTGCAGAGTCTTTGATCTAGGAGCAAGACAAATTGATTCAGATAGGAGTGCTTCAAACCTCCAAGAATCAGGAACTCTTAGCTGGAGAGTCTAGAAATGCGTAAGAAAGAGGGAAGAAAAAAGGGAAGGAGACCAAAAATACTGATTCCAATCCAAAGGAGAATCAGAAATATTCTAATGGATCCTCAAGTTCAAAGAAGAAGAAGAAATTTAAGAAATCTCTGTGTCCCTATTGTATGAGAGGCTTTCATCTAGAAAGTTCTTGTATGAAGAATACCATTGATCAAATTGAAAAACTCCTTGAGCAAGACAATATTTCCCTCTTTGAAGGCACAAGGAAGACTGAATCTGGAGAAAATTCTGAATATCATGATTAGAAATGCCATGCATTGAAGGCTAGTTGTTCAAAATCACATGCCTTACTCGTTGATTCAAGAGCCTCCAATCATATGGTTGCATCCATAGAATCATTCTCTTCATTACAAAATACTGCTGAAACTCAAATTCAAGATGAAGGAAAAGGTTCTATTAATTTAAAGCATAGAGTGTTAAGAAATGTACTGTGTTTTCCCTCCTTAGATGCAAATGTGTTATATGTATATCAGATACTCATACTGGCTCACCAAAGTGAGTAGTATTTAGTCATGAATCAGTGGAGAACACAGATATATCAACTCGGGATATTATAGCGAAGGGTGTTGCAAACCATGCCTAAAAGGCATACAAATTCTCACACTTTCTGCCATACTTAGATACAGCACAACCTCAACTTCCATTCGAAAGGGGAGGTAAAAACATTCTATCTACACCTTTTGTCAATGATGTATTGTCTAATGTTTCAAATTTAGAAGATGAGGAACAAGATCAACATGATCTTGATATTGAGATTAAGCCTCAAGAAGATCTAGATCTAGATCCAACTCCCATTCCAAATCAAAATCCTAAATGGGTGCAAAATATCATTGAAGTAGCCAGGAATGTTGTTGGGGATCCATATGACAGAAGAAGAATGAGGTCCCAGTATCAGAATGAACATGTTGCACTCTCCCACATAGTTTCTCTACCTTCAGAGTGGTGCAACAAAATTCCTAAGAGATGCTACTTGATGGTAAGGACTGATCCACAATTCGACTCATTGAAGAACAAATTGGATCAAGTCACTATTCATATAAAAAGAAGAGACAAAGGAAACACTCCTTATCCTATCCATAATCATATTGGAAGAATATGGAAAATTTCACATGTACAGTCCTAGGATGTTGGTGCATAAAAGAACCAATATTCTACATTACTGCTTCACATAGTTGCAGATTGCAGCAATTTTTTCACAAGTTTTTGCATAAAGAGAATTTCTTTCTCTTAAGTATGGAAGCTTGTTTCCTGATTTCCTTCTTATTTTGAGCAAGGGGGGGTTCCCATGAGGTTTTCCAAATTTTCATTATTTTATTAAGAAATATTTTATTTCATTTAGATTGTATGGGTCACTTTTTTCCTAGTTGGCAAGTCCTAAGTTGTCCAAAGTTGGGATTAAGGGGGGGTGCTAGGATTAATTAATCCTCCTTTGTCCAATATAGTCTATTTGGTCATTTTTCCTAACTTAGGAATTTATTATCATTGTAATAGAGTATGTGGAATGGACCTAGAGGTTATCTTCCACTTACAGCATCTTCATGCATGAGTTTATGTGCCTCTAGGACCCATCCCTACATTATAGGAGCCCACTCTAAGTTCCACCAGCAATAACCTTCATTTGGTTGTGGTAGGGAAGAATTTATGCTGAGTTATCCTCCAATTAAAATCAGTTGTATCATTATCATTTATCCTAGCACGATTTTTGCATGCATGTAGGGAGTGTGGCACCTTTTTTCCACCTACCTCATCAGTTAACTTATTGTAGACTGGTTTAGACATCCAGAGTTAAAATAGTGAGCTCTAGTTGTGATTTTTCCACACCAAGTTAACTAATCAGTCAGTTAGAGTTGGTATATTCAAATCATTTCCACATTATTTGAATTCTATTTATTGTACTACCATTCTATTATTTATTAATGAATGAATTAATGTTGTGATTATCTGAACAATTCTTGTCTGATTTATCTGAAATTTCTGCCATGAATTCTTTGCTCAGTGTATATTGATCTTGATTATTCCACTGTATAATTCCTTTCCAATAGCTCTCATATTGGCATGTATATCTACGGTTCTCAAATTTAAAAGAAAGTAGGGATATGATAATTTATTTATTTTTAACTTTAATGGTCATAACAATGAAGCCATTTCCAATTTCCATATCATAGAAGGATAAAAAGAGAGGTTTGTAACATACATATTTTCCTCAACAAATTTATGTATTCCTTGAGAACCCTACCAAGGTTGCTGAGAAGAGGAAATCCCCATATTTGAGCAACATAGAACTAGGATTTTGGATGTCTAAGATCGATATGTTGCTTTTATGAATTTTATTATACTAAGCGAGATTGAGAATAAATACCGAATTGCAGAAACCAAAAATGTCTCAGAGAATAACTATGTAGCAATCCAAGGAATCCTAGGAGGTCTGATCATCTAAAGAGGTGTGTGGGGAAAAATGAAGAAACTGTCCAAGTCATCTAATATGATGACACTTGCGACGAAAACAAGTCCGAGCCATTTTATCAAGGGGTACAAATATATCACGTCTCTAGTGAGGAGGAGTATCCAAATATAGTTGAGGAAGAAAAATATGAATTAACGATCTATTAAAATATCGGAAGGTCGGTGTTACACAAAGAAGCATATAGGCCAACTATCTTTCCCTATGTCGAGGTCATTAATTGGTTTCTATCAAAGGGAAACATTACCAAAAGGAAGATTAAGAATGTTTATGGGGATGCCATTATTTCATTCTATTTAGCAACGTTATAACTTCCCCATCCATCGATTTAACCAACAAAGGGGAACATAAATGAATTCTAGGCTTCTAAATTTTTCCCCATGGACATATTACAAATTCATAAACAATAAAATGCATGTGTAGATGTATAATTGTAAAACCCAGTGGAAATAATTTTCATACATAACATGCATATACATACATCCCCGGATGAGGGTGACACACAAGCCATCCACAAGGAACATCTAGCGCACAGACAACATGGAAACGGCTACGGAAATAAGGTGAATGAAGGCACGGTTGAATAGAATGAAGAGGATGGAGAAATGCTTGCCAACCTCGCAAGCAGTTGGTATGTCATTTCGAGTCTGGACTATAGCACCATGGAATTAAATCATGTATGTGTTAATACAGACCTCCATGATGGAGGAGACACCTTGAACTATGAGACATGTTAGCCTCCGCCCTATGGGAATTTTTTGTTTTCCTGTATCTACTTTGCACTCATTCCTCTATGATATTGCATACAAAATCGAAGGAAAATATGCCCCAACAATGTGGTACCTCATGTAGAAGAGGAGGTCATCATAAGGCCACCATCAAGGACACTAACGATTTTGTTGAGTAGGTTTCCATACCATTTTGATGTTTGATCGATGAGTCATGGGAATCCAAGGAAGTATCAGACCATCTTGCATCTAGAAAAAGTGGTGGAAAAATTAACCATTACTGGATGATGAAATATATGTTGGGATTGTTGATGGATGATATGACAGTAAAGTGGAATGGTGTCAGGGAGGTGGCCCAATCCATGTGTACCTTTATTACCCAAACAGATATGCAACTCAAATACCTAGAGGACAACATCAACCTAAGGCATTATTCAGTGTTTCTCTGTACTGGTGATGTGGACGATAAAGGTGACAGGGACCATGGTGAGAAAGGTAGCGATTCTTCAATAACTGTGGTAAATCCTTCAAGTGTGTTGCATGAACATTGTGTAATGGAGAGAAGCGCTATGCCTGTTAAGCGTGGCCATGAGACTCCAACCAACGTCAATGTTTCTCTACCGATATAGGAGAGGAAACCTCAAAACCTAGAGAAGGATGATGTACCCTTCCCAATATTGGAAGAGACACTAGATTTCCTTGCAAGAGATGCAACATCGTAGATTCTCCATTATCATCACTGGTTCCCTCTGTGCCTCTCAGTTTTTCTGGGTTTCCTTGATATTAAAATGTGTAATTTTCAAGTTTGTTTATAGTCAGTTTTTAGGTTGTAATATGTTTGTAGAAGTTTTTAGCTACAGAAAGAGCAGATGTATCTATGTCTATGAGAACCCCAACTCCAATATTTTTGATAGATTGGGCGGGTGGTCTATTAGATTAAGGCACTCGTAGCAAGATTTTGTTGCTTTGTACTTTTCTTTTGTTATTATGAATATGAATTTTCACTGCTTATTACAAAATAAACATGAATGTACATACATAACTAACATAGAATAAATTACATTAATTGCACTTCCAAATACAAGGAGAATACTTATCTTTAAACAAAGAAGATCCAATCAATTAGTTGTGTAAAAGCTATTTTCCACCCAAGCGTAGGATCTTTTTCTAGCATATACTCTTTATGCTAAGAGAGCACCCCCAAGATGACATATGAGGCCACCAGGGAGAAGGAAACACCTACAAAATTCTCTCTCTTATCCCACAACCCATTCTTCTCTTAATTCTTAACTAAATGCTCATCTAGTTCTCTAAAAAAATCTCACTCAACCATCACATCCATGGAACTCTTTCCAACTACCCCACACAATGCATGGAAGGAATTTATATTAATTGATCCATAGTTCCATTAGGAAATCCAACCCTTATAATGTTTAACAGTGTGTGCAGTAAGAGTCCAACCTATTGCATGTTGTTGGAGAACCTCATGTAGTGTTAATTAATGGCTTCGCAAGCATGCAAAAATAGATAAATTCAATTGGTAAAGGTTCCTAGATTTCCTAAACTCTATGCTCACCTACAACCATCTCTTTTTCCCCTTAAATATGTGATTCTCCTTCCAAATTAAAATTTATGGGTAATGCGCAGTCTGTTATGGTAGTGAACAACAAGAGGAAGTTCTATGTAGTGTAAATTTGCGAGAATAGTTATGATAATGTGAATGGATGAAACATGAGAAAATGGTTACAAGACAATTGACATGACTTATTACCATACAAGAAAGGATTCTTACAACTGACATAACTATCATAAAAGTGCATTCACCCCTCATGCTCCCATAACTACATGAAAGGAATTTTCCCACCAACCTAACACATGCATTCAATGATTGGATTTAATAATTGAAAGGAATTAATTGGATCATTTACGGAACATAGAAGAAATTTGATGAGGTATAAGGTTGACACTCGGTAATAGGGGACAATATAATAAAACCTCTTTCCTCTTCCCCTCTAGTGGAATCATAGCTCATCTAGTACTCTTTACACAACCATCTTGGATAATTTTAATATTTTTCCAACATAATATTTACATAGATTTTGATTTAGCATGACAAGGAAACCATATGGTCCAATTAAAAATATATACACCATACATGCCTAACCATTCACTAGTTGGGCCTTAGCCTTGAGCTTTGCACTAGGAATCCATACTAGCATATTTATATCATTTACATAATTTTGATTCAATACATTCCAAGTCAAAATTAGGGGTATTACAAGCCTTGAGTAGCTACTATAAGTTTTTGGTTTTTGAAGTAAATCTAACTACATAATGGACCATTTCCCTATAGTTGGATTACGTGGATTTCATGAAGAAAATATAGGTCAAAGGAAAAATATTTAGGTCGAAGGAAAGTGGCCAGTATTTCACCAAGGATTTAAGGTTACCATATATAATTGTTTCAACTCTATTATGTAGGTTGTATGGATAACCTAATTCTACACAATTCTAAGAGAGAATCATGCCCCTTTTACACCATGCTACTTCATCGGGTACTAGGCTCAATTGGGAATCTATTCTTTCAACCAACCTACTAGCATCAATCACTCAAGTTAAGGTAGTCAAAGAAAGACAAAATTCAAAGTTTCATATGTCATCCTATCTCTGGGATTAGTTTGTGCCATGTACATCTTCCCAAGCATGGGATGGAGATAGGTTTTGACCAAGCCTCATGTGCATGTATATTTCCAATTGTCGTGGGAGCATAAATATGTCAACCATTACAAAAAAAAATTACAGATAATTCATAATACCACTTTATGAGTTAATTCACAATCAAGCTAAAAAATGCATGTTTGAAATATATTTCAAAGAAGTAACCAAGCTTGGAGACTAGTTTTTGACGAAGTAGGGAACATATTTGAGGATATATGGTTTCACTCTGTTTCCCTATATCTTTTCCAGGTACATTAGTGGCAATGTGGTATTGCAATAGATTGTACAAAAAACTTATGTGAATGGAATTAATTCTACCTTAGAAAAAGATAAGAAATCACATTGGCTCCTTTGCCACTAATTGTGGGTGCATAAAAGATGATGCACATGATGAAGAAATAAATAGCAGAGGCCATGATGAAGAAATAAGTAAGAGAGGATGAAAGACAAGAATAATCGAAAAATATAGAAGAAGATAAAGGGAGAAAAAAAGCATAACAATAATAAGCATGAAAAAAAGAAGAAGAGATAAAAGAGATAGAGTCCCAAATTAGTGAGATAGATCTGATCACTCGTAACTCAACAATAACTATCACTAGAGGAAATTTCCCATTGAAAAAGATAAAACTTGTTTTGTTTACCCCATCAAAGGATGAATTCATTGCCTCACTCAACTCTTTTGTTTTCGACTATCATAAGAAGAAAATAGTAAAAAGAATAACACAATAAACATAAATTGTCAACGTAGGTGGAGGCAAAGGTCACCTTTGAGACCCTAGTGTTTATGGCCACATATCAGGAACCTATTGTGATGGCATCTGCCAATGTCACAAGAGTGATGGTGATAGAGTATACTGTACAAAATCTGAGAAAGGAGTTAGATCAAGCAGAACAGAAAATAACCATGCTCAAATACAAAGTGTTGGAAGCATGAGGAGGAGTATTACACTTTGTCATGAATATGATGTCTTTTGCATGGAGAATGAAGTATTAACCAAAGAAGTAGAAATATCATAGTCACGGGAGGTTCAATAGAGAGACAATATCATATCATGTCCATTCATATTGGGGGTTTGATTACTCCTAAGAACCTCAAAAATATATTGTCTCGTATTAAGGGGTCAAGGGGGGTTTCTAATTTGAGATAGTAATATAAATATTGAGGGTTATTTTTTTTGGTTGGGTTGAGGAATAACCTCTAAATCATGGGATGGATTCATACCTCCACATCATGGGCTTAATTCATACCTACAAATCATGGGTTGGATTCATACCTCAATTCATTTCATCATTTCTTCTTCCAATAAAGAATTGAATCTTTTTGTAAAGATCTCTGAGCGACTTCTACAATTGTATTTGTATTTTAAAATTATGATCATATTTCAACTATTATTGTTAACTCTTATCTGTGTTTTATTTTTGTGGGGTTACTCTTTCTATTGTTTAACAAAGTTATTTAGATATGAGATATGATTCTTGGAATAGAAGGCACTACAATATTAGAATTCTATGGCATTGAGATAACGAGGGTGATAGTATTTTGTTCTTTTATGTAGAATGTTTTTGATGTGATGTACAAAAGGTTCGTCTTGCCACTTGTTATGAATATATACGAATATTTCACACTTTCTCCATAATTGAGGTTGATTTTGATAGTGTTAAACTGAGGAATTTTTGTAACATTATACCTTTTTGTTGTTCTATGTGAGGCCAATTTCCAAAATGTCACAAGTATTTTCTAGATAGAAGTCACATTGAAACTTATGACATTGTTCAATATGCTTGAATATGCATTGTGTTCCGCTTCAACTCCAAAGTTAAGAGATGTATTTAATTGAGAGTTTCAGAGTTGAACAATTGTATTGTATTTTTTGTAGGTGTTCTATTAAAAAATATAACTCTTCATTTTTGAATTGGGGTTTAGGTGGGTATTGAAATTCAGTCAAACCTTGCTCCATGAAAACCAAGAAAAGTGAGATCAATATTTATTGGCTCAATAGAACAAAGAAAAGTTATATCAATCTTTCTTTTAGACTAATTATTTCTTTCAACTTTTGTATTATTCTTTATCATTTTCACATTGTTAGTTAGGAATAGTTGTTAGATTGAATTATGTTTTGCACATTCAAAATTCTAATTTCAATTCTTATATGCAAGGCATCCATATTAATATTGTATTGGAACTGGCATGAACATATGTGAAAATATAAATCATTATTTACATACCCTATGTGTTGTTGTTACCATGAAATGATATCATATAATTTTCACCATGTGTGTATCTTTATAACTATTGCATTCTTGAAATTTAACAATGGATATTTTTTCCCTTTCTTGTAAAGATAAAAAAAACTAGATATAACCCGAGAAAAGGTAACTAAATATTGGTGATTTTCTTGACTACAAGAATAAATGTAGAGGAAGTTGAGGAAATTCATTACATCTTGTGAATGACCCAAATACAAGATATCGACATGATCAATGGTGTTATTGGAAAGTAAGAGGATTTTTTCTATGTACATTCGGGTTCCAACATCAATGATGTTTGTTTTGATAGGAATGTAATGAAGTTCATCCAAGAAAGGGTTTCAATTTTTCATTTTTTTGGAATTTAATTTATTAAGCTTATAGAAAACATGAACTTTCTTTGGATATACTTGATTTACATGGTATAAAATTGTTAGATTGGTAGGTTGTGGTGTGAAACATTTGCAGTTCTAATATTTTCTAAGCATTGCATTGACTAACAGATTATCAACCTTTGACATTCTTTGTTGCAATGATCTCTTGACTAGGTTTCTTTTTACAGATTTTGACTTTCCCATTACTATTTCATTGCATCTTCCACTATCCAACACTACAAATTGAACAATCACCCCTGCAATCCTGGTGAGATAATTATTAGTATTATACTATTATTTTATTTAGCATCGTGTTTGCATACACTAAGATGTGTTAGGGATCCTTTTCTTTACAACTTGATAATATGATATAAATAGGGTATTAAAAATGGGTTGATAAAAATGGATACCTACAATATATGGTGAAATTAAGGGTTTTCTTAATTAGAAAGGCATATTGGGAGGGGGGTTCAACAATACAATTTTAGGAGGTATTTTCCAATATTTAGTGAAAATAGGGATATTCTTTAATATCCTATGAATGGTCGTGCTATGTAACAAGTTCACTAAGTGAACCCCCCCNATCAAATAGATGAAAGAGCTTCAAGGCATCATGAAAATATCTAAACAAATGCAGAAGTAGAAAACGATTAAGACATCATTGTTGAGAACATAAAGGTCAAACTTGATGAGTTAGTTGAGTGGAAGTAGTGGGAAATGGAAGCTCCTTTATACCTTCCAAGAAAAACTCAAAAATAAATACAATGAGACGATGCAGTCATATCTAACTACAAGACAACCAATGCTTCATTGCAGAAAGATGCCACTGCTTCTTTAGAAAAGTGTCAACACTTACATCAGGGAGCGGGAAGAGTTATGGAGAGATGTCATATTCCCTCATTTAGAGTCACAGACCACACAAGGACAAAGGTACAAAGAGTTACCAAGTTAGATGCACTGAATAAAATTCGGTGCTCAATACTCACTATTAGAGGAAATTTGGATGAAAAATGGGCCTCCTAAGGAAAATAATAAAAAAATCCATGTAGCCAATTTTTTTATACTATTTCATTTTTAACAAAGTTGCTCAAGGTTATTTCACTTTTATCAATGCTACCTTAAATATATATTTTATATTAAAATCAATTTATGAGGACGAAGTTCAATGTAGTGTTTTCACCCAAAATAAGGAAATAAAATTAAATACACAATTCCATCTTAAAAGTTATTTGACTTTATGATGTATAATATTATTACTATAATAGTATTAAATAATGATATTATTTAAAAGTTATTAGGCTCAAGTTTTGATGGTTATTATAAAATATTAATTATAATGTAATATTATTATATATTAGTCATGATATTAGTTAAACTGTTTAAACCAAATATTTCACTGTTATTATGAAATATTAGATAATATTAATTACTATTACTATTATATATTACATATTGGTTACATATCACCTAAAATATGATGTGTATATTAGTTATGTTGTTAGTTATTATTATAAATTAAATACATATTATATATTAGTTAAAAGTTATTAGACCGAGCTTTTGGCAGTTATTATAAAATATTAATTAAAATATAATAGTATTATATTTTAGTTATAATATTAATTATTATTAGTATTATATATTATTTATTGGTCACATATTACCTAAAATATGGACGGAACATTTGTCTGTTATTATAATAATATATAATTATAATATATTATTATTATTATATATCACTTATAATATTAATTACAATTATTATATAGTATATATTGGTCATGTATTACCTAGAACATGGATGGGTATTTAACTAAGTAATATTTTTGGACCAGGTTAAACTTACTGGACCATAGTCAGTAGACAAATTATATTATTAAAATAATTTACCTATCCCCAAATTTATATTAAAAATTTGTTTAAGACCTATACAGTATTTCAAATTTAAAGGAATTTCATTGGTTAACACATGATGACATGGATTTAAATTAGGGTTGAAAGGCCCATTTCGAATTGAAATTTCCTCTAATGTAGGGCTATCACAAAAATGACAACAAAATCCTTGAATAAACATGTCCCATTACCCACACAAGACAACAATCTAATAACATGATGTAATAGAGATAATGTCTACTCTCACTAATGAATCCACCAAACGTGAAGCTGCTCTAGAGTATTTAAAGTCATAATAGAGTATTTAAAGTCATAACATATCAACACTATTAAGCCTCAAGGGTTTGCTCAATTGGTAAGATGTGCGTACACTCTTTCGGTTCGGGGGGAGGTCACGGGTTCGAGCTTTGAGTCCTCTGGGGTTAGGTCTTTTGCTAGGCTGGACGACAGTTTACCACCTCTACCATCCACAAATGTGGGGAAGTATTGATGGGTTTCCCGTGGATCTTTCCATTTGAAAAACATATCAACACTATTGAAAATGATTTTGAACTTTGGGATACTTTTATAAATTCGAGAGGGCCACAAACCCTTATATTATTGTCATGTATCAATTTTGTATTTTTTATTTTAACAAAAAAAGGTCATTTTAAGAGATTCAGATAGTCTTAAGGGAACTAAAAATATGTAACTTCCTAAGGGAAGTTGAAAGTTACCTATCACAGTTGTCTTCATGTAAAATCTATAAAGATGGGAAGAAAAGGAGTGAAAATGGATTTTTCTTGTGAATATTTTGCTAAGACTATGCATAAGTCGATTTATGCATTGATACAAAGAGGTGTCACTGGGCACATGATATGGAGAAATAATGAGTTAGAAAAAAAAGTTGGACCAAAGAAGCACAATGGTTATTAATAAAATTAAAAGAAAAAAAAAACAAATTTTGTCTCAAGAATAGTCTTCAATCTGATGGGTGTAATTATCATGATGTAATCTCCTTCTGTCCTTCCAAACATTTGTGGTTTCTCACAATATTTCTCCTCGGCACTCGCCACCAAAATACATATAGAAATTACATGACTTTACATCCTCTTATTTTTTAAATCCTCACCTCATAGTCATAACTAAGGATTATTATGCATGCACATCCACACCTCATAGTCACAACTAACCACACATCCTCACCTTATAATATCAATTGGGTGAAGGCGCAAAGACAACCATAAAATATCGAACATGGAAAGACACAAAGAGTAACAGATAACTATAAGTAAGTATTATATTAATTTACCATATAAGCCTTTAATTTACACTATCAAGTGAGATTTGACACGTTGGATTGTTGTTATCTTCTCATCACTCCTTACCAATGCGATTGCAAGGAATTCTTTGAAGGTGAAGTTCGTAATTTTACGTATTCTTCCTCATTCTTGTGTCTTTTGGTAAGACAATAAGGAGGATAGTGGCCTGCATCAACATGGAAAATAGGTTCGACATAGACGTAGATACACTAATTCTTTTCATTAAATAATTTAATTTTCCTACTTGCGATTACCGATTTGTTGAATCATGGATTGGTACAAAACACAACAAATTTTAGATCTTTGAGCTCTTAAACATTCACACCTAGAACTTTCTCAAATCCAGCCATTAACAAAATTCTTTTGGTGTTCTGGTTGAAATCAAAAGCAAGATTGTCAAGACTTAGACATGCAGTGATTTGCAAGGCTCTAGTTAACGTATTATTGATTCAATTTCCCCTCCATACCATACTTGTATGATTTCATGACAATTGTTGAACAACAAAATTTGATGCCCTGACCCCAGTGATGCTAGCATTGCTAACTTGTTGGGTATGTAGGATTTGTTTTAATGTTTTCCACTTTGTGTATTTTTTTTCTTAGGAACCCAATGCCCATCATTCTTACATATCTCAGGCTTACATGGATTCCTTCACTCCGGTTTGAATTAAGTTTTTGGTTGGTTTTATATGTATTTTTTGGTTGTAGGATTATTATAGCCTTGTTTTTCTTAGTCGCTTGATTTTGTATATATTTAATAGTAACTAATTCTCTTATGGTTCTAGTTTTTTTAAGACTATATATAGTTACAACATTTTCCACTATGCATAATACTGCAATAAGGTTATTGCATAGTCTGAGTAGTTTTTATGTATAATGAAGTGCGCTCCAACTCAAAAAAATACAATAGAATAGTTCTTATGTTACTGAACTGTAAAATTAATGTTACCTATATGTCAAATTAATGTGTTCAAATCAGGTTTGATTGAAAATATATCATTTTTTCATGTATATATTAGGGGACGCTCAATTGTTTAAAATTGTAAAAATTTGAAGAGCAATATTTGTTTTTTGCATTTTTGGGGGAAAGGGTTTAGTTAATTTATACTTGTCAATTGAAGTACAAGAATAAATTCCTGTCCAATTGAAATTAGGATCCACCCTTTAAATTTGATCACTGCACTTCATCGTTTTACCAAGTCCTTGTAACACCGAATCGGAGTGATTGGAAAATTTGTATTTGGATGTTAAAGAAGAGAATCCATGTTCAGTAATAAATATATAAATTATTGTTGAATAAAATAAATGATAGATTACATTACATATCTTGGCTTTTATATTAGTCATTGCACCTTTTCAATGTAAAGGTCACCACTCTTTGATTAATTAATTAATATCTATTCATTTTATGTTATTTATTATTATGATTATTATTTGTATTTATATATATTTTTTATTTTATGTTTATAACATTTCCCTTCCCTTAAGGGAAAATTTTTCATCAAATATAAGAGTGTTGTTGTCCACTTATTATGGACTATGTTTGAAGTACTAACTCCAACACTATAACCTTGGATTGATTTTGTTCTATGGATGTGATTTTGCAACTTGTGTTGTAATCCTTTCTGCTTAAGTGGTGAGTTTTTGAAACAATATAAATTGTACTTATTTGTTTTCCATGCCACATTTACATTCCAGTTATGAGCAATTGTGGATCTTCTTTACTTCCAATTTTTGCACCAGTTGCGGATTGTTTAGTCACATCATTCAAAGCTTGAACTTGAGCTACTAGTTAAGAATTGACAAGTGGCTCAGAGATATGATATACTTTAGTTGTATCTTACACAATATTTTTCTTAGTTACACCATTATGAGGTTGTTCAGTTTCTGATCCATTTTGACAAACTAAGCCTTGTGGAACTTCCCTCTGCTACGTGTGATTATTGTGTACCTCATTTTTTTATCCCTTTTTACTAATTGAGCCTTGTGGAAATTCCCTTTGCTTCTTGTCATTATTGTGTACCTCCTCAACAACAAGGAGTAGCTCCTTCACAATTGTTGTGGATGAGGCCATATGTTTATTAGAAGTACTTTGTTGTTTAGGAGGATTACTAGATGTATATTTTTCCTTCTTTGCTCAAAAGCTTTCTTTCTTGTTTTTATTTTTAATTTTTTTCATCAATATTTCTTGCTTTCTTCTCTTTTTAGGAAAACCATGTGTGGTTTTGTTTTAAAACCACATGTCGGCTCTAATACCAGAGTAACCTCGAATATGAGTGTTATGGGAAAATCCGTATCTAGATGTTAAAGAAGAGAATCCATATTCAGTAATAAATATATAAATGCATGTTGAATAAAATATATGATAGATTACATTACAATATATTGGCTTTTATATTAGCCATTGCACCTTTTCACTGTAAGGGTCACCACTCTTCGGTTAATTAATTAATATTTATTCATTATCTATTATATATTATTATTTGTATTTGTATTTATATTATTTTTTTATGTTTATGATAGTCCTACATCAAGAATATTGGATAATTACATGTATCCCCCTTGTTTCTTCGATGTCATGCCTCTTTGAACATCGTTGATCAACTTCATGATTTACCCAAAAACCCTGAGCATATTCTCCTAAAGTTTGATCCTAACAAAGGATGTACAGTTAAATATCATATAAAGACTTTTTATATAGCCCTCAGATTGATGAAACTAGAGCATGAAGATGGTGTTTGTACATTATTCCCCCATCCCTTCAAAATGGAGGAATCTACATGGTATTTCAACCTTCCTACAAGGTCAACCACTAGTTGGGATTATTTTGAAAAATGTTTTGTTAGTAAATTCAGGAAGAAAAGATCCCTACTAACTTAATGAGAGAATCGATGGCTCTTAAAATGGAAAAGAAAGAAAAAATCAAGGATTTCAATCACGCTTCACAAATATACTAAATAAGTCTCTTGCTAATACTCATCCCACCTAGGAAGTTATTTTTTAATATTACACCTCAACTTTACACCCCTTTGTGGCTATGTTTGTGAAAAAGGATGGTAAAGTCTCTTTAGCATTTTCTTTTGAAGAATCTAAGAAGGTAGAAATTGAAATGTCTAGTCTAACTAGTCATTCTTTACGGGAGGACCATAAAGCTACATCTTCTTCTAAGAAACCCCTATTATTGACTAAACCCACTAAAGATAGCCCCACTGAACTTGGAAGTGTGTTGAAATTGGTTAAGAAACTTTCAAATTAAATTATTGATCTTAAGAACAAGTCTGGAAAGGATATTTTGGTGAGAATCCTTTTTGGCCTTTCTTTAAGATGAAAGATAATGCACCAAAACCTCCAGACACTGATGCATGAACTTTCAATATCAATGAGATGGGAATGGATAATTTTTTCACCTATCATAAAGATAATTATTTAGAGAATGCATGTTTTGTTAGCTGGAATATTTCACCTCCTATAGACAGCAAGGTGTTCCACTGGTCTGAATGGTTCAGATCCAGAACAAATAGAGGACAGAGGTTGAAGACTCTCCTTGGACGCCATAGATACTTGGAATGTAATGCCTTGATAGTTACCCTATGTACCTGCAATAAGATTCAACACGCAAACACATCGAAGCTTCCAGAATATAATCCATTGATCCATGTTAGTGACTAAGTAATCTAACAACATACATGTGAAATCAAACAACAACAATATATGTGGGACAGAAATCAACTTGCATTAATATAGAAATATGAAGAAGTTTACAACCAAGCCTTAGTGTTGACATGCATCTCCATGAAACCAAGCATTCTCATCCCCATAAGCTCCAACTCTAGCTCTCTATACTCTCCAAATGGTCTTGGGCCAAGTGATCAATCCAATAGCATAAAAATACCTTCAGAGTTATCTCCTCTCAACCATGGATATGAGCTTGTATTTATAAGGCTCAATGGATAGGATACGTTGAGAGATTAGTGGATGAGGTGGACTCTAAGATCCTAGGATGAGCGATCTCGAGATCAACTGACCCACAATGGTAGGGATAAGGGAGGACACGAGGCTTATCATCTACAAGTCTCGAGTAACTTCTTTTTTCCCTTTTTATCGAGGGTACCATGTTTCTCCTTCAATGACAGAGTGATTCTGGTAAGAAATGCTTATGGACTAAGGGCCATAAGTGGTGGCACCGCTTGTGGACAACAAGGGATAGGCGGTGCAAACAAGGTACCGCTCATGGACAATAGAGGAAGCGCGGTGCTAGGAATTTTCATGGAAGATTGACAAATAGCATGAGTTTCCACTCCAAGAGCTGGGATTCAGGGAAAGTAGGTATGTCAAATGTCTTATCACATGATAGTGATAGGATTTTGGTATAACAGGATGCCCCCCAAAGCATGAGTCTTATAGGGATACGATAAACGAGAGCTTTGAGAGAACAAGTCGTTGCCATGAGATGAAAATTTTGGCTCGATCGGAGCATGTCGTCAAGTAGGCATCTGTAGTACATCAGTATGTTGACTCATAGACACAAGTAACCAAACTCATGGTTGCAGACCAATACAAGGTAGATCCATGAGAGGAATAAATAAGCATAGCTACTAGAATACAACGTAGATCCATGTGATAAAGGACTCAAACTTGGACATAGCTACCAGACATACAATGTAGATCTATTTCATACAGAAGCAAATTTGAGCATAGCCACGAACATACAAATGTGGATCCATGCTAGATATACAAAACTCCATTGCAACCTGGGGGAAAAAAAAATGATCGCCTTTAAACAAATGCCCAGGGTCTTTGTCTCGTCTTCCACAAAGTATGATTCTATCCATGTGATTACAATGATCTGAAGTCGAACATGGTAGAAACCAATTGATTACCGGCCAATGATGTGAACCGTTAACAAGTGCGAGGGAGATCACCATTGATGTCAATGATTCTCAAGGTACCCTAGTACAATCTTGAAGCGAATAATTATTCACTTACACAAATAATATTACCAAAAGACTTGGAATATTAAATAAGCCATAATAATATATATATTGATGATAGAATAGATATGATTATAGATTACAAAGTGAGTGCCATATATATATAAATTGGAAAGGAACTTTGGAGACCATCCATGAAAGGATGCGTCATTTTAGAATAGTTGACTAATAACTATTTATTAATTATTAATTATGAATATCAATATGTATTAATATTAATAATTCATATTGATATATGTATCTATATATATATCTATATCTATATCTATATCTATATCTATATCTATATATATTGTTGTTGTTATTTAAGTTTGTTACATTGCCACTCCCTTAGAAAGGCTTTTTCCTCAAAGCCTTATAATGTTTTTGCATCATCTTTTGTGGTGTCACAACTGACGAAACGTGTTGATACGAACTACTAAGAGTTGAGCACAACTTTCGATATGTGGATGAATCAATCCATCCCAAATTGATTTGTTGTGGACTGTTGGCATTCCATACTGATTTATCGTTAGGAGATTTGATCACATTGGTACCACTATCTTTCGACATTTCTCACTTTTTAGAATATCTGTTTTTATGGTTGGGGTGTCGATATGGAATTTTCACAATGTCATTGTCTTTTACGAGTGTCATTTTTTTAGCATTGATCTGAGTAGAAAGTTGTGTTTTCGTCTCTTGAGGTTTTAAGGTTTTGATCTGTATCTTTTCCAACTTGTTTTCTAACTGTATGTTATCATTTTGAAACTTCTTAATCACTTCTACATGTGATTTTCTGTCATCTTCAGACTTCTTAAGTTGTTCCTTAAGATCTTCATTATTCCTTCTGATACAATGATTTTCTTCCTGTTTGTCTAGAATTTTTCCTTCATTGTCTTCCGTAGATTGTTCTGTCTTCCGACTACTTTTCAACTTCTTAATTTTTGTGACTAGTGTCTTGTTATGATTACCTAATCTGAAAATTTCTTCGGAATGGCTTCATAAAACCTTGTTGACTTTTGTCAGTTCTAACTTATGTGTCTTCTTACTGTTGTCATACTACTGCTGGAGTTTTTCTTTTTGTTGTTTATGATGATGTAACTCTACTCCTTGATTTTCTAACCTTATCCGGACTTGCGCCAATTCAGCATCTTTTTCCATGATGAGTTTTTTTAGATGCTTTATTTCTTGTTCTAATTCATTATCGCATCCATATCGTGATTTGTTGTGATTTTTTGACTTTTTGATCTGATCTTCTAGGTTTTGATTATGAATTTTTAAACATGATATTTCTTTATCCTGATCAGATAACATTTTCTTCTTATCTCTTATGGTTCGTTCTAGCTGTCGATTCTGATTCCATAAGCGGTGATTCTCATCGTCTTTCCACGGTTTCAACCACTTTTTCGTTTCACCCTCAGCTTGTAGACTTTTATTGATCACCTTGTATTCACTAGTGGAAAATGAGAGATTAGTGACCAAAAAATGACCAAAATCCGCATATCAATGACCACTTTTGGTATGGCGATCACCGGTGGCTAATTTACGGTCTTTTATTATGCGACCAAAATTGGTCATTTATAGCTTGTCGGAGGGTCATTAATTTGGTCATATATTTGGTCATTGATTTGTTCATATATTTAAATCAATGACCAATTATATGACCACATGTATGACCAAATTAATGACCACATGACAAGCTAGAATATGACCAAATTTGGTCGCGTAATAAAAGACCGTAAATTAGCCACCAAAACTGTTTTTTGGTCATTGATATGCGAATTTTGGTCTTTTTTTGTCATTTATATCTCATTGTTTGGTCACATATCTCTCAATTATTGGTCACTAATTTAGTCATTTTTAGTCGCTTTATGTGTGGTCATTATATTTTAGTAGTTTGAATGGTGTCCATTATTAATCAATATAAATTTTTAATATGATATTATGTTTAATTAAAAAGAGAATCATACATTTATTCTCATCTAATACACTTGTGAATTATACAATGTCACATTATAATTAATTATAACACTTGTAAATAATATCTATTACACATGTAAATCATACAATGTCACATTAATTAGTTAATAATTACAACATTGGTACATAACATAAAGTACAACCATATATATAAGTTTTAAACCACAAATTATATTATATGAGATGTCAAAAGTATTACAATAAATATGAGTTTTCTCAAATACTCATATTAATTTCCATATAACTTTACAGGAAAATCATCACTTTTCAAAATATTACAATGGCTAAACCATCATACTTGCACTTAGCTGCAAAACCATACTTAGATCCCACGTCAACAGCTTCAAAACCATACTTAGCACTAAACCATACTTAGATCTCACGTCAGCAGCTTCAAAACCACACTTAGCAGCTTGAAAGCCTTAACATCGGGTTCTTCATTATACTAAATGGCAAATCTTCAATAATAGGGTCTTCATACTCAATGGCCCACTTATAAGTTAAGCTCACTCCTGGAAAATCCAATAAAAAAATCTCACTTGTAAAGTAGAAAAACATTGAAGCAAATTATTTATCTTGTTCAACAGCTAACAACAATAACCAAGATCATGTGCAAAATAATAAAATCTAATCTAACAAATTCAATTTAAGAATTGGTTAAAATTAAACTTGAATGGATAAATCTACAACTATTTAGTACCTAAGAAAAGTAAAACTCAGCTCTAAACCAGGAAATGGATTTCAACGGGAAAGATAATCAATGAATCCACAAAACAATTATGCTCGACTGCATAGGTAGAAACCTGCATACATAGTGCAATCTATGAAGGAGTTCACCCCTATATGTCATGTGGTTAGTGAATGACGTGACAACTATGGAAACTAATGAATGATTTAAAACCCCATCAAACTAATGTGATGTTATACTCAACCACCAGTATAATCAAAACCCATCAAATAGCATCAACATTCCCAATTTCCTACATGCCCACCTTATCCTTGTTTCAAACATATATTTGTATATAAACAAACGAAAATTATAAAAATTTCTTTTTAACTTGTCAGCCTCAAAGTGTTCATGACATAGTTTAGGCATCAATCCAACCACCATCATATTTTACCCTCTATATCTATATATAATCAAAAAAATTCATGAGTTTTTCTTTCTTGGACTCTGGACTTTGGAAAATTCACTTTATATTCACTCAAAAAATTTCATGAATTTTATCTATATATACATGCATATTCTAGTTACAATTGTTACAATCTATATATACATACCCTAAACGAATCAGCCTCCTCAAGGCCCATCTATAAAAGACAATTGTTACAAGAGAAGCAATCCTTGGCTATACTTTCAATTGTATATCTTCATAGACTTCTCAAACGAATGCCAATTATGCCAACAGCAATACTAGATTAATTTTAAAACAAAAACAATAAGAAGGTTCAAACTAAAATTTTCTCATGGGTTTTATCTTAATTTTCATTTTTTAAATTTTTGCATAGATATACCCCTGGCCTACACCCATTCTTTGTTTCAAAAGTGCCATACCCATACCCATGTACACTAGCAACTTAGCTACAGGGCACAGTGATTTTCCTTTGTAAAGAAGGAGCTCATTTGGATAGGGATGCATAGGGTGAAGGTAGGGCCTGAGGTAGAATATAATTACACATGCAACTATGATGTCCTATAGAAGTAAATATGTGAGTTTGAAACTCAGGGAAGTTGAAAGTCACCTTATCCTCATGCTGATCAAATGTTGCAATACATTCATTTGACTTGATTGTCCACAATTTCATCAAACCATCTGCGCCTGTGAAACAAAAGAGGCTCCAAACAGCAGAAAAATAATTCCATCATCACTTTGAAAAGTGTAATTATAAGGATAACAATAAGAAACTAAATTAGAACTAAAGATGCCAAGAAAGAGGTTATACCAGAAGAAACGAACTGTGTTCCACGAGTGAGTAAGGAAGCTCGTAGTACACTTGCAGTATGACCTTCAAAAGTCTTCAGGAAAGAACCATTTGATAAGGCCCATATTTTTATTGTCTTGTCACCAGATGCTGTCATCACACATTGATCTACAGGTGAAAATTCTACACACCAAACCCCTCTTTTGTGGCCTCTTAGCACTAGTACTGGTACCAAATCTGGTAATCTCCATACACGAGTTGTTCAATCCTGATTAAAAACATGGCATAATACTTGGATTAAAAACTAAATATGTTGCAATGGAAGTCATCTTTTGTTAGAAGTCCTTGTAGATATAAGAATAAATTCATAATCTAACACACCTGAGAACCAGTACAGATAAGGCTGTCATTTGAAGCAACGGCCACAGAATTGATGTCCTTATCATGAGCTGCAACCGCAGCCTGTGATGATAGCTTGTTTGACTTACTAATACTACCAGAACCTAGTACACCAGCAAAACTCCATACTTTGATTGTGCGATCACTGAAGATATACAAAGAAACCACCATTTAGAAAATGTATCAACCACCATTTAGAAAATGTATCGATACTTGCTATATTTTTGTATATATGAAATCAAAATACTACGAGCTTACAAAGTTCATTCAACACAAATAACATGCAAATACGAGCTTACAAAGTTCACTCAACACAAATAACATGCAAATACAGACCTCAGCTTATAGCCCTAAAAAGTTCCTTGATGTTCCTAATGGGGAATGTAGTAACCAGAAAGATTTGTGATTATTTGCAACTTTTCAAATTTCTCTTTTTAACAAATTTTCCTTGTTGATTTGTTGTCCTTTTTAACATGTTTTTTGGGTGGTTGATCCTGTAACTGGATAGCAGATTCATCTTGCATCTGTCTTGGATTCAACTTTGTGACAGTTTCAAGTAAAGGATAATCATAAGAGTTTAGCCTTATATAGTGAAAAGTGCCATGAATCTCCAAATCATGTCCAAGCAAGACCTGGATACAGATGGCTAATGGAATATGCATAGTAACACTGATTCAATGTGCTTTCACTTTCTCTATTTCAGCCCAATGATGAGCAAGTGTCACTCAAAACACGTGGGTGGAAAATCTTTCACACCGTGATAAACCAGATTAGGCATGGGCAATGTCTACTAACCTGCTCCCACTCACAAAGAAGTTCTTAGCTTTCTTTGAGAAGGCAACAGCTCCTACAGCACCCATGTGCTCTGCTGCCACACATAAGCAGGATTTGCTCTCTGTATCCCAAATTCTTACCTACAACAAAAGCACAAAGAATCTTTTAGTATGTGATTAAAAAGGATAAAAATTGAATCCACAAAAAATGACTTCGCATCCATGAAAGCAATTTGCTGTCAATAATTGCAAAAGAAAAAAAATCCTAGCCTCGAGTTTGACAATGCAAGAGCAACTCAGCAAGACTTGTCCACTTACTGAACCAATTCTGAGAACAACAAGTTACAATAAGAACTATGCAAAAGCTTAGAATTCATAATAGGGAGTACAATTACCATCTTCCAGTAGGTTTACAAAGGTGGATTAACAAGAAATTTAGTGGGATTGTTACAAAACTTGAATACCAATTTATGCAATTACTATGGAATCAGTATTATTTACCTTTAACATTGGAAAAAAACAAAGATCTTCCACATAATGTTAACAATTCCAATACCACACAGTCAAGACTAATTACATGAAATTAGAAAGTAATCAACGACATAATGAATCAGAAATAAAGAATGCATTTACAAATCAGCTATATTTAGTTGATCAGTGATTTTAAACAAGTTGATAATCAATAACCTACTAATAAATATATTCAAGCAAACGCAATTAAAAAAAATATGTTCCAACTGTGAAATACTCACCGTGTGAATCTTTGGACCCAGAAGCTAGGAGAATATGTCCAGAAAAAACAACAGTATCAAGACAAATAACTATGTTTGTGTGTCCTAGCAACTCATAGACACATGTCATGGATGCAAGGTCATACATGCGAACCTGCAGAGAAAATCCCAATATTGCAGCATGAAATCACAGTTGAGAGGATTTTCCAGACATGAAAAGTAAATATTTCCTACTGCAGTTTAGCATGCTTTCCAATCATTGTAAAATTTTACAAAACCATTATAAATACATTACAGATGCACGCATCCAAATATATATAGCACCAACAGACAATTCATGAGCTACATAATAGTAAGCACTGGTGAATGTGTACTTCTAACAGCTCTAGTAAACATTGTACTAACATTCCACATAAGACTAATTTCAAAATCTTGGATTCTATGTATAAACTTTACAAGAAACCATACATGCCCAAGACAAAACAGTTACATGGACCCTTTCCTATAACAAAATAGACAACAAATTAAAACACCAAGAGAAAACAAATTTTTCATTGCTAAAACTTGAAGAGGAATCCAGAACTCTTTTATTAAAAAGTCACACCTGCTCCAGATTTGTTGCAACTGCAAGAAATTTCTCCTCTTCCCCAACTGTTTTGGTCTAAATCAGGGCACTATAATGGGAGATAGCATACCCACTTTATACCCACTTTAATTTCAATCATAAAAGACGATTTGAAATCCATGGATTTTTATTTAAATTTAATATTTAGATATCCACTGACAGAAAATGGCCAATGGGACTGGCAAAAAGTACATGAATCCAATTTTACAGGAGAAAAGTACAGGCCTGCCTGCGGCAGCATATTGAATCACATTAAAAATAAAAACTAGGAAAAATGACTCTGGAACCACTTTTCATCAGGATCAACAATGATAATTAAACAAAATAGTGACTCAATATGCCACAATGAATAACTTGCCCTTTCTTCTAGTAGGAAACTTACAAGGATGCATTTTCCAACTGTTTTGGTGGAAAATCTTTGAAAAGCATGGCAACTGCAACAAGATATATGCTGCTAGTCCTTGTCATGCTTTCTTCTGGGAATGAAAGAATGATAGGCTATAGCCAAATAGACAATAGGACACAAAGAAATGTGAATTTACTTACTATGCTCTATTACAATTAACCTCCAATTCATGATCTGTTCATGTTGGAACCAGTTATTAACTGCCTTCCATAAACCATCAGTGGAGTCCTGTGCAATGGCCAATAAAAGTAACACAGTGTTGCCACATCATGTTTGTGCTGCTGGCTTCTTTGGTTGTGGAAACAACAGCTGAGCAAAGAGGATTTCATTCCATGTATCAGGCACTCCTGGAAGACACCAATGCAGACAATCCTGAGAACCACCTTTTGATCTGAGAATGTATTTGGATATATGTGACTCGTCCCTCAACTCTGAAACCCCAGTGATATCTAAAAATTCAACCCTTGTGCCCCACACAGCACTCTCAACAGCTAGATCTCTAATATAGTGTTGAATATAAGCAAAGTCTAATATAAGCAGTACATAATCATTTTAAGCCCCTGCTCTTTTACATATTTGGCTTTAATTTATTTGTCCCTGCTCTTTTACATATTG
>LPNX010416838.1:0-23438 GCA_001517045.1 Pseudotsuga menziesii
TAATTAATGCTCCACTGATGTCAATTAAACTTAGGATAGTGGTTTAACTAGGCCAATTTGACCGAAAGAGTGTGTATGATGGTAGATGTCTCCAACAATGGGGCTGTTTGTGTCTGCAATAAACTCATCTCCATCAGACAAATCAAAATCAGCATGTTCAACAAACTCTTTACTTACTTCTTGAGGTTCAGGTGGTGGAGAGGATTCACAAACTTCCACTACTGCAAGGGGTTCTTCTTCAAATTGAACACACCTTTCAATGAAGGCTTTGTTTGTGCTCAATTTTATCAACTTGTACCCTTTGAATCTTTAGAGTATCCACAAAAAGACACTCTTGGCTTTGGGGCTGCAAAGCCTTCCTCTTCTCTGTTGGGATTCTAGCCCAAGCCTTTGAGCCAAAAATCCTGAAATGGGTCACATATGGCTTGTTCCCACTCCATGCTTTGAAGGGAGTCATGCCATCAAGCTGTTTGTGCGGCACCCTATTCTGGATATAGGCTGCACAGTTGATAGCTTCAGCCCAGTACTTTGGTGGCAAAGTTTTGGCCTCCATCATGCATGTTGCCATCTCCTTCAGTGATCTGTTCTTCCTCTCTGCAACACCATTTTGTTGTGGTGTGTAGGGGATAGAATGTTGCATCTAAATACCTGCATCTGCATAATAGTTAATAAAATCAGACTTGACATACTCACCACCATTGTCATTTTTGAGGGCCTTGAGTTTCCTTCCACACTTGTTTTCAACCAAAGCCTTAAAGACTTTGAATAGGCCAAAAACTTCAGACTTGTGTTTCATGAAGTGAACCCAACAATACCTGGAAAAATCATCAATAAAGGTCAATGCATATTTGGCCTGACTCATGGACATATGAGGGAATGGGCCAGCAACATCACTGTGAATCAGCTCGAGAGGTGCAGAGGTTCTCTCATGACTAGCTTTCTCAAATTTGTGCTCTGGGTGTTTTCCTAGGATACAACCTTGGCAGACTCCTTTGGAAAATTTTATCTTGGGCAACCCTATGACCATTTATTTCTTACTAAGATCAGACAGATACTTGTAATTTAGATGGCCAAATATTTCATGCCATAGCTTGCTAGCTTCATTAGCATGGATAAGAAGAGCAGAGGGGTTTGAGTAAGGTAGGAAGTGTGAAAACATGTATACCTTTTGAGCATGATTCACTACTCCTTTAGCAATGACTCTACCAGTTGAGATTTCTATGATCTCAACATAATCAGGGGAGAATATGACTTTCTTAGGAGACCCAGTGTGGGTCATCTGGTACACTGACAGAAGGTTGGAGGCGAGACCAGGGACATACAGCACATTGCTGAACTTACCATGATCAAGATCTATTCTTCCTTTGCCCATACTTTCAATGAGAGAGTCAAATCCCAGTACAATAGATGGTCCTTTCGACTTGTCCAGTGAGGAGAAGTCCTCCTTAGTCAAAACCATGTGTCTTGAAGCTGCAGAATTAATGATAAAACTGGGTGAGCTTGATGTGCCAGCAACTAGAGCATGAACTCTCTCTCTGTCATCTGAACTTGATCCTCCTTCTCTCTTCTTTGAGCTTTCTGGAAGGGAGATGCCATTCTTCTCCAACAGTTGAGTTAGCATGTCTATCTGCTTTTTCATACAAGAGATTTCAGTGTGATTTCCCTTCGAACAGTATGAGAACTTGCTCATTTCACCTTTGTTTTTCTTCTTCTGGGTATTTTTCTTGGGACCTTGTTGATCCTCTAGAGACTGCTTCTTGTCTCTCTTTTGCTCAGGTGGATTTTTAGCTTTCTTTTTTCTTTTTGAATCCACCTTCGAATCTCCAGCAATCAAAGATTGATCTTTGGATGGTTTGATGGTGCCCATCATCACCAGCTTGTCCTGTTCTTGTGTGAGAGATTCCATGAAACCTGCAAGGCTAGGCATCTTCCAAGTTCAAGCTGTGAGTTTTGTGGCATAGAAGGTCGAAACAAAGACTGAGTAGTCAGGTCCTAGATTCGAGAGGATGTCCAACACGAGTTGATCATCTTTTTTTTTGATACCACATTACTTCAGCTGCAAAACTAGTGCTTTGAACTTGGAGAAATATAGCTGCAGGGATTCAAAGCTACTGGGACTCAAAGAAATCGGCTCATTCTCAATCTGATGTCCCCTCATCTCATCTGTCTTTCCAAAAAGATCAGAAAGCTTCTCCCATACTTGATCTAGTGATTTTAATCCATCGAGATGGAAAAGGAGGTCTTGGGAAATACTGAGACATAGGAGGCCATAGGCCTCATCTCTCCGATTGTGCCATTTGATCTTCTCTGCAGCAGCATTGGGCTCTGCTTCTATATCCATAGTCACCCTGTAGAGGCCTTTCTCTCTCAACAATATCTCCATCTATGCTTTCCATTCAAAATAGTTGAAGGGAGTCAAGATAGTTTTTTGTGAATCCATAGCTTTAGAAAATCTGTCCCGGCTGTCAGTAGAAGGCTCCCAGTCTTGATGTCAAACCTGCAAAACAATTTTTGAAGGAGAGTAACAACCTACAATGGCTCTGATACCATGTAGAAATTTAGGCCATCAGTAGATTAATTTCACTCACAACAATTATCAATTGATCATGCAAAATTGCTAACAATGGAGACTGAATATGGAGCTGTAACACAAAATTATATTAACTGAGTGTACAATAGCCAACCCTGTACTAACATAGGTTTCTGAATATATATAATACATCAAGAGATCGAATGCATAAGGAGTCATCCAAAACTAGCATAAAGCAGGCTTACCCAAAATAGGCAAATCCCCCATAGGTGTAAAAAGCTGATCCCAAATCTGTCATGAGGCTCACGAATTGGCAAGGGCGCATGGGAAAGCTAATGAGTGATGGAATGGCAGCTCATACATGCTTTTTCATGGAGGAAAGAGTGGAGGATGAAAGGGGCAACAAACAAGTTCACCTCACCTAGTCTTGCTTTCCTATGTGCCTTAAAACACTGAAAAAGCAAGCAGTAAAGCAGAAAAAGCAGATAGGCGCCTAGGAGGCCAGGAATAAAGCAGATTTGATTCCTAAGGCTTTCCCAAGCGTTACATGAGTCAAATATGGCAATTTTGACCTCTATGGATAGGCAATTAGCAACTTGCACATGGTGGGACTCATGAACTAGGCAAATAAGACAAAAATAAATGAATTAATGTCTAAGTGGGTAATACTATGGGTTTGATTATTCTAACACAACTATCATTGAATTTTTTTCTCTTCTTGCTGCCACTTATATTAATCAATGAATATCATCCATCTCAGTGTTAAATAACTCTTATTTCATGTATTTCTTTAATGTTGATCTGTTTGGGGCATATAGACTAAGCATTTGACCAATGCAATGCAAACGAAATCCGGTAGCAGTGGACCTGACCTCACACAGAGAGGGCAATTCAGGGGAAGAAAAGTTCAACTTTTAAACTATACTATGAACATATTTTTTTTTTTTGGCATTTCCATACCAGTATAAATCCATGCTAAATTAATATGCAGGATTAATATTTCTTCTGCATAGAACTTGTTTTTTATAATTTCAAATCAAAATTATTTGAGCAAATATAGATTGTTTTTATTATTTTATTAAATTCGTTAGGTAATTTTCAAGAAGAAGACGTGGAATTTATATTTTAATTTTTTCAGAACTTAATTGAAATTTTGTTTCAAGGAAAAAGACATAATATTATAGTCTTTTCATCTTTTCCATACGAGTATAAACCATGCTAAATTAAGTTTTTTTATTTTTATTTTTTATTTATTCATTTATTTTTAATATTTTTCTACATATAGAACTTGTTTTTTATAATTCCAAATCAAAATTATTAGAGCAAACATAGATTGTTTTTATTATTTTATTGAATTTGTTGGTTCTTACCTAAAATTTTGTTTCAAGAAAAGAGAAGGGATTACAGTCTTTTTCAGCTTTTCCGTACAAGTATAAATCCATGCTAATATAGAACTTGTTTTTTATAATTCCAAATCAAAATTATTTGAGCAAACATAGATTGTTTTTATTATTTTATTAAATCTGTTGGTTCTTGAAATTTTAATGACCAAGAATTTATATTTTACTTTTTTTAGAACTTAATTCAAATTTTATTTCAAGAAAAAGACAAGGGATTTATATTTTAATATTTTCCTAGGATAATAATAAATGAGAGTTAAAAACTTAAAGTATAATTGATGGTATTTGTATCTCCCTTATTTTGCAAATATACTTTTATAAGTGAAAAAGATTGAACCGAACTAAGTTATGATTAGGGTTAACAATAAGCCTTTATTATTTTCAAGTAGAAAGGGAAAACCACCCTTCATGTGTGCAATCAAGTGTTATTGGGATTTACGTGTATGTTTTGTTCATGTAATTATTATGAAGAGAAAAGGTAAAAAGAAATTTAATGCAATTGTGATGTCTTCTGCCCCCTTAGCTACAATATGTGAGTATAAGGGGTTGGATTTTGCATCCACAGGTCATGAAAATTAAGCAACAAGCTACTAATGGACATCATGACTATACACTATCGATATTCAATATGAAGATTGACTTGGGATATTAAAAAATTGAAAAAAAATATTTTCTTCACCTATCAACCTTATTTGGCCATTCAATGATCTTCAATACATGAGATTGTAAGAGGACCCATGCACATGGTCAATAGGAAAAATGGCGTCACTTGTGCAAATTATTATGTGCAGAAATTTTGATGGCTTGCATAGTTCAAGTTTCAATTTCAAAGGTATTGTCTCTCCATGTCTAGGCCATGTCTCAGTTTCAAAGGTATTTCCTTGCAAATTTCAATAGGAATAATTCCATCAACCAACTAGAGATCTACACCTTCAAGAAGAAATACAAATCAAAATATGTGGGGTGCCACTGTTGAATTTCAAATCCCTTGTCTTTGAAGTCCATTGCAATGGACTTAAACTATTTTAAAAATATCTATGCAAATTACTTAAAATATTCCATGGGTTTGAACCTTATGTAATGAATTTTTAACTTGCCTCACTTTACACCTTGACACCTTTATGGCTTGAGAATGACATGACTGGATGCCTCACTTTACACCAACTCTTCATGGAAATCCTTGTTCAACAATGAATTTGTGTAATAAAAATAGTATTTTTAGGCCAAAATGATAAGATAATATGGCCATGTTCCAGACCTTGCAACAAGGTCATCAACAATCACATGTATAAAATCAAAATATCCTCACCCTTTGACATTTTCTATCTCTACTCTTATAAAAACGCCCATACCTTTTGCATATGATGTAGAGGTACAATTACTTGCTATTAACTTTTTAACATGAATTCAATTTAACAGCAGTAACAATCCTTTTTAACTTTAGCAGACTTCAAGAAATGTAAATCTCAGATTGTAGCAGTAGTAAAGTAGATCGTAGCTAATCAATATTAGAAGCAAGAACACAAAGATCTTTACAAGGAAACCTTTCAAGGAATAAAAACCTAAATAATGAATAATTCTTCTTCTAAATGAGTTGATTGAGTTTGTACATGAGCAGATAATGAGTAGAATTTTACATGACAATCAATTTGCCTCTATGGAACACATATGAAGAGAAAAAAACCTATAGAAGATGAATGTCCTGAACAACTAAGCTACTGCCACTATTCCAAACCCAAAAATGAGGCTGTCATTAACCAAGGAAAAGCCTGTTGTTGATCAGATTGAGTGTGTTGTTGACTGTTTGAAGCTTACATGACTGTGTTGTTTGACTGCTTCACTTCCCAACAAATTATGTGGTTGAGTATTAGCCCTTACAAGGTTACAGCTGGATGGGACATGCCTTAAATAGAGATATACTTCTTTGAGAAGTCCCTAGATAGGGCTCAACAGCTGTAAAACTCTTGTTCCTTAAATGATCCAAGTTTAAGATGGATCTATGCTAGCTTTTTCTATTTTTTGTTTTTTGGATGATTGTAATTAATAAATGGTCAACTCTTAGTATGATACTGAGTTATTAACAAATGGTAAACTCTAATTGTAATTAATCCATAATTTATTCTTTAGGGTCTTTTACCGCCCAAACCTACTTCTACAAAGAGACGAACTTGCTGCTTGATGAAGAAACATGTTCCTAAATGGAGGACCCCTAAGATGGTTTGCTACAGGTTTTAAACTCTCCATTCCATTTGTTAATTCCATGGACATAGTAATTTGATATGAAATCCGCTGAAAGGAAATCCAATTGATACAAATGTATAAATGGTTGTTGACAATATGAAAATATTTTTTATCAAATTCCATTAAGATCCATTACTCATAGGTTTGAAGTATTGTTTTGATGATAAAATTGTTTATAATACACCCAAAAATAATTTTATTTTTGTTCAAATCGCCCCAAATCTCTATTTTAGGCATCCACTGTGCTTTGAGATACTCCAAGAAAGCACTATAAAATCTCTCATCCAAGATATTTGACACATTCAACGCACATGTGTATTGTTGTTTGTTGAAAAAGGATGCCCTAGAATAGGGTTACTTCATCCCTCCAACAACCTTTATTATATTTGTAAATGATGATCTCGTAATTTTCTTTGGGTTGCTTACGATTCTTAAAGGCATGCTTGCAGTTGCAATGATCTGAAAAAGTGCTCTGAAAAACCTAGGACAATTGTATGTGCTTGGATTGGATTTTAATGTTGTTTTCAATTCTTGCTATGTGTATGTTCCTTGCTGGGAATTAGTGCTTAGTGTTGTTGCTTCAAAGAGATACTACCCAAGATACTTCTTAATGACCGTTTGAAATGCTCAGAATTGTAGAAATTCAGGCCTGCAGTAGATTAATTTCACTCACAGCAATTAACAATTGATCATGCAAATTATCAACAATGGAGACTGAATATGGAGCTGTAACACAAAATTATATTAACTGAGTGTACAATAGCCAACCCTGTAATAACATAGGCTGCTGAATATATAGAATACATGAGCAAATTGAATGCATAAGGAAGCATCCAAATCTAGCATAAAGCAGGCTTACCCAAAATAGGCAAATCCCCCATAGTTGTAAAAAGCTGATCCCAAATCTATCAAGGACCCCACAAATTAGCAAGGGTGCATAGGCAAGATAAAGAGTGGTCAAATGGAAGCTCATACATGCTTTTTCATGGAGGAAAGAGTGGAGGAGGAAGAGGCAACAAAGCTGATTCACCTCACCTAGTCTTGCTTTCCTATGTGCCTTAAAACACTGAAAAAGCAGGGAATAAAGCAGAAAAAGCAGATGGGCGCCTAGGAGGCCAGGAATAAAGCAGATTTGATTCCTAAAGCTCTCAAGGGCGCTACATGAGTCAAAGATGGCAAGTTTGACCTCTATGGATAGGCAATTAGCAACTTGCACATGGTGGGACTCATGGACTAGGCAAATAAGACAAAATAAATGAAATAATGTCTAAGTGGGTAAATACTATGGGTTGATTATTCTAACAAGAATCACTTTTTGATGGCCAAACACGCTATATTGTAACATAAAAATTGTGTCTAGTATATTGTAACATACATATAGTGTGTTAGTTAGATTGTTAATATCAATTTTCATATTGGTGAGCAAAGAAAACCTCAGCCTATGCTCTATGTGCCCATGAATATGATTATATCCAATGTTTTTGGGGATCATGTAGATCTCTGAGTGCAAGCATTGTATTATCACTTTGGGAAGTGAATAAACATTATGAATTGGCATCACAATATATCCTAACCATTTATCCTTGTGGATACTCATTAGCTTGATGGAAGGAGGAAGTTTGCTCATCCCATGGTGGATAGGATCCATGTGAAGAACCAATTATTGGGTTGATCATCCTCTTTTGATTCTCCTTATTGCTCCACTTATACATGGCTCTAGGATGATCATGCTTATCTACTATATCCTTTCTATTCACACTAATATAATTGTTGTTGATAGGTATCATATAGTGGTACACTTACGATTGCTAGGGAATAGTAATTTTTGCAATCCCATTAAGTCAATTTCTTGAGTTTTGTTCAAAATTCCTAGAAAAAGTTTATGGATTTCATAACCTGCTTGATCATATATTGTGAACTTATACAATATATCATCCTTTTCCGACCATTAGATACTTAAAGTTGTGTATTGATCATTTTTACCATTATAGAGGACTTTGTAAGTTACGTTCTCAATTTCTTAAAGGGTGCTAGCTCAATGGAAGAGTGCTTGCCTTACAAGCAAGATGTTGGTGGTTTGATTCCTCCATGCCCTAATGATATTATAATATGGGTTAAACACAACTAAAATAGTAACAAAAAAAAGAGATTAGTGACCAAACAATTAGAGGTAAGTGAACAAACAAAATGACCAAAAATTGTATATAAAACTACTAAAAACAACTAAATTAGTGACCAAAAAATGAGAGATGCAAAACTAGGCATTAAAAATGATGCAACACGGGGCCATAATGATGAAGCCAAACATGGTATTGATATGGTAGCAAAATAAGACGTGAAAAGAGGCATTAAAAAGGATGCAACACATGGCGCTAATGATGAATCCAAACATGGCATTGATATGGTAGCAAAATAAGACGTTGCTTTGGATGCAAAACATGGCGCTCCATAGGAGGAAAACAATGGTGCAACAATAGAAAAGTCGACCTAAAAATGTCTACTGCGGATTGTCCGAAAAAACCCTACAACAATAGAAGAAATATTTGGCGCCATTTTGGTACCAAAACATGATGCAAAAAGAGAAGCAAAAATTGGTGCCAATTTGGAAGTGAAAATAGACACATGTTTGGAAGTAAAACATGGTGCAAAATGGGATGCTAAAGTGGTAGCAAAAATGGATGCAATATTGGATGCTAATTTGGATGCTAACATGGTGCTATTAAGGATTCAAATATGGCACTAACAAGGATGTCATTTAATAAGAAAAAGTGGACACTCCCTAAGAAGCAAAATATGACGTTATTTAGGAAGCAAACTTTGACGTTGTTTAGGAAGCAAATTTGGATGCTATTCTGGAAGAAAAAAAAATAGACGCTATTTTAGATGTCATAAAGGATTCTATCTAGGAAGAAAAAAAAGATGTTTTTTGAGACTCTTTAAGTTTTGTCCATGACCCGTCCCATTTAGCGTCTAGTTTGGCCACTCAATGTAAAAAACAATTACACTAAAAAGGGACGCTAATTCCAAGATTTGTTGTAGTGCAAGTGCTTGGTTTAAGCAAATGAAAAAGAATAAGAATAAAACACTAAAACCTATGGTACAACTCGACAGATTTGAGACTGTAGAAAAAATGGGTTGACATTTTGAAAAGAAAGGGTATGATTCCAGGCCACGTGATGGCTTAACTGTTCCAGCTGGAAAGCATGTAATTATTTCAAAAACCCTAAGGATTTTGATGTCCCTTAATTTTTGTTCCCGTTCTTGTTACTGCACTTTTGGCTCTGCAGTGAAAGGGAGAAAGGGAGAGTCAATCTCTCGGATTCTAGTCCTTTGTACTTGTCGTTACTCTTGACTCTATAACAACACCATTTTGTTGGAAAAATGTGTGGTTTGTTGGCCTGCACTTTGTAAAATTTGTGGAGGGTTTCACACTAAAAATTTCCGTAGTGAATGCTACATCCTCGACAATGCAGGTAAGCCCCTCTAGTTGAAGTTATACCTCCTTGTGGTTCTTTTCCATGAATATAATGAACAAGAAAATAACTGTGCATTGTTTGCAATGCAGGAGGCTTCAGATGAATGGCTGTGTGGACAAGGGAACCAGTCTCGTAGCTAGCATGTGGTTTGGTAAGACCTAGAACCTCAATTCCTTGATCTTGTGACTCCGTTGGTATGTCTATATTGTGCAAGCTATAGCTGGGTCTGCAATATCTGGAATTGGAATAGTTTTCGTTCAACTGCTAAACCCTTGCAGTTCTACCTATGGCACCTTCATTCATTTATGAAATAGGTCTCTCTTGACCCTGGATTCTAAGGGGATTGTAATGGAAGCATTACTTTTTTATTTTGTGTAGAAAGAAAACTTGCAGGGTTTGCGAGAATTTAAGACAAAGTTTTCGATGCTCTGATACTTGTACTCGTTTTGTTTTTAAAATGAAATCCCATGAGGGTTTTCCCATTCTAAATACACAGTTGTAAAAAGTGCAAGTATTTTCTAAATATCAATGTCATTTTTATGGATTTGTAGTATTTGTTTGAGGTTACTTTGCGCTCTGTAATGTATGTACTATAATTTTTCCTTTTAGAAATTCTTAAGGCCATATGGCCATTGCAATGCTAAGTTTTCGTTTATAAAAGAGAGAGAGTATTTTTCAGTTGTTGAATCATGATTAAAAGAAAAAGGGTTTTTAAGTCATGATGCTTTTGATACGAAAATGATGATGATGTAGGTGTAATTGCGAATTCCTCCTTAAAGTTTTACTATTGTTTGTTTAGAAGATTTTGAAAACTATGATGGTAGTTGTCCTGCAACCAAGGTTGCGACCTGTCAACTTTATTGATTTAGTGTTTTTCTTTGGGTAATTACTTGTATTTTTGGTTGGGACATGAAGCCCTAGATTTGTAACTCTGTTATTGATTGCAAACTATATATATTTAACATATTTAAGTTGGTAAATTTCTATGTTTGAATTATAGTTTAGTGTTTATATTGTAACCCTAGCTGTAATGTAAAAGCATTTGGCTAACAAAACTATAGGATTTGAACCCTCGCATGGTTATGATTTTTAACTTAGATATTAGTTAGGTTATAAGTGGCTCCTCCTTAACTAGAATGGTTAAAAGTGTAGATTAGTTGTTTAAGTTTTTACAAAAATAAACTTGAGAAATAATGATTTATGGAATAAATAATAAGTTTATAACTACTATGATATATATTACATCCTCTATAGAGCTACTCTTGCATCGTAATGTTTGAATTCTTAAATCTATAGTTTAGATTCTAAGTAAGACTAACTTTGTCCACTGTAATGAAAGTATAGAAATAGTAAATTCCGATCTTTAACGATTCTTTGATTTGCATGAAACTACTAAGGGGGAAATAAAAGAATAAGAAAATATTATCTAAGTGAGCTCAACAATACTATTCAAGAACTAGATGAATATAAAATAAATATTTGCTTAACAATGATTATCCTAATCTATGTATGTAATTATTTGAACTTGGAAGCAATTAGATTAGAGTACCCAAATAAAAAAACTAATTATAGCTTCATAGGAAATATCTACTAACTTTATTTTATAAAACATTTTCATTATAATGTAGTTACCATCAATATATTTAAAGATTAAGACCTTCTACATAAGATAATATACAGGACTATGATTTGTTTAACTTGTTCTAACTTCAAAAAATTCACTAGATTATAGAATTTCATCAAAAATCATAAACTTCCAAATAAATATTTGGAATAAAATCACAGCTAATAAATAAAAAAAATTAGAACCTGAATAAAATGCAGAAGGGGGACAAACACCCAAAAGAGACTGTTCCTCCCAATCGTCTCCTGAAGCAGCCTAGATCACTTTCTTTAGGACCCCCGAGCTTGTTCACTGAACCACTAGGATGAAGAGGCTATGTAACAACACACACAGAACTTCCTAAAGCTTAGCACTCAATATCATACTTAACTCAGCAATTTCACTTTAGCTATCCTGTCATCAAATTCCTTATGTGCCTAACTTTTCAATTTGCAGCAGTCACAAGGTTTAGTCACTTGGAATAGAATGTAGTGAGCCTCCTGATCAATTCGATGGTATATATAATATTGCCTAGGTATTTGGGTAAATTTTGAAATTAAATGAGCCACCTGCTCAGTTCCTTTTCTCAAGGAACATGACCACATTTTTAGGATTTTGCTTCTTGCAATAGCTAGAAAGTGAATTGCTAGTGCTGCCACTTGCCATTTAGCCTTCTATAGCTGCTCATTCCTCCTAGTGGGTCAGTGAACACTCTTTCAACAGTCTCCTTTGGATATGTGTCTCTCCATTTAATTATGTTAAATAAATAAATATTCAATTACAGTCATCCTTGACTAACTTGGTCATAAAAACTTTACAATAATTTTTAACATAATGATTTCTCAAATAAATAAAAATATTTTTTTTTCAGTTCTAGGTAGGTTACAAACACCCACTCTTAAGTTCAACATCGTCCTCTATGTTGCTTAATTTTATTCTAAGTTTTCACGGAAAAGAGCTAGATATGCCTCCCGCATATGACTCTCCAATTCCTAGTTTGCTTCATCTGGACTGAGGTGTTTCCATTGCACCTTTACCTATCCAATGGTGTGATTCTGAAGAAAAATTTCCCTCCTGTCGAGAATAAATTTTGGTTCCACCTCAAAATCTCCTTTTGGTTCTACCTGGATAACATTCTAATCGGTCACATGAGTAGCATCATGCACACACTTTTTCAATATAGAAATATTAAATGCATTATGTATTCTAATATTAGGTGGTAAAGCCAACTGATATGCTATTGGTCCCACTCTTGCTAATATTTCGAATGGTCCACAATACTTGGGTGCTAATTTAGCACAACTTCCCAACTTAAAAGAGCTCTTTCTTGGTTTTATCTTGACAAATACATTCTCACCTACATGGCATTCTTTCTGAGTTCTTTTAAGTTCTGCATGACTCTTTTGTATGTCCTGTGCATTTTTCAGATTTCCTTGTACCTGTTTCATTGTTAGTTCCATTTCTTTTAACAAGTCAGGTCCTAACATCAAACTGTCAACTGGATTACTCCTTGAAATGGGAGTATTACATTTCCTACCATATAATATTTCAAAAGCACCAAGTTTAGCTGAAGCTTAATAATGATTATTATATGCAAATTCAAGTAAGTGCAGATAATATTCCCATTTCTTGGGATAGTCTCTAACATACATTCATAACATGTTTTCTCAAACTTGATTGACTCCTTTTGTTTGTCCATTCAGTTGCGGATGATAAGCAGTTCTGAAATTCAATTTAGTATCTAGACCTTTAAATAATGACTTCCAAAAATTATCAGTAAACTTAGGATCTCTACCAAAGATTATTACCATTGGAATTCCATGCAACCAAAAAACTTATTTCATAAAGATATCAGCAATGTTAGCAGTTTCATGAGTGGTTTAACAGGTATAAAATGTGCTTCCTTACTTAGTTTGTCTACCACTGCCATTATAGAATCATTTTGTTTCTGATTTTTAGGTAATCTAGTTATAAAATCAAGACTGATAACTTCCCATTTCCCATTTGGAATTGGTAGTGGTTACAATACCTACTGGGTGTTGATGCTTAGCTTTAACTTTCTGACATTCTATACACCTAGCTATATATTCAACAACTTCATCTTCATATTAGGCCAGAAATAATCCCTCCTTAGCATCGTTATCATCTTTTGATAACTCGGGTGTCCAGAATAAGGACTTTTATGTACTTCATTTAAAACTAGCAATTTAATTTCTAGCATGTTAGGTACACAAAGTCTATTTTTATACAACATCATTAAACCTTTTTTATTTAAATTGTAATATGTTTTTACATTTTTAGATTCATTCTTAGTTGTTTTTTCACTTAGATTTTGGTATTCCTTGTCCATTTTTATCCCTTCTTCCAATTTATCATCTAATTATGTTTTATAACTGTTAATGATAGCTATAAAATTTGTTATTGCATTTATGCTTAAGGCATCAACCACCTTGTTTTCCTTTCCTTTGATGTGTTTAATCTCAAAATCATATTCGCTAATGAAAGATAACCATCTAGATTTCCTTTCATTCAAATTTTTTTGATCAAACAAATATTTCAATCTTATGTTATCAGACACTAGAAAAAATCTTTTACCAATTAAGTGATGGTGCCACATTTACATAGCATGAATTACGACAGCCAGCTCTAAATCATATGTTGCATATTTATTTTCATGTGTTTTTAGCTTTTGTGATTCATAAGCGATTACGTGACCTTCTTGTGTTAGTACTCCACCCAAACCTTCATTACATGCATCAGTGCACACAATGAAATCCTTGTTTGTATCTGCTATTTTTAGTATAGGTGCAGTGGTTAATAATTCTTTAATTTATTAAAAGTTTCCTCACACTTTTGATCCCAAACACATATTTTTCCCTCTTTCTACAAGGATGTTATGGGATTTGTGATCTTCGAGAATCCTTCTATGAATTTATGGTAATAACCCATAATTCCCAACAAAGATCATACATCTGTTACATATTTGGGAATAGGTGTTAGTTTTTCAACATATAAGCTAGCATTATGATCTTAGGATCTTTTCACTCAGAGAATAACAAGCACAACAATAAAACATAAGCACATCACAAGAGACAAGAGACACAAATAGTTTTCCTCAGGGAAACCATAAAGGAGAAAACCTCGCAGCTTCCTCAAAGATAGAATCAGCACCAAAACAGTAAAAGATCTCCCAACAGCAGTAGTCTTCTTCTTGTCTAGTCCCAATGTATTTCCTTCCTCACTAATGTGCCACACTTGAGTGAGTGAATGATGTGTGTGATAAATAGAGAGTCTCACTCTCTATTTATATTCTTTCATTCACTTGAAGTGCACTCAATCATGTCGGCCTTACTTAACAATTACTTACTAGAGCCGACATCTCTATGAGTGTCTAATAACCTTAGTGCCCTGAAACTGTGGGGACTTTAACAATGACTTGACATGACTTGTTTACATTATTGATCCTCCCGATCGGAACATCGGGGCAAGACAACATGACTCAAATACATAATAGAAACATCCTGGAATAAACATCGGGTTACAATACATAAGATACATAGATGAATACATTCCGAAGTTACAAATACATCAACACTCCCTCTTAACTAGGAAGGTATTCTTTCGACACAATTTTTAGCACTGGTCTTCTTCTCTATATTAGCTGGATCATCTTTGTATTCAAGTCATCTTCATCTTCAAGTCATCTTCGTCATCGGATCTAGATCATCTCTCGATCTGGATCATCATAGAACATCATCACTGGATCTAGATCATCACTCGATCTAGATCATCACTGGCTATCATCACTAGATCTGGATCATTACTGTTGGATCATTATTAATGGATCTGGATCATCACTCGATCTGGATCATCACTGGTGCTATGTCATGATTCTTCTCGTCACAGGAATTTATATAGATCCAGCCCATTTTCATGCTGGTTGTAGGCCTAGCCTCCATGTAGGTCTTTTCTAGCACTTATATCTGATCAACACATGATACGAAGAATGGCTCATCATTTCTATCTGATCAACACATGATACGAAGATAGATACTGCACTTACATCTGACCTACTCGTCAGAAAGGCATGCCCAACACTTACATATGATCAACACATGATGCAAAGAATGGATCAATATCTCTATTTGATCAACACATGATGTGAAGATAGATACTGCACTTACATTTGATCAACACATGATGCGAAGATAGATACTGCACTTACATCTTATCGACACATGATACAAAGAATGGAACTGCACTTACATCTGATCAACACATGACGCAAAGAATGGCACAGCACTTACATCTGATCAACACATGATGCGAAGAATGGCTCAACACTTATATCTGATCAACACATGATGCAAAGAATGGCTCTGCACTTACATCCACCAAGGCGAGAACACATCCTGCTCACAATGATGGAAGGGCTTGCACTCATATCTGATCTTGTAGGAACCAATCCTACAGTCATATTAGAATGGCCCCCAGTCCTCCTCGACTGATCTAACTAGTAACTGACCAGGCACCTCCATTCTCCTAGAGAGTGGCAGTTGCCCTTACATCCGACCTGCTCATTGAAATGGCCAACACTCACATCTGACATGGAAGTAACTTAATCCTTTAGCCATGACAGAATGGTTCAGCCCTTACATCTGATCAAGTGGGAACACATCCCTCTATCACATCAGAATGGATACTCAGTTCTTACACTGAGTGTTCCTGGTAACTGACCAGGTGCCTCCATTCCTAGAATGGAAAATTGCCCTTACATCTATCCTACTCGATAGAATGGCCAGCACTCATATCTGACATGGAAGGGAGCAACCCTATCACCATGACAGAATGGCTCAACCCTTCCTTCTGACCATGGAAGGAACCAATCCTCTCACCATGTCAGAATGACTATGGGTCTCATCACTTTCTCTTGGAGGAAACCTCGATCTGGAGAACACCAAGCTTCTCCCTGAAGTACTCGAACTTCAGCCTAGCCAATGGATTCGTCAATGCATCAGATATATGTTCCTCCATCACAAAATACTAGAGCTTCACTGCTCCTCTCTGCACCACATCCCTGATATAGTGATACTTGATCTTGATATGCTTCGACTTGTCATGGAACACTTGATTCTATGACAACTTCACGCAACTCTGGTTGTCACAATGTATACAAGTAGCATCCAACTGGAGATGAAATATATCAGATAGTAGTTTTCGCAGCCATACTGCCTCACAACTAGCTGAACAAGCTACGACATACTCTGCTTCAGCTGTACTCAGTGCCACATAGGATTGCTTCCTGCGAAACCAAGAGATCACACCTGATCCCATACCGAAGCAACATCCTGAAGTACTCTTCCTATCAATGGCACTGCCTTCCCAATCTAAATCAACATAACCCTCTAGGTTAACCTTTTGATTTGCATTGTTCTTGATCCCATAATCAATTGTACCCTTCAGGTACCTTAGAACATGCTTTGCAGCAATCAAGTGAATACTTCTCGGATCTGTCAAGTACTGGCTCAAGGTGTTCACAGCAAAGCAAATGTCTGGTCTCGTGTTCATCAGCTACATCAACGACCCAATCATCTGATGATGCATCGTAGCATCAACCAACTTTGATGAAGCATCACTCAATAGCTTCAGGTTCGATGCCATAGGTGTGGCCATAGCTTTGCAGTCCATCATCCCAAACCTCTTCAGGATCTCTACTGCATACTTCCCTTGTCCAAGGAAAATTCCATCTATACTCTACCACACCTCCATACCTAGAAAGTAATACATCATTCCCAATTCCTTCATTTTGAACTCAGCAGCAAGCTTTCTCTTCGTATAAGCAATCAACCCATCTGTACCTGTCACAAATAGATCGTCTACGTACAGTAGGAGCATCACTGGGTTGCCATCTTCAACCTTGTAGTAAAGGTTAGAATCTGCTTTACTCTTGGTAAAGCCCAAACTAGATAGAAAGCTGTCAATTCTGTCGTACTAGGTCCTGGGTGCCTGTTTTAAACCATACAGGGATTTCTTCAATCTGCATACATGAGACTCTCTGTCATGTGTCTCAAAACTGAGTGGTTGTTCTACATACACTTCCTCTTCTACTACACCATTCAAGAAGGCAGTCTTGACATCCATCTAGTGTATCTTCCATTTCATCACTGTAGCCAGAGCAAGTACTGATCTGATGGAAGTATAATTGGCTACAGGTGCAAAGGTTTCTTCATAGTCTATTCCTTCTTTTTGAGAGAAACCCCAAGCTACAAATCTTGCCCTATAATTTTCAATGCTACCGTCTGTAGCATGCTTGATCTTGTAGATCCATTTGGAAGTTACAACTGACTTCCCTTCTAGCCTTGGGACAACATCCCAAACATCATTCTTCATGATCAATTGATATTCTTCGATCATAGCATCCTTCCATTCTTTCTGTTTTAGTGCTTCTTCATAACTGGAAGCTTCTTTATTAATGAAATCACATAGTAAAGCTACATACCCGGAATTGGATCTGGTACTCTTACGTTCTCTATGATTTTCTTCTAGAGCCCCATATCTTTCCACACCATGGATAAGTTCACGTACCCAAGCAGGTTTCCTCTTATGAGGATTCTTCTCCAGAGGTGGATCTACAGGTCTTTGTGGTTCCTTGAACTCTCAATATTCTTCTTGAGCTTCTTCATTCATGATTGTAACATGAATTTTGGGTGCTTCTGCTTCTGCTTCTTTAGGTTCTTCAGTAGGTCTCTTTCTGGATTTGTTGTAAGCTGTTCCTTCATCAAATGTCACACCCCTGCTGATGTAAGTCTTCTTGTATCCTGGGAAATAGATTCTGTAAGCCTTCAAGCTTTCAGAGTATCCCACAAATATGCCCTTCTTTCCTGAAGGATCTAATTTTGTTCTCTTCTCTTTTGGAATGTGTATGTACACAGGATAGCCGAATATTCTGAGATGGCTGACTTCTGGTTTGTTGCCACAGAAGAATTCTTCAGGATTCTTGTTCTCCAGTACTCTATGTGGAGTACAGTTTTGTACATATACCGTTGTTCTGGCAGCTTCATCCCAAAGATGCATAGGTAGATCTTGATCGTGAAGCATTGCTCTTGCAGCTTCCATGATGGTTCTATTCTTCCATTCTGCAATTCTATTCTGTTGTGGATTATAAGGAGTGGGAAACTCCCTCTTAATCCCTGATTCTTTGCATAGCTCTTTGAATTCATTTGAAGTGAATTCTCCACCATTATCTGATCGAATAGTCTTGATCTTGTTTTCAATATGGTTTTCGATCAAGGCTTTGAATTCTTTAAATTTTCTGAATACTTCATCTTTGCTCTTCATAAAGTAAATCCATGTCTTTCTAGAAAAATCATCAATAAAAGAAACATAGTATGCATACCCACTTAGTGAGTTTGATGACATAGGACCGCATACATCGGAGTGGATGATTTCTAGAATACCTTTGGCTTTGCTTTCGCTGCTGGGAAATGTCTTCTTTGTATTCTTCCCTTTCGCACATCCTTTGCAAACTCCATCATGTTTTGCTTGGAATTCTGGAAGACCTTCAACAGCTTTGCTTGCAATAGGTAGTGCTCTGTAATGCACATGTGCAATCCTTCTATGCCAAAGCTCATTTGGTTCTACTGTGTCATAGATCAAGGCTTGTTCTGGATGACCCTTCAATTTGTACAAGCCTCCTTCTTGTTCTCCAATCACTAACACACCATCGATAGTCTTTCCTTTTGGCCACATAATGACTTGACCATCTATGAATGCAACCTGCATTCCTTTTGCATCCAATGCTGAAATGGAGAGAAGATTCTTCTTGAGTCCTGGAACAAACAATACTTATTTCATTGTTAGAGACTTAACAGAGTCTAGTTTATATGATGATTCCCCACTACCTTTTATTTGATATTGGTAGTCATCTCCTAGCTTCACCTTGTGAGGTAATTCATGTTCTGACAGTCTTACAAAGGATTCCTTGAATCCCGTCATATGTTTGGAAGCCACACTGTCTATAAGCCAATCATCACTACCATGAGTAATGTTACTTGTGAGAGAGGAGATTAGAACATAATCATCCTCGCTTGAAGAATCTTCACTTTCATATCTGGATCTCTTTTTGGATGGTTCATCATCCTCTGTAGCATGAGCATGATGTCTTCTTTTGTTCCCCTTCTTCTTATGATAGTGGCTCTTGTTCTTAGGATAGTCTTTTGCAAAGTGTCCTATCTCATCACATGTATAACATCTTAATTTTGATGTGTCTCTTCTGGGATGAGAATCCTTACCTTTGGAGTAATGAGGTCTTCTTTTGCTTTTCTTGGAGTGGTTTGTGAGGGCTTGGTCTTCATTTCCCATCTTTTCTTCTCGAGCTGCTATCCATGCTTCTTCTTGAGAGCATTCTTCCCATAGTTTTCTAAATTTGACTAACTTCTTTCTAGCACAAATTCCTTGGATAAAATCATCCCATGACCTAGGAAGGCCATTCAAAGTAGTCATCACAATCTCTGCATTTTCCACTTCTTCATCAATAGCTTATAATTGTTCCTTGATCTGAGAAACCCTTGTGAAGTAAGACTGGATAGTTTCTGCATTCTGAATCTTCACATTCTTCAGTTGGTTCCTCAAGGTCATCTTCCAATTGATGTTCTTTCCTTCAAACAATTTGGTTAGGGCATCAAACATAGCTTTAGGTGTCTTGAGAGAGGACACCTGTGGGATAAGATGATCCTTAATAGAATCAGAAATGATCCTCTTTTCCATAACCATTTTCTTCTTATGTAAGGCTTTTGCCTCATCTCCCTCTGGAACTGGAACCTCCTCATGAAAGTAGGAGTCTAATTCATTCTCTTCCAGGACCAGGGAGATCCTATACTTCTAGGCTCGGAAGTTTTCAGCTCCCTCAAGATTTTCATCAAGCTTGGTATGATGAGACATCTTTAAATGAGAACCTCAAATGGAAATACAAAATATTTTAGATCTTACCAGGTTCAAGATGTCAGATCTGAAACTTGAGCTGAAATCCTGCAGAGCTGGTTCAGGAGCGAATTAGGGTTTTGCTTTTCCAGAGTTCTGTCCACCCAAATGCCTTGAAATTTTTCCCTAACTTCAATTTTGGGGAGGAGATCAATCCAGGCCTGGGATCACTGAAAAATACCTCTTCTGTAAAAAGCCGTAATTTTCGACAGTAGTGACAGGTCCAAAACTGAAAAACCTCAGAATTGGATTATGTTTTGATAGAAAGATGCACCCTAAGGAGGAGAGTTGTTCCACGTTAATTTTGCTGAAAATCTGTGGAGGAAGGTCCACATGTTAAATTTTCATATTCTTAACTAAGACATCAGCATATCATTTCATTTTTCATAATAAAAGCATATAAAATAGGATCACTGAAGGAAACAGTATCACAAGAACAACACAGATTTATCCTGGGAAAACCCTAAAGGGAAAAACCCAGCAAAAGCTTCCTCAATATAGATGCCCCAAAAAGGGAAAAAGGTAAAACCAACAAGGAGATCAAAAACTTGATTCTCCTCCTTCTCCAGCAACTCCTCTCCTCCACAAGTGCACTATTCCAAGTGAGTGTGTGTGTCACAAATGAGGAGCACTACACCTCTATTTATATTCATCCGTTTACTTAAAGTTTACTCAATTAACATGTCGGCTTAAGTTAACTCATGTAGGCTCAAGTTACACATGTAGGCTCAAGTAACCACACTGGGGTGTTGATGGCCCACCTTTAAAATTAGAGGGGACTACCTCATGACTCTTATTAGTTCTTTCGATTAGGAGCATCGGGGTACAATGTAATACAAGTGGTTCTCCCAGTTGGACCATTGGGGACCACAAAATATACATAAAGAATATTCTTCGAAGTTACAATATTTCAACACTCCCCCTTAACAAGAAGGGTATTCTACATCAACAACAACAAGAGTAGAGATAGCGGACATCATCAACATTAGCATGGTAACACATCTATAAATTATTGGAAGCTTTTCAACATGATGTAGTCTTCATCTTCAATCTTCAGTCTTCATCATCAACAACATCTTCAGCATTTTGATCTTTCAATTTGCAGTGACATCTTCAGCACTTGGACCTTTCGATCAGCAACATCTTCATCACTTTGACTGGTTCGATCAGCAACAACATCTTCAGCATTTTGATCTTTCAATTAGCAACGACATCTTCAGCACTTGGACCCTTTCGATCAGCAACATCTTCAGCACTTTGACTGTTCGATCAGCAACAACATCTTCAGCATTTTGATCTTTCAATTAGCAACGACATCTTCAGCACTTGGACCCTTTCGATCAGCAACATCTTCAGCACTTTGACTGTTCGATCAGCAACAACATCTTCAGCATTTTGACCTTTCAATTAGTAACATCTTCAGCACTTTGACTTTTCGATCAGCAACAACATCTTCAGTATTTTGTCCTTTCGATCAGCAACATTTTCAGCATTTTGACTTTTCGATCAGCAACAACATATTCAGCACCTTGACCTTTCGATCAGTAGCAACATCTTCAATACTTTGATCTCTCGATCAGCAATATCATCATCAACACTTTTCCCTTTTGATTAGCAGCAAACATCATCATCATCATATTTTGATCTGTCGATCATAATCATCATCACATTCTGATCTTTCGATCAGATAGATCATCATCATACTCTGATCTTTTGATCAGAAACATCATCAACATACTCTGATCTTTTGATCAGAAACATCATCATCATAGTGCGTCATCATCATACTCTGCTCTTTAGATCAGTACATCATCATCATCATCAGCAACAACCCGCAATCCATAATTCAAAGACAGAAAGTCTTTGGATCATTTTTGGACTTAAAGTCCAGGGATGATACAATCCCACCACATTCTCTACAATCAAATTTACCGGATTGATTATGGGATAATCAGTCCCTATCACTTTAGGACTAAGTCCAAGGATGATGCAATCCTACCACATTCTCGACGACCGAAGTCACCGAATACAATTACGGGATAATCACTCCCTATCACTTTAGGACTTGAGTCCAAGGATGATGCAATCCTACCACATTCTCAATGACCAAAGTCACCGTATACAATTATGGGATAATCACTCCCTACTTTAGGACTTGAGTCCAAGGATGATGCAATCCTACCACATTCTCGACGACCAAAGTCACGGGATACAATTACGGGATAATCACTCCCTATCACTTTAGGACTTGAGTCCAAGGATGATGCAATCCTACCACATTCTCGACGACCAAAGCCACCGGATACAATTACGGGATAATCACTCCCTATCACTTTAGGACTATGTCCAAGGATGATGCAATCCTACCACATTCTCGAGGACCAAGGTCACCGGATCTATTATGGATAGATGTCCCAGGATGATACAATCCCTCTTCATTCTCGAATACTGAGGTCTCCGGATCACTTTAGGGCAAGTGCCCAAGGATGATACAATCCCACCACGTTCTCGAGGACCAAGGTCACTGGATCTATTGTGGACAGATGTCTCGGGATGATACAATCCCTCTTCATTCTCGAAGACCGAGGTCTCTGGATCACTTTAGGGAAAATTCCCAGGGATGATACAATCCCACTACAACATCACTACTCCCCCTTTCAAGGAAGTTCTTTCTGAACAACACCAAGCTTGTCTCGAAAGTGTTAGAACTCTACTCAAGGCAGAGCCTTCGTCAGTACATCATCATCCAAACCATCATCATCCACATTTTCAATATCTGAATACTGATCTATCGCCATTTGTATCTCCAGTATGTGAATACTAAAAGCATCATCATTTATATATTCAGTATAGAAATACTGAAATCATCATCATCTCTATATTTAGTATAGAAATATGGAATCACCATCATCTATATCTACAGTATGTAAATACTGAAATATCATCTATATCTTCAGTATGGGAATAGTGAAAATCATCATCATCTATATCTTCAATATGGGAATACTGAAACATCATCATCTCTACATTCAGTATAGAAATACTAAATCACCATCATCTACATCTATAGTATCATTATCTTCATCTTATCTTATATGTAGAAATACCATATTTCTACGTGTTATGTGGAACACAGGGTTCTTTGTCATCACAACTGTGGTTATCACATAGAATCATTGTTGTATCCATCTTCAGGTCAAAGAGACCTG
>LPNX010416838.1:23999-178299 GCA_001517045.1 Pseudotsuga menziesii
ATCTGTAGTCACTCCCCCTAAAGTGGAGTATCATATTCCCTCTTCATTCTGTACAGATGGTTCTATGCTTGATATATACTGGTCAATAGAGTATGTCATGTCATAGTCTATTCTTTCTGGGGAGAATCATGAACCTTGCTTTGTAGACTTGTTCCATCATATCGTATACATCATTCCCCATGATCAATTTTTATTCTTTGATCATAGCTTCTTTCATAGCATTATTTTCTTCATCTTAAGTTATCTCTTGTACCCATGGTGGTCTTCATCCTTCAAGGTGGATCTACCACTCTCTGAAGCTCTTTCTTTCATCATGGTGTCTCTGACCCTGGGAGCCTTAGATTCATGTTTGTTGGAGTGGATCTTGAATTGTCATCACTTGTTCTTCGGAACAAGTCTCATCCTTCTTTTCTTGTACGAGGTTGTTCATGACCTTTCCTGCAATTCAAATGCACTAGTTGCATGGTTAGAACTATTTCATAAAACATATGCATAACGACAAATTCTTATGCATCATGCAATTGTTTATTCAATACAATATTCATCCATATCTCACATAAAATTTCTAGATGCCTTCCATTTCCACCATGACATTATTGAGATTGTGCACTAACCAATATGTCAGCAAAAAGGTTTGATAAGTAACAATGGAGAGTTGTATAGCACCATGAGCTACTTACCCATCACATGCATATTAGCAGTATACAGTCATTAATGCAAAAAAGAATACATCAACTGAATATAATCAAATGTATAACAAAACAATATCATGAAATGACAATTGAATACTTATCTTTATTTGTTTCATGGGTATACTCCTTCTTGAGTCTTCAGCTTCATCGTCTTCTTCAGCATCGTTTCTTATCCAAATGCTAAGGTGGATAAGAAGTTCTTCAAGAGTTGAGATCTTCATATTTGTCATTGATTGAGGAATCTTCTTTGGAATATTAGAGCTTGATCTTCAGAGACGAGCTTCTTCTTCTTCCCAAAGTCTGCTGAAAGTAATCACTTCCTTCTGGAACACATTTCTTAAATGAATGAATTCTATGATCCTGGGAGGCCATTCAAGGTGTCCATCACCACTTCTGCATTCTTCACTTCTTCTATCCCCGCTTGAAGTTGTTCTTTGATTTGAGATATCCTTATGACTGCATGGTCTCTTCATTCTGTATCTTCACATTCTTCAGCTGGTTTCTTAAGGTCATATTCTAATCTATGTTCTTCCCTTCAAATATCTTGGTCAAGAAATCAACCCTCATCGATTTCTTTAGGGAAGACACTTGTAGTACAAGTTGATTCATAATTGAATCATCAATGATCTTCTGGGATTTGACCAAGTTCTTCTTGAGAAAGGCTTCTAGCCTCATCTCCCTCTGAAACTGGAACCTCTATCCTCATGTAGATGTCCAATCCATTTTCTTCAGAGAGATCATATACTTCTAAGAGTGAAATTTTTCAACTTCACCAAGCTTATCATCAAGCTGATGTCATAGATCACTTTGAAAAGAGAACCTCAAATGAACATAGCAAAGGATTAGATCTTACCGATTTGAGGTGTTCGTCCTGGTTCTGGAGTTGGCTGATCTAGGGTTTGTCACAGAAACCCTAATTTTAAAACTTGGAATATTTCAGATCTTATTGGATAGACATATATATCTCTTCAAATGGAGCTGTCCAATGTACTCCATTTCTGAAAACAGTGGAGGGAAGCTCCCAGAACAGGAAGCCCTAATTTTCCAATTTCTTCTGCAGAAATGCCTATTACTGTTTCTGTGATATCTCTGAAATTTATGCTCCTCTATGTCTAAAATTTTGTACTGAGGTAACCTCACATGTCCCTGATCCACCACCATAGGTTTCATCAGAATTGGTTTCACCATTTGGGATTTATTATCCTTTTTCCAAGGTGACCTGTTACAGGACTGTTCAGAACAACAAAGTTATACGGCATGCCATGTGTTACTGGTTCATCTTCTGAGTCTGATATTCGAAACACCAAAATTAAAGTATGTTACCTTTCTATAAAATCTTCAGTAATTCCATTTGGACCTCTGTAGCCCAAGATATTTCAATTCTCCCCAGGTGTCCTGTTTAGGGATGAATTCTGGAAGAGGCTGGAACCCTATCTTGGAGAGAACATATCTCCTGGAATACAGCGAATCTGAGAATGAATTTTGGACACTGTATTCATTAGGATTGTATAGTTCGCCCCTGAAATTTTCAGCTCTTGATCCTTTTCCAATATAGGAATATAGCGAATGTGCCAAAACGTAGCAGTTTTAGTATTTAGGGTTTTTCCAGCTTGGGGTCAAACTAGGGTTTGACTTTCCTGGAGATTCACGAAACCAAAAATATTGATCCAGGTCTCTAAAATTAGGTTTTGATGAGGACAAAAATCCTATGCTGGTCTCACTCAAAAATTCCTCTTCTGTAGAAAGCCCTAATTTCCACATCGAAAATTGAAAATGCTCGGAATCAAATTCCGCTTCGACAGAACGATGCACCCTTCAAAGGAGAGTCAGCCTAGCCTTCTTTTGCTGATTGATTGTGGAGAGAGAACCAAAAAATAAGAATCCCTAGATTCTGTAACTTGCGAAAGCTGCCCTATTCAGGTTAGCTCTGATACCATGTTAAATTTTCATATGTTTAACTAAGACATCAGTATATCATTTCATTTTTCATAATAAAAGCATATAAAACAGGATCACTGAAAGAAGCAGTATCACAAGAACAACATAGATTTATCCTGGGAAAACCCTAAAGGGAAAAACCCAGCAAAATCTTCCTCAATATAGATGCCCCAAAAAGGGAAAAAGGTAAAACCAACAAGGAGATCAAAAACCTGATTCTCCTCCTTCTCCAGCAACTCCTCTCCTCCACAAGTGCGCTATTCCAAGTGAGTGTGTGTGTCACAAATGAGGAGCACTACACCTCTATTTATATTCATCCGTTTACTTAAAGTTTACTCAATTAACATGTTGGCTTAAGTTAACTCATGTAGGCTCGAGTTAAACATGTAGGCTCAAGTAAAAACATTGGGGTGTTGATGACCCACCTTTACAATTAGAGGGGACTACCTCATGACTCTTATTAGTTCTTCCGATTAGGAGCATCGGGGTACAATGTAATACAATTGGTTCTCTTGGTTGGACCATTGGGGACCACAAAAGATACATAAAGAATATTCTTCAAAGTTACAATATTTCAACCCCACAAACTAGGAATCCCTAGTTCCCGCAGCTGCACAGTGTCTTCTTCTCAGGTTAGCTCTGATACCATGTTATTTTTTCAACATATAAGCTAGCATTATGATCTTAGGATCTTTTCACTGACAGAATAACAAGCACAACAATAAAACATAAGCACATCACAAGAGACAAGAGACACAAAGAGTTTTCCTCGGGCAAACCATAAAGGAGAAAACCCCACAACTTCCTCTGAGATAGAATCAGCACCAAAATAGTAAAAGATCTCCCAACAGCAGTAGTCTTCTTCTTGTCTAGTCCCAGTGTATTTCCTTCCTCGCTAATGTGCCACAATTGAGTGAGGAAATGATGTGTGTGATAAATAGAGAGTCTCACTCTCTATTTATATTCTTTCGTTCACTTGAAGTGCACTCAATCATGTTGGCCTTACTTAACAATTACTTACTAGAGCTGACATCTCTATGAGTGTCTAATAACCCTAGTGCCCCGAAACTGTGGGGACTTTAACAATGACTTGACATGACTTGTTTACATTATCGATCCTCCCGATCAGAACATCGGGGAAAGACAACAAGACTCAAATACATAATAGAAACATCCCGAAATAAACATTGGGTTACAATACATAAGATACATAGATGAATACATTCTGAAGTTGCAAATACATCAACACTCCCTCTTAACTAGGAAGGTATTATTTCGACACAATTTTTAACACTGGTCTTCATCTCTGTATTAGCTGGATCATCTTTGTCTTCAATTCATCTTCGTCTTCAAGTCATCTTCGTCATCGGATCTGGATCATCTCTTGATCTGGATCATCATAGAACATCATCACTCGATTTGGATCATCACTAGCTATCATCACTGGATCTAGATAATCATTGGATCTGGATCATTACTGCTGGATCATTATTACTGGATTTGGATCATCACTCGATTTGGATCATCACTGGTGCTATCTCATGATTCTTCTCATCACAGGAAGTTCTACAAAGCCAGCCCTTTTTCATGATGGTTGTAGGCCTAGCCTCCATGTAGGTCTTTTCCAGCACTTATATCTAATCAACACATAATACGAAGAATGGCTCATCATTTCTATCTGATCAACACATGATGCGAAGATAGATACTGCACTTACATCTGACCTACTTTTCAGAAAGGCATGCCCAACACTTACATTTGACCTACTCGTCAGAAAGGCATGCCCAACACTCACATCTGACCTACTCATCAGAAAGGCCCAGCACTTACATCTAATCAACACATGATGCAAAGAATGGATCAATATCGCTATCTGATCAACACATGATGTGAAGATAGATATTGCACTTACATCTGATCAACACATGATGTGAAGATAGATACTGCACTTACATCTGATCAACACATGATACGAAGAATGGCACTGCACTTACATCTGATCAACACATGATGCGAAAAATGGCACAGCACTTACATCTGATCAACACATGATGCGAAGAATGGCTCAGCACTTATATCTGATCAACACATGATGCAAAGAATGGCTCTGCACTTACATCCACCCAGGCGGGAACACATCCTGCTCATAATGATGGAAGGGCTTGCACTCATATTTGATCTTGTAGGAACCAATCCTACAGTCATATCAGAATGGCCCCCAGTCCTCCTCGACTGAGCTACCTGGTAACTGACCAGGTGCCTCCATTCTTCTAGAGAATGGAAGTTTCCCTTACATCCAACCTGCTCACCGGAATGGCCAACACTCACATCTGACATGGAAGGAAGTTAATCCTTTAGCCATGATAGAATGGTTCAGCCCTTACATCTGATCAAGTGGGAACACATCCCTCTATCAAATCAAAATGGCTACTTAGTTCTTACACTGAGTGTTCCTGGTAACTGACCAGGTGCCTCCATTCCTAGAATGCCAAATTGCTCTTACATCTATCCTACTCGACAGAATGGCCAGCACTCATATCTGACATGGAATGGAGCAACCCTATCACCATTATAGAATGGCTCAGCCCTTACATTTGACCATGGAAGGAACCAATCCTATCACCATGTCAGAATGGCTATGGGTCTCATCACTCTCTTGGAGGGAACCTCGATCTAGAGAACACCCAGCTTCTCCCTAAAGTACTCGAACTTAATCCTAGCCAATGGCTTCATCAATACATCAGCTATCTGTTCCTCCATCACAATATACTAGAGCTTCACTGCTCCTCTCTGCACCACATCCCTAATATAGTGATACTTGATCTTGATATGCTTCGACTTGTCATCGAACACTGGATTCTCTGACAACTTCATGCAACTATGGTTGTCACAATGTATACAAGTAGCATCCAACTAAAGATCAAATATATCACACAGTAGTTTCCATAGCCATACTGCCTCACAACTAGCTGAACAAGCTGTGACATACTCTACTTCAGTTGTACTCAGTGCCACACGGGATTGCTTCCTGCTAAACCAAGAGATCACTCCTGATCCAATACTGAAGCAACATCCTAAAGTACTCTTCCTATCAATGGCACTTCCTTCCCAATATAAATCAACATAACCCTCTAGGTTAACCTTTTGATTTGCATCGTTCTTGAGCCCATAATCAATTGTACCCTTCAGGTACCTCAGAACATGCTTTGCAGCAATCAAGTGAACACTTCTCGGATCTGTCAAGTACTGGCTCAAGGTGTTCACAGCAAAGCAAATCTCTGGTCTCGTGTTCATCAAGTACATCAATGGCCCAATCATCTGATGATACATCGTAGCATCAACTGACTCTGATGAAGCATCACTCAATAGCTTTAGGTTCGATGCCATAGGTGTGGCGATATATTTGCAGTCCATCATCCCAAACCTCTTCAGGATCTCTACTGCATAATTCCCTTGTCCAAGGAAAATTCCATCTATACTCTGCCACACCTCCATACCTAGAAAGTAATGCATCATTCCCAAGTCCTTCATTTCGAACTCAGCAGCAAGCTTTCTCTTCGTATCAGCAATCAACCCATCTGTACCTGTCACAAATATATCATCGACATATAGTAGGAGCATCACTGGGTTTCCATATTCAACCTTGTAGTAAAGGTTGGAATCTGCTTTACTCTTTGTAAAGCCCAAACTGGATAGAAAGCTATCAATTCTGTCATACCAGGTCTTGGGTGCCTGTTTTAAACCATACAGGGCTTTCTTCAATCTGCATACATGAGACTCTCTATCATTTGTCTCAAAACCGCGTGGCTATTCTACATACACTTCCTCTTCTACTACACCATTCAAGAAGGCAGTCTTGACATCCATCTGGTGTATCTTCCATTTCATCAGTGCATCCAAAGCAAGTACTAATCTGATGGAAGTGTATCTGGTTACAGGTGCAAAGGTTTCTTCATAGTCTATTCCTTCTTTTTGAGAGAAACCCCGAGCTACAAATCTTTCCTTATACTTTTCAATGCTACCGTCTGCAGCATGCTTGATCTTGTAGATCCATTTGGAAGTTACAACTGACTTCCCTTCTAGTCTTGGGACAACATCCCAAACATCATTCTTCATGATCAATTGATATTCTTTGATCATAGCATCCTTCCATTCTTTCTGTTTTAGTGCTTCTTCATAACTGGAAGGTTCTTTATTAATGAAATTACATAGTAAAGCTACATACCTAGAATTGGATCTGGTTCTCTTCCTTTCTCTGTGATTCTCTTCTTGAGCCCCATATCTTTCTCCACCTTGGATAAGTTCACGTACCCAAGCAGGTTTCCTCTTATGAGGATTCTTCTCCAGAGGTGGATCTACAAGTCTTTGTGGTTCCTCGAACTCTCGATCTTCTTCTTGAGCTTCTTCATTCATGATTGTAACATGAATTCTGGGTGCTTCTGCTTCTACTTCTTCATGTTCTTCAGCAAGTCTCTTTCTGGATTTGTTGTAAGCTGTTCCTTCATCAGATGTCACATCCCTGCTGATGTCAATCTTCTTGTATCCTAGGAAATAGATTCTGTAAGCCTTCAAGCTTTCAGATTATCCCACAAATATGCCCTTCTTTCCTGAAGGATCTAATTTTGTTCTCTTCTCTTTTGGAATGTGTATGTACACAGGAGAGCCGAATATTCTGAGATGGCTGACTTCTAGTTTCTTGCCAGAGAAGACTTCTTCAAGAGTCTTATTCTCGAGTACTCTATGTGGAGTACGGTTCTGTACATATACCACTGTTCTGGCAGCTTCAACCCAAAGATGCATAGGTACATTTTGATCATGAAGCATTGCTCTTGCAACTTCCATGATGGTTCTATTCTTCCATTTTGCAATTCTATTCTATTGTGGATTATAAGGAGTGGACAACTCCCTCTTAATCCCTGATTCTTTGCATAGCTCTTTGAATTCATTTGAAGTGAATTCTCCACCATTATCTGATCGAATAGTCTTGATATTCTTTTCAGTATGGTTTTCGATCAAGGCTTTGAATTCTTTAAATTTGCTGAATACTTCATATTTGTTCTTCATAAAGTAAATCCATGTCTTTCTAGAAAAATCATCAATAAAAGAAACATAGTATGCATACCCGCTTAGTGAGTTTGATGACATGGGAGCGCATACATCGAAGTGGATGACTTCTAGAATACATTTGGCTTTGCTTTCACTGCTGGGAAATGTCTTCTTTGTATTCTTCCCTTTCGCACATCCTTTGCAAACTCCATCATGTTTTGCTTGGAATTCTAGAAGACCTTCAACATCTTTGCTTGCAATAGGTAGTGCTCTGTAATGCACATGTGCAATCCTTCTATGCCAAAGCTCATTTGGTTCTACTGTGTCATGGATCAAGGCTTGTTTTGGATGACCCTTCAATTTGTACAAGCCTCCTTCTTGTTCTCCAATCACTACCACATCATCGATAGTCTTTCCTTTTGGCCACATAATGACTTAACCATCTATGAATGCAACCCGCATTCCTTTTGCATCCAATTCTGAAATGGAGAGAATATTCTTCTTGAGTCTTGGAACAAACAATACTTCTTTCATTGTTAGAGACTTACCAGAGTCTAGTTTATATGACGATTCCCCACTACCTTTTATTGGATATTGGTATTCATCTCCTAGCTTCACCTTGTGAGGTGATTCATATTCTGACAGTCTTACAAAGGATTCCTTGAATCCCGTCATATGTTTGGAAGCCCCACTGTCTATAAGCCAATAATCATTACCATGAGTAATGTTACTTGTGAGAGAGGAGATTACAACATATTCATCCTCACTTGAAGAATATTCACTTTCATATCTGGATCTCTTCTTGGATGGTTCATCATCCTCTGCAGCATGAGCATGATGTCTTCTTTTGTTCCCCTTCTTCTTATGAGAGTGGCTCTTGTTCTTAGGACAGTCTTTTGCAAAGTGTCCTATCTCATCACATGTATAACATCTTAATTTTGATGTGTCTCTTCTGGGATGAGAATCCTTACCTTTGGAGTAATGAGGTCTTCTTCTGCTTTTCTTGGAGTGGGTTGTGAGGGCTTGGTCTTCACTTCCCATCTTTTCTTCTCGAGCTACTATCCATGCTTCTTCTTGAGAGCATTCTTCCCATAGTTTGCTGAATTTGACTAACTTCTTTCTAGCACAAATTCCTTGGATAAAAGCATCCCATGACCTAGGAAGGCCATTCAAAGTAGTCATCACAATATCTGCATTTTCCACTTCTTCATCAACAGCTTCTAATTGTTCCTTGATCTGAGAAACCCTTGTGAAGTAAGACTGGATAGTTTCTGCATTCTGAATCTTCACATTCTTCAACTGGTTCCTCAGGGTCATCTTCTGATTGATGTTCTTTCCTTCAAACAATTTGGTTAGGGCATCAAACATAGCTTTAGGTGTCTTGAGAGAGGACACCTGTGGGATAAGATGATCCTTAATATAATCAGCAATGATCCTCTTTTCCATAACCATCTTCTTCTTATGTAAGGCTTTTGCCTCATCTCCCTCTGGAACTGGAACCTCCTCATGAATGTAGGAGTCTAATTCATTCTCTTCCAGGACCAGGAAGATCCTATACTTCTAGGCTCGGAAGTTTTCATCTCCCTCAAGCTTTTCATCAAGCTTGGTATGATGAGACATCTTTAAATGAGAACCTCAAATGGAAATACAAAATATTTTAGATCTTACTAGGTTCAAGATGTCAGATCTGAAACTTGAGCTAAAATCCTGCAAAGTTGTTTCAGGAGCAAATTAGGGTTTTTCTTTTCCAAAGTTTTGTCCACCCACATGTCTTGAAATTTTTCCCTAACTTCGATTTTGGAGAGGAGATCAATCCAGGCCTAGGCTCACTGAAAAATACCTCTTCTATAAAAATCCCTAATTTTCGACAGTAGTGACAGGTCCAAAACTGAAAAACCTCAGAATTGGATTCTATTTTGATAGAAAGATGCGCCCTAAGGAGGAGAGTTGTTCCACCTTACTTTTGCTGAAAATATATGGAGGAAGGTCCACAAACTAGGAAGCCCTAGTTCCCGCAGCTGCACACTGTCTTCTTCTCAGGTTAGCTCTGATACCATGTTAGTTTTTCAACATATAATCTAGCATTATGATCTTAGGATCTTTTCACTGAGAGAATAACAAGCACAGCAATAAAACATAAGGAAATCACAAGAGACAAGAGACAAGAGACACAAAGAGTTTTCCTCGGGGAATCCATAAGGAGAAAACCCCACAACTTCCTCAGAGATAGAATCAACACCAAAACAGTAAAAGATCTCCCAACAGCAGTAGTCTTCTTCTTGTCTAGTCCCAATGTATTTCCTTCCTCACTAATGCACCACACTTGAGTGAGTGAATGATGTGTGTGATAAATATAGAGTCTCACTCTCTATTTATATTATTTCGTTCACTTGAAGTGCACTCAATCATGTCGGCCTTACTTAACAATTACTTACTAGAGCCGACATCTCTATGAGTGTCTAATAACCCTAGTGCCCCGAAACTGTGGGGACTTTAACAATGACTTGACATGACTTGTTTACATTATTGATCCTCCCGATCAGAACATCGGGGAAAGACAACATGACTCAAATACATAATAGAAACATCCCGGAATAAACATTGGGTTACAATACATAAGATACATAGATGAATACATTCTGAAGTTACAAATACATCAACAATAGGCCAATCAATTATTGCTTTTATCTTATCCGGGTCTACTGATATTCCTTCCTTGGATATCACGTGACCTAGATACTATATCTTATATTTATAAAATTTGCATTTCCTAAATTTAGCATACAATTTATGTTCTCTTAGAATCTGTAGTATTATTTGCAAGTGTTCATCATGTTCTTCTTTGATTTTCGAATAAATTAGTATACCATTAATGAAGACAACTACTAATTTATCTAAGTATTTACTTAAGACACTATTCATTAAACACATAAAGGTTGCTAGAGCATTCATTAGCCCAAAGAGCATCACTAAAAACTCATAGTGTCTGTATTTAGTTCAGAAAGTGGTTTTAAAAATATGTTCATCTTTAATTCTGACTTGATGATATCTAGATCTCAAGTCTATCTTTGAAAATATCATCGCTCCACGTATCTGATCAAGCAAATCATCGATGCAGGGAAAATGATATCTATTTTTAATTATTATTTTTTTCAGTTGAGGTAGTCTATACATAGACATAACGTACCTTCTTTCTTTTTAATGAATAAGACACGTTCTCCCCAAGGGGATACACTTGGTCTTACATAATTTTTTTCTATCAGTTCTTGTAGTTGTAATTTTAATTCGTTAAGTTATAAAATTTTCATTCGATAAGGATCCTTTGAAATTGGTACAACTCCTGGTAATAACTCAATAGTAAAATCCATATCTCTCTTTGGAGGTAATCCTGGAATTTATTTTAGGAAAACATCTGATAAATCTTTTAATATTGGAATATCATCGAAGTTCAGCCTATCTTCTTTATACATTTGTTCATTATTTATTATATGTACAACAAAAAATTTACAACATTTTGTTACAACCTTTTTCATTTGTAATGTTGATATTTTTCTAACCAAAACTTTTCTAGGTATCCCTTTGACTGTAATTATTTCTCCTTTGTCATTCAAACAAGTAAATGTTTTCTGAAAAATAGTTTAAAACTACTTGATGTCTTTCTATTCAATCCATACCTATTAAAACATCATAAGACCCTAACGGTAAAATGTTAAGCTTTACTTGAGTTTTGAACTGGCTCATAAAAATTTCACAACTTTCAACATAATTAACTACTTTTCTTTTGGTTCATGTAGCTAATTTAACCAACCAATACTTTTCATAAAGATAAATTTCATTTTTTTGTTATGCTAGATGATACATATCTTAAACTAGCACCTAGGTCAATTATAATATAAATAGGTTGGCTTTGTATCAGACCTTGTACTTCCACCATGGAGGTCTTATGATCATCCTGTCGATTCTCCAAGGCTAAATTAAGTTTGGGAATTTCATTTGCTACATCACCCACTATTTATTCCTCCTGAATGGTATGTATGTTGGTGTAGTTTCTCCTTCTATTTAGACAGTCCTTTTCATAGTGAGGTTCCTGCATTCCCAGCACTTTACAGGTTCCTTATGTTCATTGTTTTTAAAAATTTTATTAGGCATGTCTCTACATTTTAGAGTTGTAATGTTTTGTTGTGTTTTACCTTTAAAATATGTTCCTTGATAATTATTCTTAGAGAAATTCCAAGAATTATTTCCGAAACTTTTATTAGAGTTAAAACCTTTCCTTTTCTGATCAAAGTTACTTGTTCTCTTATTCTTCCACTTAGGTATGCTTTCTCTCTTTTTACTTTGTTTGTAACAAAACTTATCTTTTCTCGTTGACTCTTCAAGGGTCTTTGGATTATCAAATTCAATTCTATCCTTGAAGCTAGTAGGAAAACAATTTAGAAACCTATGTATTTTAGGCTTTTCATCAATTACATATGGTACATATCTTAGTAAACTTAGAAATTTACTACTTAACTCTTTCATTGACATTGAACCTAGTTTAAGTTCATAAAACTCTTTAGCTCTTTCTTCATAATACTGCTTAGAGAAGAATTTTATTTTAAAGTATTCTTTAAAGACTCTCCAAATTCAATACTTTTATTTAAGGTTTTTGACTCTTTTTATGTCCTGCCACTAGATGTCCACTTTTTTGGTTAGGTTGTAGATAGCCATATGGGCTTTCTTTCTATCAAAGTAGTTATAAATCTAAAATTACTTTTTCATCACCGATAACGAAGCCTCAGATTCTTCATGCTTTTCCACTTCCCCGTTAAACATGGGAGGTTTTATCCTTTAAAATTCTCCTAAGATATCTTCATAATGTTTATACATCCTCTTTCTAGGACTACAGTCATTTTCAATAATTTCACTAGTGTGTTTATAATTTGATCCATGATGTTGTGCTGGTTGCATGTAAGACTGCTAACTGCTGGAAGAAAATGGAAAGGAATTGCTTCCTTTATGCGACCTTACTCTAACTCTTGAAGAATATTTACTTTCACTATCAGAAAATTTTAATTTATTACCCTTGCGTTTGTATGATACTATTCTTGGATCCATTTCATACTCATTTCTTTTATCTTTTCCTCCATTGTGTATTTTTTCTAGTATTATCTGACTTAGTTCCTCCTGAGCTCTTCAAATTCTTTAATTATCTTCCTTTACAGTTTGTAATTCAACTTTTAAATATTTCACTATTTTAACTAGCTCTAAGGGTTGATTATTTAATTCCACATAAATTTTATCTGGATTATTGTGATGGGATCCATCTTTAGCAGATGATTCAACTCCTTCCATTTCCTGAAAAATACATTTTTATATTTCTGTACAGAAATAGTTTTAAAACATGATTAGTATATTTGATTTCTTGTTCTGCATGTAAGTGAGCCAATCAGTCCTAGTGTTTGGAAACTCACTATGATACCACATGTAACATCTCCAAATTTCATTCAGAAACAAATAAATTAAGTAATGGTTTAACTGCAATTTATAAAGGATAATAGAATCCATACAATATCTCAGTTTGCTTTTAACATAAAGGATATAGTTATGACACATTAAAATGTGACTTAGTTCTAATTGCAACAAAAGGATAACTAAAATAATATGATCTTTAAATGATGTTTAGTTTTATATCCATTTAACATAAATTTCTTTTTACGACGATATTATGTTGTGACTTATTATTATGATGACATTACTTTTCTTGTCTTCAATTTTATGAAAGAATATCATTTTTATTTCTGTTGGTTAAAATTGTTGTGCTTGCTGGTTATGTTCTAGATTTACTTGTTAAGTTTCTTATGACGTTAGGAGGATGGCTTCCATGTCTTACTTAGCTCTCAGGCTAAAGAAAAACTACTGTGAACTCCTTGCAGGTGACGAAGTTATGTGTTGGCCTACTTGTGTTAACTTATTATGATCCCGCTAAGGGTATGCAAGGGATAAACAAGACAAAAGGGCACACACTATTTGAAGTAAAAAGGCACCCAAGCGCTTGGTTTAAGCAAATGAAAAAGAGCAAGCATAAAACACTAAAAACTATGGTGCAACTCAACAAATTCGAGACTATAGAAAAAATGGGTTGACATTTTGAAAAGAATGGGTACGGTGCCAGGCCACGTGATGGATTTAACTGTTCCTACTGGAAACCATCTAATTATTTAAAAAACCCTAGGGGTTTTGATGTCCCTTAATTTTCCTTCCTGATCTTGCTACTGCGTTTTTGTCTCTATAGTGAAAGGGATAGAGGGAGAGTCAAGCTCTCAGCTTCCAATCCTTCAGCATTGGTCTTACTCTCAACTCTGTAACAACACCATTCTATTGGAAAATTGCATGGCTCATTGTCCTACACTTTGTAAAATTTGTGGAGGTTTTCTCACTAAAATTTTACGCAGTGAACGATATGTCCTCCAAAATGCATGAAAGTCCCTCTAATTGAATTTATACCTCCTTGTGGTTCTTTTCCATGAATATAATGATCAGGAAAATAACCATGCATTGTTTGCAATGCAGGAGGCTTCAGATGAATTGCTGCGTGGACGAGGAAACCGGTCTTCATAGCTAGCATGTGGTCTGGTAAGACTTAGATCCTCCAGTCCTTTCTCTTTTGACTCTGTTGGTATGTCTCGGTTGTGCAAGTTGTGGCTGGGTCTGCAATCTATGGAATTGGAATTGTTTTCATTGAACTCATAAACTCTGCCTATGGAACCTTCAGTCATTTATGAAAAAGGTCTCCCTTGACTACAGAGTCTAAGGGGACTATAATGGAAGCATTACTTGTTTATTTTGCTTAGAAAGAAAACTTGTAGGGTTTGGGGGAGTTTAAGGAAAAGTTGCTAACTTTCTGATATTTTCTACTCATTTTATTTTTAAAATGAAATCCCATGAAGGTTTTCTTATTGTAAAGACACAGTTGTAAAAAGTGCAAGCATTTTCGAAATATCAATGTAATTTCTCTCTATTTGTAGTATTTTTTTGAGGTGCCTTCACGATTTGTAATGTATGTACTATAAGTTTTCCTTAAAGAAATTATTAAGGCCGTATGGCCATTGCAATGCTTAATTTCTGTTTATAATAGAGAGAGAGTATTTTTTTGTTTGTGAATCATGAGAAAAAAAAGAAAAACGGTTTTTAAGTCGTGAGGATTTTTATAGGAAAAAGATGATGCCATAGGCATAGTTCTGAGTTCCTCCTTAAAGTTTTACTGTTGTTTGTTTAGAATATTTTGAAAACTATGATGGATGTTATTCTGCAACCAAGGTTGTGACCTGTTAACATTCTTGATTTAGTGTTTTTCTTTGCGTAATTACTTTTATTTTTGGTTGGGCAGTGAAGCCCTAGATTTGTAACTTTGTTATTGATTTCAATCTATATATATTTAACATATTTAACTTGGTAAATTTCTATGTTTGAATTATATTTTAGTGTTTATATCATAACCCTAGTTGTAATGTAAAAGTCTTTGGCTAATGAAACTTTAGGGTTTGAAACGTCGCCTAGTTATGCTTCTTAACTTAGATATTAGTTAGGTTATAAGTGACTCCTCCTTAACTAGAATGGTTGAAAGTGTAGATTAGTTGTTTAAGTTTTTACGAAAATAAACTTGAGAGATAATGATTTATGGAATAAATAATAAGTTTATAACTACTATAATATATATATACACACACACGCACACACACACACACACACACACACTTACATCCTCTATAGAGATACTCTTGAATCATAATGTTTGAATTCTTAAATCTATAGTTTAGATTCTAAGTAAGACTAACTATGTTGACTGCAATGGAAGTATAGAAATAATAAATTCTGATCTTTAAAAATTCTTTGATATGCATGAAACTAGCAAGGGGAAAAGAAAAGAATAAGAAAATATTATCTAAGTGAGCTCGACGATACTATTTAAGATCTGGATGAAGATAAAAGCATTATTTTCTTAACAGTGATTATCCTAATCTATGTATGTAATGATTTGAACTTGAAAACAAATAGACAAGAGTACTCAGATAAAAAAACTAATTATAGCTTCATAGGAAATATCTACTAACTTTATTTTATAAAATATTTTCATTCTAATGCAGTTAACATTAATATCTGTAAAGATTAAGGCCTACTACATAAGATAATATACAAGACTACAACTTGTTTAACTTGTTCTAACTTCAAAACATTCACTATCTTATAGAATTTCATCAACAATCATAAACTTCCAAATACAGATTTGGAATTAAATCATAGATAATAAATAAAATAGCTTAGAACCTAAATAAAATACAAAAGGGGGACAAACACCCAAAGGATATTGTTCCTCCCAACCATCTCTTGAAGCAACCAAGATCACTTGCTTTAGGACAACTGAGCCTATTCAATAAACCACTAGGACAAAGATGTTGTGTAACAACACACACAAAAATTCCTGAAGGTTAGCAATCAATAGAAGACTTAACTCAACAATTTCACTTTATCCTCCCATCGAATTCCTTTTGTGCCTGACTTTTCAGTTTGTAGCAGTCACAAGGTTCATTCACTTGTCATAGAATGTAGTGAGGCTCCTACTCAATTCGATGGTATTTATAGGATTGCATAGGTATTTGGGTTAGTTTTGAAATTAAATGAGCCACCTGCTCAGTTCCTCCTCTCAGGGAACATGACCACATTTTTATGGATTTTGTTTCCTGCAACAGCTAGAAAGTGAAATGCTAGTGCTGCCGCTTGTCATTCACCCTTCTACAGTTGCTCATTCCTCGTAGTGGATTAGTGAACACTCTTTCAATAGTCTCATTTGGATAGTTGTCTCTCCATTTAATTATTTTAAATAAATAAATAGTTAATTACAGTCATCCTTGACCAGCATGGTCATAAAAACTTTACAATAATTTTTAACATAATGTTTTCTCAAATAAATAAAAATATTTATTTTTCAGTTCTAGGTAGGTTACAATGGCTCTACCAGGCATCAAGAGGGATCAAATCTCTAGAGATGCAAACCATTTTTTAGAGTGCAAATGCAGAGATAGGGTTTGCACCTCGAGATATTTGATCCCTCTCGAAACTTGGTAAAGCCACCTTTAAGATGGATATATGATGGTTGCAGTCCTAGGAGTGAGGGCATGGGGGGAGTAGGAAGCAATACCGTTGACATTAATGCACCATGGGAAAAAGGTCTAGCATGATAGTAAATAACACCATGAAGAATAGGAACAATAACAAAGTGATAGAATGAAAATATTTATCTATGTCAATAAGAAGTTGAATAATAACACATAAATAATGTATAGTCATTAAGAAGTTGTATAATAATGAAGTGAAATGATAAAGATATCAAGCCCACCAATTTTTTGGCACTATCCAATTTAAACATATGTTTAAGTCAAGTTTATTTATTTACCAATTGCTTGGTAAATAAAAAAAATATTTACGATCTATTTCTTTGATTAATTTGATAAATGTTTGGTTTATTTTGGTATATATATACTAAAAATCTAATTGGTTTATCAAGCGAAAATAATTTTATTATTTATTTACGATCTATTTCTTTGATTAATTTGATAAATGTTTGATTTATTTTGGTAAATATATACTGAAAATTTAATTTTCTTATCAAGCCTACATATTTTTATTATGTTTTGATATTTATTTTATTTTTATCAAACCTATTGATTTTTTGGTATATTCAAATTATTGGCATATAGTTTTGATATTTGGATATTTAAACATATATCAATGTCAATAAGAAGTTGAATAATAACACACAAATAATGTTTAGTCATTAATAAGTTGTATACTAATGAAGTGAAATGATAAAGATATCAAATAACATATATATTAGAGAGTAAGTGGTCTTAATCTTTCTTCTTTAGCTTTTCTATTAGATAACATTCTGATTTCTGTAAAAATGTTTTCCAGAGGATCATCACTATTTAGATAAATAATATTATCCCGTTTCTTGAGTTGAAATTCCAATTTGGGGATTCTTATAGTTATGTACTATCTATCCACAAAAGAACCAGGAACGGGGAGACAGGGGAGGGCCCGACTGCATGATTTTGGGGGGAACACAAGAGCCAGGAAACCCAAGTCTCCGCACCCTTTTCTATATTTGGTCAAGGAAATAAATAAAGTTTGAACTTAAGACCATATTAAAAAAACAATTAGAATTAGCTACTTATTTCATTTCACGGGTGGGGCTCAAATTTCTATTTGTTGGCAATTAGAGTGATATAATCTATATAGTAGGTATTGTTTTTCTTCCATGCATTGGCATACACTTTGGATATTTGGATATTTAAGTTGTAGATAATTTATTTACAATCTATTTCTTTCTTTTTTTAAATAAATTCTACTAATCATATCTCTTAATTCACGAAAGCTTAAACCTATGTGTAGTGTGGAATTTAAACATATGTTTGAATCAAGTTTATTTATTTACCAAGCCCTTGGTAAATAAATAAAATATTTATTATCTATTTATTCGTTTAAATTGATAAATGTAACATACCGAGAACTGAAAAATAAATATTTATTATTTATTTCAGCAAAAAACATTATGTTAATTTTTATTGTAAAGTATATGACCAAGTAGGTCAAGGATGACTATAGTTGAAGAATTATTTATTTTAATAATTAATAAAAGGATACACGTATTCAGGGGAGACCGTTAAATGAGTGTCCACTGATCCACTAGTAGGAAGGAGCAGTTGTAGAAGGCTGGTTGACAAGTAGTAGCACTAGCATTCACTTTCTAGCTGTTGGAGGAGCATAATCCCTAAAAAAGTGGTCATGTTCCCTCAGAGGGGGGAACTGAGCTGGTGGCTCATTTAATTCTAAAATTGACCCAAAGACCTAGGCAATCTTATATAAACCATCAAATTGAGAAGGAGGCTCACTACTACTCATTCTGATTTTGGAGAGAATGAACATTGTGACTGCTGCAAAGTGAAAAGTCAGGCACACAAGGAATTTGATGAGGGATAGCTAAAGTGAATTGCTGAGATAATTTTGCTACTGAGTGCTAAGTTGTAGAAGTTTATTGTGTGGAAGAAATCCCCGTCCTAGTGGTTCAGTGTTCACAAGCTCGGGGGTCCTAAGAAAGTGATTTGGCTGCTTCAAGAGAAGGTTGGGTGGAACAGTCTCCCTTGGGTGTTAGTCCCTTTTTATGCAACACATCCAGGTTCAATTTCTATTTAATTTCTGAATATGTTATTTCATTATGAAATATGCTCAGGAATGACAATCATGATGTTTTATATTCTCCTTATCTGGAAGTCATTAAGAACTATATTTATTTGATTACGTATGTGCATGAAAACTATTTGACAGAAAAATGAAGTTAAATTATCTCCTGTATTTTTCCTTTCATTGAAGTGACATACTCTAGTACAGGAAGATATAAAATTGTGTGAATAGTAGTGTCAGAATGATTCAATCATTGTGGATCTTCATTATTACAGCTTAGTGAAATATTGTCAATAGTGATATGAATCCTGTAGGTTAAGATTTGAATTATTCTTGTGTACTGTAGCCATTTTGGGTTTTTAACCTCAAATGAGATTTGTACAGATTTAAACTAAACCTGTAACGTATAATAATTCTTATACTCAGATCTAAGTTTCCTCCTTAAAATATGCACCTTTATAATAATCATTTTGGGATCAAATCTTATCCCCTTTAAATAAACTCTATCATTAATCTAGTATAAATAGGGCCTAAAGTGAACAGTAATAACTAAGCTAGTTCACATAAGGCGTATTAAGCCCAGTCTTTTAATTGATTAAAATGTTATTTAACACCAACTTGAGATTATCGACAGACCATACCACTGATTACAGTCTTTAGGTTAGACTGATGTTGTTTCTGCAGTATTTCTCTTGCAGAAGGAAGTTATAGCCTTAGGGCTTATTTTATTTCTCCAAATAGTATGGTTGAATAAACATAGTGTGATACTTGGTAACAAAAGTGTATGTTTACTTACATACACATGGCTTATTTAAACTTACAACAATAAAGATAGATAATCAAAGTAAAATCTATCATAAGATATGATTAAAATATTTATTATTTTAAAAAGGGAAATAGACAGAGTAGAGAATGTCTACTTCAGCATAGATTTCAGATCTCATATTTAGAATAGCAATGATATAGCTGATAAAATGGCAGAATAATGGTACAATCTATAAACTGTAACAAAGTAAAGTCAAGTAAGAAACAACATAACACGTATTGTTATAACCAAGTTTTATAGACATAGAGAGTTATTTAAGCTCACAGAAGACTCCATGATTGAATCCCTTAAGAGAATAGGTTAACCCCAAACAACTGTAAACAATGAATTAAACTTAGATGCTTTTAATATATAGTTCTCTTGTTACTACAGTACGACTTTACTGTAAGTCCATGCAATAAGATTGGTAAAGCAAATGAAGGATTCATTTAATGAAATGTAAGCAGCATACATTATTTTAAATAAAATAATAAGTATTCATAGAAAAACCTCATAGGTTTATTCCCATAATATATCCATTATATTATCTTTTAAACAGTAGTTCTGTTAGTAACAGATCTTACAGCCCTTCTATCAAAACCATTTTGGAATGACAGAGACTCTACGGCCAAATCCTTTAAGTAATTAGGTTAACATCAAGAAACAAATTTAAACAATAATTCTTATACAAATACATCACAACAGCATAGCCAGAATAATATTGCAACCTTTAAACAAATGGAGAACGAAGCGTAATGCAACAAGAGTTGTACACAGAGATACCTCACGGGAATTGTCCAGTAAACACTTATGTTATAAAGTAAACCAATATTAAACAATGAAAAAAGTTCCTTAGCCGAAACCAAAGATTGACAGTAAGCAATGCGACTGTCATGCTACAGTAAACATAAACAGTGGAGGATAAAAAGAAATAAGCAGAAGTTTAAAATAGTCACTACAAAAAACCTTAAACACCATTTTATCATTGTTTACAGATATCCCCAATGAGTTTCTTATCGGCATACTTTCCTTCTTTTCTTTATCAAAGAAGTAAACTATAATGAAGTTGTTTTGAATCCCCCCAAAAAATAGAAAGTATAAGGCTCACGGACGCAGTGGTGTGCACTATCAAACTAAACTAAGTTATGAAGCCATCACAAGTCAACAAAAAGGGACTAAGGATTTTGCATATAGAAATAACTGGTAGAAATATATTTTAAATATCATATCATCTAAAATAAAATGGCAGTCACAAGACTCCACAGACAATGATTCCTTACAGTTATAGAATTTAAACCGTGACTTTAGAGCAAAGTAAAGAGAGATACAATATCGAAACCCTCACAAGTACTCAAAGCATTAACAAGTTCCAGAACTAAACAAAATTACATAGAGTGGCATAGTCATACAACTCCACAAAGGATGGAAGAAATTCCTTTATAGTAACAAGTGCTTTCTATACCAAATTAAATGCATCACTCTCATATCAACGAACCATCATAGAATGGAAACCCCACAAAACTAAGATTGTTCCTACAGAACCTCGCAAGGATAGGACATGAGTCTTACTGGTTGGAGAAATTTCACGGTTAGTTCCCAACCTAAGACCTTCGTCGCAGATAAACTGACCTACGTATCTCCGACAATTTGTTACATTGCTTCCAAAATTTAAAACAATAGTTTTGTTACTATTTCATAAAAAAACAAGAAAATGAAATTCAAAATTACAGAGAAGCTTAGCCTTCTCAACTTTAATGGCTATGTGGAACTGTAAAACCCCATCAACGAACTTAACTTGCTGAGGTATCATAATAAGGTGTTGAGGGCCAAAGGTGATGGATCCTCCATCTTGTTTTGTAGATAAAATATTGGTGAGGTTAGACAACCAGAGATCGAATGTGCAAATGGGAAAAAAACTCACAGTAGGAAAAAACCTTTCGAATGGATGGATGTGATTTTTGAGGTGCATTAAACCCCTAGGGTTTTGCACCGGGTTTGGTTGTCGCCAACTGGGATCTTTATTGTTTTCACATGGCTAGACAATAAACAAATTTAATTCCATGTCCTTTCTTTTGTCAAGAGTCACATCAAAGTCTTAAGGACTCAAGAATACATATGTATACAGAACTAGCATATGTTTGCTTGGAATATTATCATATCCAAAGTTGAAAACACTTCAATGTACATGTTTTGGTAAGGTATTTTAGTGGGTACTTTAGTGACAACTTTTATTTAGGTTAAAAAGGTAGATAAAGTATGAGATTGTCAAAATGAAGGTTAAGGTTTAGGTTTTATTCCAAGGTTATAGGACCACTCTTTTTCCTTGGCACTTGTGGCTTTTGAACTTTGAGTTGTTCTTTAGCTTTGCTTGTTGGGGTGATCCACCCACCTGCATAGGTTTAACAAAGGTTCATGCATTAGTTTAAAAGACTAAGTAATACCATGACCTATTTCGTTGAACAACTCAAAAGTAGAACCAAACTGAAGAAAAACTACAAACATACTTAATAGATTTTTACAAACAATTATTGTCACAAAACATTGTCGACTACATTGCATGATGTAATACTGACAACAGCACACAAAAAAACATGCAAATGACAAACTATCACAGACAAGTAAAACTTGCGTGTGTTAAACCTTTACGTTACGACAAAGGATCTACGAAGTATAACATCTCCTTAAATTATTCCCAAGGAATCACAAGTTACATGCAGTAATAAATATATATTTTTTATTTTGTGAAATTTTAGGGACATTACAATAAATGTTAGGTATATATATATATATTAAACAATTAATTCACTTATCAAGCCTACATATTTTTATTATTTATTTACAAACTATTTCTTTGATTTCTTTGATAAATGTTTGGCTTATTTTGGTATATATAGATATATACTCAAAAATTAATTCGCTTATCAAGAAGACATATTTTTATTTTGTTTTGATATTTATTTTTATTTTTATCAAAGTGACCAATTTTTTGGTATATTCAAATTATTGGCATAAAATTTGGTATATTCAAAATATTTGCATACAATGAAAATATTTATCTATTTCAATAAGAAGTTGAATAACACCAAAGAAATTTAGTCATTACGAAGTTACACTGAAATGATAAAGATAGCAAATAACATATATATTACAGAGTAAGTGCTCTTAATCTTTCTTCTTCAGCTTTTCTATTAGATACACATGCACACTTTTCTATTTGTTGGCAATTAGAGTGATCATGTAATCTGTAAAGTAGGTATTGTATTTTTCTTCCATGCATTTGCATATAGTTTGGATATTTGGATATTTAAGTAGATAATTTATTAATCATATCTCTTAATTCATGGAAGCTATGCCCAGTGTGGAATTTAATTTATTTACCAAGAGCTTGGTAAATAAATAAACTATTTACGATCTATTTCTTTGATTAAGTTGATAACTCTTTGGTTTATTTCAGTACATATATGCTCAAAAATTAATTCCATTATCAATCCTACATACTGTTATTATTTATTTACGATCTATTTCTTTGATTAATTTGATAAATGTTTGGTTTATTTTGGTAATGTTTAGTCATTAAGAAGTTGTGTAATAATAAAGTGAAATGATAAAGATATCAAATAATATATATATTACAAAGTAAGTGATCGTAATCTTTCTTCTTAAGTTTTTCTATTAGATACACCTACACACTTTTCTATTTGTTGTAAATTAGAGTGATCATGTAATATGTAGAGTATGTATTGTATTTTTCTTCCATGCATTGGCATACACTTTGGAAATTTGGATATTTAAGGAGTAGATAATTTATTTAGGATGTGTTTCTTTTTTTTAAAGTAAATTCTATTAATTATATCTCTTAACTCATGTAAGGGCTTGGTAAATAAATAAACTATTTATGGTCTATTTCTGACATATTTTTATTATTTATTTACGATATATTTTCTTTCATTAATTTTATAAATGTTTTGTTTATTTTGGTATACTATATACTCAAAAATTAATTCCCTTATCAAAACCGATATATTTTTATTATGTTTTGATTTTTATTTTGTTCTTATCAAGATCGCTAAATTTTTGGTATATTCAAATTATTTTCTTTTTTTTTTAGATGATTATAAGCAGATTATAAGCATGCAAGGAGTTACACCTCCCCCCAATTGGGATGTACAATGTGCCTCTAAGCGCAGTGAGAGAAACTGATAAAAGTATTGTGAGCTTAGGATAAGAAATAGCATGCAAAGTTCAAAAAAGAAGGAGAAATTAACTAGAAATAATGAAGATGGGACTTATGATGCATCTTGTGATGAAAAATGTTTCAAATCAATTTTGTCATTGCTTCATTAATACTTTGAGATCCGTCAATGAATATGGTACTTACGATACATCTTGTGATGAACAATATTTCAAATCAATTTTGTCATTTATTCATTAATACTTTGAGATCCATCAATAATGAAGAATATCTTCTTTACGCTATGTGCAAAGAGGGATGTTAAATAAAAATATACTTTGTGACATTAAATAAGAATAGATTTTTTTTTTGCTTTCAAAATATAAAACCCACCTATATATTAATCTTGACAGTGATCTAGGAACTCAAGCACAGTCTCATCAAAGATTAATGAATAAATAACACATGAAATGGTATAAATTGGACTCTAGAATGGTAGCTTCCTTTTATATTCAATAAAGAATGAATGATTACAATTACAATGTCATGCTACAAGCATGAATTAAGAGACAATTCGAATTCCTTAGGAGGTCATTCGAATTGAATGAGTTGGTCTAGCTTAACTGACTATAATCCATGGTCCACACTCAGTTAACCACTAATCAAAACCCTAATTGACTCAACTAACCCTAACTGAAGTCGGATTGCAATAAATGACTGAGTCTCAACTGAAAGAGATCAGACACATGTCACAGCTCACCAACCATCAAGAGGTAGCGCTACACTGACTCCAATGAACCCTGATGAGGTTAACTGAAGTTGAACTGCACATCAGAAGTGGTTGGAGGTGCCCTTGTTGACTCCAGTTCATTAAATAATCATTAAATAATATATTTAATGAGAGGAGGCACCTTAAATGACTTGTTTAACTGATTGTAACCACCAGTTAGCAATTAGGTGCATTAATATCACTCACATCACCCCCAGAGTGCTCCAATTAGCCTCCCTGAATGTAGGAGAAGGCTAAGTTAGCCTCCTTGACTGAAGGTAGGCATGGGTGAGACTAGATGATGACATTTAATGCTCCACTGATGTCAATTAATATCAATAATACTTAGGATAGTGGTTTAACTAGGCCAATTTGACCAAAAAGAGTGTGTATGGTGGTAAATGTCTCCAACACCCCCCCTTAAGCTATACTCAGGAGGAGTTAGAAAAAAATGCATAAAAATGCTAGAGCCCTAGAAACTAAGGCCATAGGTCACCCTGTACAATGTTGAAACTGAAACAATGCTCAAAACAATCTAAGTGAGGAAAAGAGGGAAAACCCAGTGGGAAAAACCCCCGCTCAAGTTGAACATTGAAAGTAGTCTGAATCACCCTGATGAAATCACCTAGAATAGTGAATGGAGGTAAGTGAAATTATTTTTTGAAAAACTCTTGGTGAAGATGTCTGCAATCTGCTCATCAGTTGGGTAGTATTATAGAATGATGGTCCTATAATGCACTAGCTCCCTGATGTAGTGCATGTGGATCTCTACATGCTTGGTCCTCTGCCTGGTAACTGGATCTATGGATATCTTAATAGAAATTTGATTGTTACAAAATAGGACAGTGGAAAAAGTGCTACCAAGATCAAACTCTAAAGGAATTCCTTGCAACCAAACTACTTGGATGCAAGCATTCACCGCTCCTTGATACTCAGCCTCTGCTGGAGATAGTGCTATCGCAACTTGCTTTTTGCTTGAACAGCAAATGGGGCCACCACCAAACATGAATATATATCTGGAAGTAGAATTCTGATCAATAGAATGACCCACCCAATCAGAATCTGTGTATCCAACCAGCTCTAGCTTGGAGTCTGTAGCATAGTGAATGCCGTAGGTCTTCGTTCCTTGAATATACTGGAGGATCTTCTTGGCTGCCTTCTAATGAATATCATGAGGTTGCTGCATGTATATTGATACAGCATTCATGGCATAACAAATATCAGGCCTAGATTGTGTCAAGTATAACAAGCTACCAATCAGTTGTCGATAGATAGTGCAGTCCATGGAAGGTGTGCATTTTCCTTCTTCAAGGCTGATCCCTAAAAGGAAAGGGAATGGTGCAGGCCTACAATCAGCCATGTTAAACTTGAATAATAGGTATGAAATGTATTTGTACTTAGTGACCATAATCCCATCATAATTTTGCTCAATTTCGAGCCCCAAAAATTGTTTTAGAAGCCCCAAATCACTCATTTCAAAAGCATTGTGGAGAGCAGTTTTGATGGCTAAAATGGAGGCAACTATGCTACCTGTGATCAGTATGTAATAAACATATAAAAAATTATAATTAGATGACCATCATACTTCTTTAAATACACATTTTTATCTAATTTACATCTCTGAATGTTTTGCGAGAGAAGGAAGGCATCCATCTTGGAATACCGCTCTCTTGGGGCCTGTTTTAACCCGTATAGTGACTTCTTTAGCTTGCAAAACAAAGATGGATCAGTGATGTAGCCCACAAGATACTTCATGTATATCTATTCATGAATATATTTATGCATAAAGGCTTACTTAACATCCATGTGATGCACTTCCCAGTACTTGGATGCAAAAATTGACAAAACAAGGCAGATGGAGTCCATTTTTGCAACCGATGCAAAGGTCTCATGGTAGTCCACACCTTGGAATTGAGAGAAACATTTTACCACCAGCCTTGTCTTATATTTGTAGGTGCTTCCATCAGCAGCAACCTTGGTCTGAAACAACCACTTGCATTGAACCAATTTCCTTCCTAAAGGAAGAGAAACTAGCTCCAAAGTAGTGTTTTTCTGAAGAGAATTCATCTCTTCATCCATGGCAACTTTCCATCTCGGATCCTTATGAGCATGGTAGTAGTATTTTGGATCTTAAATAATCATAAAATACCAAGTTTTGAACAGCAAATTATCAGGACAAGAGAGTGCAATACCTGCTCTTTGGAAATCAGACCGGGTTCTCCTTGGATCATCCGAATTTCCAATGTTTTCTCCTGCGGAGGTGAGTGTCTGTCGGGCCCATGTAGGAAGATGATTTTTCACTTTAGGTTATGATTCAACAATTGATGATTTCTGCACACTGATATCAGAAATCATAGGATCCAAATCAGGGTCAACACCCCCAATTTCAGCATCCAAAAGTTCAATAGAATAGGAAGGAAATTCAGCAGTTTTCTCCTTCACTAGTTCCACCTCTTGAAGAGGCTCATCGAACTTGAAACTTCTCTCGATGATGATCTGTTTGGTATTAATATCCAGCAGATTTAATACTTTATATTCATAAATATACCCAATAAAAATACATTCTATTCTTTATGGTTGCAGAGCCCTTCTCTTATCAAGCGAAATCCGGGCCCATGCAGTGGACCCAAACACCTGTAGGTTTGACACATCCGACTTTTGTCCAAAGTATTCTTAGAAATAAGTATTTCCTTTAATATATGAGTGTGGAACCCTATTATGAATGTATTCTGTAGCATGCATGGCTTTATCCCACAAATTTGCAGCAAGCTTCTTTGACTCCAACATACAGGTGGCCATCTCCTTGAGAGACCGATTCTTCCTTTCCGCTACTCTGTTTTACTGGGGAGTGTAGGGAATTGAATGTTGGACCTGAATACCAATTTGGGAGTATATGTACAAAAACTCATTACTGACATACTCCCCTCCATTATCATATCTCAATATCTTGATCTTAATCCCAGAGGCATTTTCGATCAAGGCCTTCAATTCAGAAAATGTTTCACATACTTCTAATTTCTTTTTGAGAAAGAAAACCCATGTGTACCTTGAAAAATCATCAATAAAAGTAAGAATATACCTTGATCCATTCATGTATTTTATAGGAACTAGACCGCTGATATCATAATGTATCATCCCCAATATGCATGTAGCTCGATTTGCCTCCCCCTATCGAACTTGTGGTCAGGGTGTTTTCCAATCACACAGCCCTTGCAAATTCTCATGGTTACCTTGATGACCAGGAGGCCTTCAACCATGGAGTTTTTCTGTAATTGCTGCAAATATTTGAAATTAAGATGGCCAAACCTCTCATTCCATAGCCTACTAACCTCATTCCCATGAGTTAGCAAAGCGGTGGGCTTTGCATCCGCAACAAAGTGAGAGAACTCATAGGCTTTTGCATGATGGTTTGCAAGGCCTTTAGCAATGAGTTTCTTGGATGAAATTTATGTTATCTCCACATCATTTGGGCTGAAATAAACTCTCTTAGGCACTCCCGTATGAGTCATCTAATAGACACTAAGGATATTTGATGCCAGATATGGTACATACAATACATTTGAAAATAAACCATTTTCAAGATCAACCGTACCTTGTCCTTCTGAAATGATGGTGGAGTCATCTCCCATGTGGATGGGAATGGATTTGCTGATATCCAAGGATAAAAAAGGATTCTCTTTTAGCCATCATGTGGTTCAAAGCTCCAGAATCAATCAAGATTGCTTTGGAATTTGAAGCACTTTCCATGAGGGCGTGACCTTTCTCATGCTATGGTTTCCATCTTGTTGATCTCTCCTCTGAAAGCTCTCTGGAATATTGATGTGATTTCTCTCAAGGAGAGAGGTTGCTTCATCAAGCTTCTTCTTCATGCAAGCATGTTCAGGGTGGAAGCCCTTCCCGCAATAAGAACACTTGAATTTTTCCTTTCCATGGTGCCCTTTTCCTTTGTTCTTCCTTGAGCCGGAAGACTCAGCATGCTACTGGTTTTCAACTCTAGGTTTAGGAGCATCAAATTTATTTTTTGATTCTTCTGCTTATTTCCTTTACCCTTCAAATCTTTGGGCCCCTAGACATGGATGGCTTGATCACAGGAAGATCTTATGATCCCCATCTGGACAAGCTTGTCATGTTCACTTGTTAGGGACTCAATGAAGGCATTGAGTGTAAGCATTTTCCATCTAGGGGTTGTGAGCTTCCCCACATGGAATGTAGAAAAAAAAATTGAATAATCAGCCCCAAGTTTGGAGAGTATGGTGAGGATGAGCTGATCATCCTCCTTCTCCACTTTGCATTGCTTCAAGAGTAAAATAGTATGCTTGAACTTTGTGAAGAAATCATTCAGAGTCTTGAAATTGAAGGGTTGGAGAGACATGACTCCATTTTTGAGCGGGTAAACTCTCAAGTTATCATGCTTTCCATACAGATTTTCCAATCTATCCCATATTTATTTTGGAGTCTTCAATCCCGCAAGATGGAAAAGAAGATCTCGGTTAATAGAGAGGTACAAGAAACTGAAGGATTCATACTTCTTGTTCAAGAATCTTGATTTTTCTATGGCAAAACCGAGCTCATCTCCAGTGTCCATGGTGACTCTAAAAAGTCCTCTGGAGCACAATTGAATCTCCATATCACCTTTCCATGAATGGAAATTGTATGGAGTCAAGAGATCTACTGAGGAGGCCATCTGGATCTGCTGGAGCGAATGCTTCACCTATAGAAACCTAAAAATCAAAACAGAAAGGGAAATGTAAGGTCAGACAGCCTGCACATTCTAGGCTTTCATCACACCCAGCATAGTCAATCAAGCAAGCTTGATCAACAAGTTCTTTACTTGGGGTATTAAGTGGTAAGGCTTGGCTTCTGGTGCAGTGCTGGATTTTTGAGCTATTGCTCAATTTTCATGCAGAAATCTGTCAAAAAGCTTGTTTTTGAGAGATAGAGCTTCGTCCCACTGTAAACTCTGATACCATATTAATCTTGATAGTGATATAAGAACTCAAGCACAGTCTCATCTAAGATTAATGAAAAAATAACACATGAAATGGTGTAAATCAGACTCTAGAATGGTAGTCGCTCTATATATTCAATAAAGAATGAATGATTACAATTACAATGTCATGCTACAAGCATGAATGAAGAGACAATTCGAATTCCACAGGAGGTCATTCGAATTGAATGAGTGAGTCTAGCTTAACTGACTGTAATCCATGGTCCACACTCAGTTAAGAACGGATCAGAACCCTAATTGACTCAACTAACCATAACTGATGTCAAAATGCAATAAATGACTGAGTCTCAATTGAAAGAGATTAGAAACATGTCATAACTCACCAATAATCAAGAGGTAGCACTACATTGACACCAATGAACCCCGATGAGGTTAACCGAAGTTGAACTGCACATAAAAAATGGTTGGAGGCGCCCCTGTTGACTCCAATTCATTAAATAATCATTAAATAATAAATTTAATGCGAGGAGGTCCCTTAACTGACTTGTTTAACTGATTGTAACCACCAGTTAGCAATTAGGTGCATTAATATCACTCAAATCACCCTCAGGGTGCTCTAGTTAGCCTCCCCGAATGTAGGAGAAGGCTAAGTTAGCCTCCTTGACTGAAGGTAGGCGTGGGAAAGATTGGATGATGACATTTAATGCTCCACTGATGTCAATTAATGTCAGTAATACTTAGGATAGTGGTTTAACTAGGCCAATTTGACCAAAAAGATTGTGTATGGTGGTAAATGTCTCCAACACTATATACATGGATATATTCATTTGGATGATAGGGGTAAGGGATCTAATGAGGCTCATGGCTATTGTTATGGTGAACATTATGCAAATGAGAGAATATGATGTTACTTATGGGATTGTTTCTAAAGCTAGAAATGCTCTGAATTTTAATATATAGCCATATCTATTAGTAATTTAATATGAATAGGTTTTCAATGTGTTCATGCTAGTATTAAGTCTATATGAAGAAGTCTAAACAAACGACCATTTCACTTCCTGACGAGTTTTTGGTCAGAATTTGACAAAAAAAAATTCAAGAAATCCAAATTTTGTGTTATTCAAATCACGATTTTGAATCTAGAAATGAATTTAATGCCCTCAAAATCCACAAGGAGCCCATATTATGTGAATTTAAGAACTATTCCCTAGATTTTTAGAATTTCTACAAAATTTCTATCAGACACCATTGAAATCATGGTGGAAAAGTCTACTTGGAACGGTTGAAATCGTCGCACATTTAGGCTACGTGAGTCTATAATTGTGTATAAGTAATTGGACTTCCTCTAATATTCTTTGAAATAAAAAAAAAATTCTTTTCTTTCAAACTAATTGAGCTAACTACTCTCTAATGTTTTTAAGAATAGATTTTTTTTACTTTTCAATTCTGAATAAAAATAACATAACTAATATTTAAGATCAAAATTTTTATTTTCAAAGTTTATTAAGGCCCACCATGGCTTGTCATTACTTCCTTTAGATTATTATACATGTGAGATACTAATTCTTCTCAAATAGGTCCAACTTCAACTTAAACTTAAGCTACACTTGTTCAAAGTTCTCAATTTCTTTTACCCTTTATTTTATTATTTTATAATTTATTTATTGCATATTATTATTCTCTTACTTTGTTTTAAAAAAATTAAACTAAATTAATATATACTAATAAAAATAATTTCCAAAGCTTTTATTGTCATCATTTTTTTATTTGATCATTTATTGCACATTATTATTACCTCACTTTGTTTTAAAAAGTTCAAACTAAATTAATATGTATTAATAAACGTACTTTTCCAAATCTTTTACTGTCATCATTTTTTTAATAGTGTAGAAGAAAATCATGATTATCGTGTCATTTGTTATTTCAACATTTTAAACATTTAACACTTGATTAAATGTTATAGTTAAGTTTTTTATTCTAAAAAATCATTTTTTTTATATTGAAATATCTATGTTTTACTTTCAATCTTCCTTCGTTATTACTTTATGAATTTAACTATTTAAAATAAATTATAAAGTAAATCTTTATTCCAAACACTTATTGAAATAATCAATTCTATGATAAATAATTCCAAAATTAAATGCTAAAAAACCTATGAAAAATAATTTGTAACTAATGAAATAACAATAAGATATCTCTTGAATGAAAATACCAATTAACAGATATTGTGGTCGACACACCTTTTCTTATTATTTTTTAGCAAATATTTGAGGGCATTATGATAAAGAAACCACATAAAGCTTGAACAAGAAATAGATATACATAGGTAGTGGACACGTCACGTTTATAAAACGCGTGAACATGTTGAAATGTAAATTCACCAAGTGAGGAAAATATGAACGCAACAAACTTTCAACCAAAAAAATGCCACGTGTCTGCATCAAACTTGCCACATCACTGGTTAACAAAAATATAAATGCTGCACCTATCTACCTCAAACTTGGTCATCATTGGTTAACAAAAAGATTATTCCAAACTATGAAGTCAATCAAAATATGTAGATTGAACAAACTCCGTTTATGTTTATGTTTATATTTTGGATTCAAATCAATCAATTTTATGGTTGAGTGAATGACATTAAGATAGGAGATTAAAAGTAGAATTTGCACCAGGAGGTGCAAAGGAACGCCTAAAGGGTAAAAATATTGAATCTTTATTGCAACGAATTCTCTGCAACAAATTTTTCATATTGGCATTGTTTGTTTATAGACCTCAAAACTGAAGGAGAAACCTTAAGAGATCTCGCCATGTGGAGAAACCCTAAGAGATCAGGAAAATACTAAATTTACGGAGATTGGAAGTTGAGGAGCCTACTTCCGAAACCTGGAACAGAAATCAGAAAAGTGCAATGCGAAAAGTGGAAAGGTAAAGTGATAATCAATTTATAAATTTACCTTTCCCCATTTCGCTTTATAATACTGAAAGAGGAAAGCGGAAAGTGAAAATTGTAAACAGATGCGAATTATTCAAATTTTTGTGTGGGTTGTGGGTTGTCGGAACAAGCAAAAAAAATCACAAAAAAAATCACTTCCTGCAATCTGCATCTCGCAAGAGGGTTGTGGGATGTCCAGCTCGTGCACACAAAATATTTTTGGATCCTGTAATTTGCGGGATGCAGGTTATGGGAAGCAATTTATTTTGTGATTTTTGTTGCGTGTTCCTGCAATTTTCGGGATGTACATTGCAGGATGTGATCTATTTTGTGATTTTTGTTGCATGTTCCCACAACCCACATCTCACAATTGCGGGCATCTTGCAACTGCGGGATGCGAGATTAAAATAGTACCGAAGTTTTATTCAATCTCGATATTTTATCAAGTTTAATGAAAGGAGAAATTGAGAAATAAGATACAAAATTATGTGAAAGGCTATTCAGATTTTCAAATTTTTCCCTGCATAAATGGGAGGTCCAAAATAGAGGGTTTTATCCCCTGAAATGTTTTCTTCCCGACCTGAAAAATTTTGATATGTTTTTACTTGAATATAGGGAAAGTTATGTAGATAGATTTATTCTAAAACATTTTTTATTCAAATTTTAGCACATGTTTAATTATTTACTTACGTACTAAGTTATTTGAAAAATTCAATTTCGTGGGCTATATTTTTCTACAATTTTGTTGAAAGCCAACGTTTCCCCATTGAAAATAAGAATTATACAATAGTGTTCGGCTTTCCAAAGTGGAAAGGTAAATTGATAATCAATTTATCAATTTACCTTTCCACTTTCCTCTTTCCACATTCGAAAGCGGAAAGGTAAATTGATAATCAATTTATCAATTTACCTTTCCGCTTTCCAATGTAGAAAGTGGAAAGTGTGCAAAGCAAAAAGTTAAAATTGATAAATCAATTATCAATTTTCCTTTTCAGAATATGGAAACTCTACCTTGGGCATATATTCTTTGGATTTTGGTATTTGATATTTGGTATATATACGTATTAGGATTTCTGGATTTCCGAAAGCGGAAAAGTAAATTGATAAATTGATTATCAATTTACATTTCTGGTTTCCGATTTCTGAGGTAGAAAAGCTGAAGAAGTTGTTTATGTAAATAAAAATTGGGTTGCGAGATGAAAAACTTGACAAATTATAAACTTCAAGATCGCGCAATCCACATTGTGGGTTGTGGGATGTGTGATGGACATAATTCTTTGAAAAAAATAGTTTTCCGCAATCCACCAAAGGCATTCAAAACATGCAATGTCGTTAATGAATTTTATTTGCGTTTTTACCAAGAAACATTGTCACAGTTACCCATCCAGATTCTGCTTTGCAGAAACTCTACCTTGGGGAAAGTTGAAACTGTCTGTTTAAAGTGGACTTCCATAAATCAGAAAGCGGAAGTTTGATGGCAATGTTCCACGTTCCTATTTCCACATTCGGGATGGAGATCAATATAAACATTAACATTAACACTAACAATAATTTGGTTCTTGTAAAATGATATAAAATTATTAAGCAAAAACAATATTCTGCTATTGGATTTTCACTTTGGAAAGTGGAAAGCGAAAAGGTAGAATGATAATCAATTTATCAATTTATCTTTCCACATTCCGCTTTCCAATACGGAAAGCGGAAAGGTAAACTGATAATCAATTTATCAATTTACCTTTCCCCATTCTGCTTTCCAATGCCGAAAGAGGAAAGCAGAATGTAGAAAGGTAAACTGATAATCAATTTATCAATTTACATTTCCGCATTCTGCTTTGTGGAAATTCTACCTTGGTGAAAGTTGAAACTGTTTCATGGCAATGTTCCACTTTAAATATATTACCCTTATTTTTGTTAAACGAACAGTTTCAACTTTCCCCAAAAGAGAGTTTCCGCAAAGTGGAATGCAGAAAGTTAAATGGATAAATTGATTATCAGTTTACCTTTCCGCTTTCCACTTTCCTCTTTCGGCATTGGAAATCTGAATGGGGAAAGGTAAATTGATAAGTTGATTATCAATTTACCTTTCCTCTTTCCGCTTTTCGCATTGGAAAGTGGAATGTAGAAAAGTAAAATGATAAATTGATTATTAGTGTACCTTTCCGCTTTCTTCTTTCCTAAGCGGAAAGCCAATAGCAAGATACTGTTTTTGCTTAAGAATTTTATATCATTTTATGAGAACTAAAATATTGTTAGTGTTAATGTTAATGTTGATATTGATCTCCGTCCCGAATGGGGAAATAGAAACTTTGAAGTTTTTATTTTTCTGCTTTCATCTTTTCGAGGTAACAAGGGTCACTTTAAATATATTACCCTTATTTTTCTTAAACGAACAGTTTCAACTTTCCTCAAGGTAGAGTTTCCACAAAGCGGAATGCAGAAAGGTAAATTTATAAATTTATTATCAGTTTACCTTTCCTCTTTCCGCTTTCACAATTTACAGTTTGTGTTAATAAAAGGTTGTATATTGAGTTTTTCTTTCCCGCCCCGATCTCATCGGTTTGTTTTTATCTAGATCCACGGTCTAGATTTGGTTTTCCGTTGAGGTTTTGGCTATATAGTGTGTTTCAATTTTTCTAGGTTTTTACTACTTGCTTTATCTGCGATTTTACTATGCCTGTTGATTTTTACTATGTTTTTTTAACTGCACGTTACATTTGTCATTGGTTGTATAGTTTAGTAAGTTTGGACCAGATTTGCGGTATTTCCAGCATAAATGGCCTCTTTGATGCCTAGAAAGACAAGGTCAAAAATGACTCTCCAAGGAAATGCCAGAATTTTTACAGACACTAGGGGGCGAATTTCTAAAAACGTGTATTTAGACTGGTCGAGAATTTATTCAGTTTTAGATAATGATGGTCTCTCGGTCATTCCTCGGGATCAGCTGACTTACATCAACATTAAGAGTTCATAATTCCATCTAATTGCTGCCAGACCAGCATTTATTCCCTACATAGATGCAGTGAAGTGGGAACTTGACCATGCTAATTCTGAAGAGAGAGTTTTTAATGATTACATTGCCATTTTTTTGTCCTTGTTTAGACCTGAAATTTTTGCTAAGGCTTACGATCTCAGTCCCCCGAAACAATAACTGAGTTGTAAGTTACTTGATGAAGCAACATCTTGTTTCAATTACGAACATGTGGTAAAATCACGGATGGAAAACCCTATCTTGTTTCCCGCAGAACCAAGTATTTCCTACCCTATTTCATGGTTCAGGGAACCATTTTCACTACTAGCCGCTATGTTCTATCAATTATATGGTGAGGAAAACTACACATATTTCAAATCAAAGTGGGTTCCAGTATCCCATCACATTATTCTTACAGGTGATTCGTTCAATTGAGCTCAAATATTATCTCTTAACTTGCAGCATTGATTTTAAAAATACCTGAAAGGAAAAAAACCGCAATTTTATATGCCGACGTATGTCATGGACGTTTTTTCTACAACTTCGAAATTTCCTAATCTGGGTTGGAATTGGGAGAAGAATTGTCCATCGATTCATGTTTACTATGTTGACTTGTGGGAGGATAATTTTGTTTAGCATATATATGACATCTGTGACATTTTCTTAGGGTCCATGCATCATATGATTTTCAAAGCCAATTCTCTGGCATTTTCAACAAAAGCTAGGGCTTTAATTATTGTTCATGGAGATTGGTATGTGGGGGAATATTTCTCTTATTTCATAATTTGGGGAATCAATACCGTCCATTTGTTGCCGAGAATTGTTCCAGACCAAATGGTGTTACACGAATTTTCTTTTCAAACGATTATTGATGGCACTTATCCAAAATTGGTTAAGAACAAGAGGAAGGGTTGGTTTAGGTTTATTTTGTCTCTATATTGTTTGGTTATATAGAATTATACTCATGCAACTATTCTTGGAAAGGATATTACAATTATGAAGTTGGGAGAAGCTTCCAAAAGGATGCATGATCCTAACGCTTTTCTTGTTAGCATTTTTGTGCAAGAAAAGGCTAAGTTGAATTATACACATGAAGATTTACCAGATGATTCCATGTACAGGGGATTTTTTTATTTTCAATAAGCATTGGATAAGATCACTGATCCAAAGGTAAAATCTCATGTTTTAAAATATCAAAAAGAAATTAAGGAAACCACCCTTTGTAAAAGAAGATCGAAATTTGAAGCAGAGGATAAGCTTGATAGGGAAAAAATGGAAAGAGAAGCAAGACAACAAGGAACAATAGCTTCTTCCTTAGCATTGCAGTTGAAAGAGAAAGGAAAATCTATTATAGAAACTTATGGCAGTGGTCAGTCTTCACAAGAGATGGAAGTTATTCAAAGAGGGGAAGCATTTAAACTAGGTCTAGCGAAGCTCAGTTCTCAACCTTGGAAATATGTTGAGGAGGCTGAAGCTAAGCCAGATAAGAAGAAAACTCAGCTCGTAGTGGTTCAAATAGAGAAAATACCTCAGCAGGTAGCCATGGATCAACAAGGATTGGAGATAGGTGCGCCTATCCTTCAAGAGAAACTGCCTCTCCAAGCTTCTCTCATTTGACAGATTGACTTTGAATCTGAGCGTAAGATTGAGGTCCATGATATTGATAGTTATCTAGAGGAGGAGACTGGAAACCCCACTTGTCCTATCAATATTGTTACCTTGATGACATCATTTGTGTCTCTTTCACAATTTTCAGGATATCTTTTTGATCCTTTATTTTCTATGTCCTCTTTTTCCCTTGTATATTTAAATCCTATTGTTGAGGAAACTTGTGAAGACCCATTAGTATCAGCAGAATTGGATAGTGATACCGCCCCTCCTTCTCCATGTGTTTTATTGTCTCCCCATACATATGAGGCTCCCACCACATATTTTTGTATTCTTTTTTCCCAAATGGAAAATCCTTTTGTAGCTACTATCCCTTCTGCAGAAACTAAGAGCTATATTCCTCCTTCTTCCACTTCTCTTATATCTATATTCTCTCCTTCGGCCTTGGACATTTATCCTCTTAATGTATAAATTACGGTGTCACAATCAGAACTTAATGTAGAAATTATGGTGTCACAATCACAACCTCAGTCAACAAGCTCACCCAAAAAAGAAGTTGTTTCATCTACAGAAGAGATAGCAGATTTTGGAGAAGATGCAGTTGTTAGCTTAGACAATTATTGTTGGAGCAAGAAGCAGAAGGCCATTTTGAAAAAAGGTTTAAAGAGGACAAGAGAAGGTATCCTCAAACATGTGCCTATCCTTAACAAAATTGTCTAGAAAACTGATGCTCCTAATGAAAAGAAAGGAGGAGTAAATACCGTAGCTGCTAACTATAACTCAGTGTTGCAGTTGACTAAAGATATTTTCACTAAGGAAGAGGAACTACAGAAGATAAGAAAGGATCTAGATGCATTTGAGTCATGTCACCTCAAGGATATTGAGTTTCTTAAAGAAGAGCATCAAGATAAAGAGACAATGGGAAAAAAAAATTGACAATCTGAAGAAACAGCTTGAGAAATTATAGGTTGTCAACAAGAAACAAGTTTATTAGAATTATACCCTAGAGAATTAACTGAAACAATTACAAATATCTTCAGTTGCCTTATCATCTTCAACACTAACAGTTGAAGAATTTAAACAGTTGGCTTGTAGGGTAAATGAGCAGTATCATCAATGCATGACTAGCATGTATACAACATTGTGTGAAATACAGGAACTGTAGAAAACATTTGAAGAACAGTCACATGTTCTTGAGGATCATGATACTCACAAAACTGTTGCAATGAAGGCATTGGAAAATGTGTCTGGCTCGAAAACAGATATGAGAGACAAAGCAAAGGATATTCCAATAATTGATAAAGTTCAGGTTAAAAAGGTTGAAGTGACTTTTGAAACTTGGGTAAGACTTTGCGATAAAGTAAGAAGCATCATTGAAGATGGCCAGGAAGCATGTAAGCATAGGTGGAAAGCTTCAGATGTTTTATTCAATTTTTTAGGGTTTTCTATGCTAGAAGCGATTGAAAAAGCATCTACACTGAAGCTAAAATTAGATGAAGTTAAACAATCATTTGTTGTTGCCAAGAAGATAATTGAGGGTTTCACTGAGATTAAGCTGGAATATATTTTGAGTTGGATCGAGAAACCTTATTCTACGATAGTTAAGATAGAGGTTTATGTTGGTAAATTTAAAACGGTGAAGAAGAGGGAGATCGCGTCCAAGGTTTTGAGGGCAAAAATTCATTTTGAACAGACTAAATCCTAGGACATTGATTTATTGATGGAGTTAGATGCCAAGTGGTGTTTCGTCCTTGGTGAAAATTAAACTGTTTGATCTTGGAACCCTACATGTTGGGAATATTTTTTTTTGTAATACTTTGTAATGTTATTTAAAGGGAAAAATTTGGCAAGTAGAAGAAATTAGTCATTTGGACACTAAGCATAAGAATGTACAAATGTCCTACATGTTAATGAAATTACAGTTATTTGTGCTTTGTTTTGTGGTTGTTTGTAAAATATTTGTTAGCAAATTGTGTTATTCTTCTATTTTTATTGGCTTGGTGATTATTATTGGTATGTTAAACCAATGTTACTTGGTATATATCAATTTTTTTCTTCTATTTCATATATTGTAAATGGATGTTTTTGTTTAACTTATGTCATTTATTATGTTTCTGTCTTTAATTAGTATTGCTTCTTGCATGCATTGAATATTTTTAAGCTTGTTCATAAACCTCATACAATATTTTATTTGAGATTTATTTCAAGCTGGTTGTAGAGACTGATGCTAGCTTGAATAGTTATGTGTTAAGAAAATAAATCACTTTTACCTTTATCTTTTGCAATTATCGAAAACTATTTTAATGCTAGATATGGATTTACTCAATTGGGGATTTGATCATTGAAACCCTAAAGAATAGTTTTGCAATGACTAGGATTGAAGACCAACATTGTAATGCTTTGCAATTGAATAAGATAACATTATTAGTAATGCAATGATTTATGTTTTTTTATTAAATTTGTTTAAGCAACTTTGAGTTATTCTTCAGTATTTCTGGTATATTGATTATAGGCTACAGATGTATTAAATGTGTTGATTTATGTATTGAGTTTGCATTACAAATTTGACATATCAAATGTGCATTGAGTAATTATTTCTTAGTTGTCAATTATATATTATAACCAAGCTACTTAAAAAATCTCACAGTTACTATTTGAGTTTACTGAGACAGTTTAGTCTAGAATCCAAATATTTCAAATTTTCTTGGATGTTTATTGAAACAAAAGTAGATATTTTACATCAACAAGTGACCAAATCAAAACAGTACATTTATACAACAGAAAATGAGAAGCTTCAACCACAATTTGGTTTTAAATACTTTGAAGCAAGTAAGCTTTCCTCTTGTTTCCTACGTTGGACATATCGATTGCCTTGCATTCGAGAGTATTTGGAAAAAGAGAAAGGTGGAGAAATGTGTAGGCCTAAAAGATATGTAATTCTTGATATTGTAGTGAATGTAAGCCCTTGTCTATCAATATTTCCAATATCTATTGTTACATTTTGTAGGGTCATACCTTGGGATTTATGAATTGTTAAACTCCATGCCATACAAAGTGGTATTTTTCTACGGGATCCTCTTGTTATTGCAAATATTGGAACATAATTAGAATTAGAAGCATCCCATAAGGGTCCTTTGTAATGGAAGAATTTGACAACAACAAATGATGGCAAGGTAGGAGGTTGCTCATTTGTGTTGTAGACAATTCCAATGAATTTCCCAAGTGAGCCGTTAACAAGTCCTGCTTGGACCCATAAATTAGCAGTTAACATGACTTGTTGACCAACAAAAAGAAATAGCTTTAATGCCAATTGTCCATCATCAATAAATTGATGGGTATTTTTGTTCCTTTATTCTGCAAAGCAATGTGCAATTGACATATTAAGTTGTTTTAGCATGTGTTTGTTGTGCAGTGCAACAAAGCTATTTGTGGGATACAAGTAGGATTAGAATCATCCCATAAGGGTCCTTTGTAATGGAAGAATTCGACAACAACAAATGATGGCAAGGTAGGAGGTTGTTCGTTTGTACTGTAGACAATATCAATGACTTTTCCAAGTGAGTCGTTAACAAGTCCTACTTGGACCCATAAATTAGCAGTTAACATGACCTGTTGACCAAAAACAAGAAGGACCTTCAATGCCAATTGTCCATCATCAATAAATTGTTGGGCATTTTTGTTCCTTTGTTCTGGAAAGCAATGTGCAATTGGCATATTAAGCTGTTTCAGCATGTGTTTGTTGTGCAGTGCAACAAAGCTATTTGTGGGATACAAGTGGATAGATTGTTCAAATGAAAAAATTTCGACATGTGAAAGGCATGAGGTTGTTCTTGTCATTAGGAGTGCACAGTCTTCAATAGTTGGGGTTGTATTTTGAAGGTTTAGCAAGAGTTTCCGAAAGACAGTTTGAGAAGCACTATTTCCTTATTGTCAAAAAATTGTTTCGAGCGTGATAAAAGTATCAAATGTACACCAAAGAGTAGTTCCAATGGATGAGCATGCATACATGGGAATGTATTTTATAGGAGGAAATTATCCGAAGTCACCACGAATAATTATGGAGAAACCACCAAATGGGATTGTACATTTTGAGGGGAAAGCTTGACGTAAGCGTGCATCAATTTGAGTTAACATTTTTGGACCAATAAAGCTCATTTCATGTATGAGAATATAGCGAATATGGCAAAGTTCTTCTTGAAATTTTGAAAGGGATTGGCCCTCAAGAGGCTGCATTTTACCAATGGGTATTCAAAGAGCAAAGTGTACTGTTGATGCATGTATGTTAAAAGCAACAACACTAGTTGGAGCAAGGAGAAGAAGTGGGGAGGGATTTTGTTCAGAAGCAGTTTGAAGTGCAAATTTTGGGCAAGATATGAGGTAAGATTTTGCAGTGCCTGCAGTATCTTGAATCACTAGTTTTAATGGTTTAGGATATGTAGTGTTTATGAAATGGGACATGACAAGGTCAAAGGCTATGCGTTTTGTGGGAGACAAGGAATTAGGTGAATTAGGGAAGGATGGGGTGTATTCATGTAGTTGAATGGACAAGCAATTGAGGTCAATGAATGATGTTGTTGTCTCATGCAAATGGGTGGGTATATTGTTATTTGACCAATTGTGATTTTTGTCAAATTCACGATTCCCAAGCATTTCAAGGTGATCAACTTGGATTTTATTGCCTGGATGCATTTGAGAGACAAAATCCCGTTCATCCATGGTATGGGGCAACGGAAAGGTAATAGCATTGGAGTTTGAATCATTGGATAGAGGTGTAGAGTGTTCTTCTTCTGCACATTGAATATGCCGCACAACATATGTTCCTTTAATGTGATGCCAATGAGAAATAAGTTCAGAAGTTGTGGTTCCAATATCATGAGGGATGGACCAAAAAGGTTTGTATAAAAGAAGTTCACTCCAACAAAATGGTTCAAAAGATGAAGAATCAGAGGGAGTAATGGAATTGAAATTTGGATAGACTCTAACAATCTTGTCACACAAGTTTCGTTTCCATTGATTTTTTTTCCTATTAGGCGAGAAAGACCAAGAACGAGTAGCTTCAAGTAGAGTTAGATGTTCAACATAAATGGGTCTTTGCATGTAAGAAAAAATGAAGGGGGCATTGTAGTGGTTTTATTAGTGTTATTAGAAACACGATGGAAGACAGTTTGGCTCATGTTTAGGGAAAACAAGTGACGAATACAAAGCACAAGACGAAGTTTTTGCATCATGAGACACGTCTCTTGTGCACTAATGTCTCTTTCTGCAACTGTTTGTGCAAGGAATTGTTTGATTGGCTGAAGAATGGGGCTGTCACTTGGTGCAGCATGTGCAAGGCAAGAGAGAATTGCATGGTAGGTTTTTCATTTTGGCTCTGCTTTTGATGCATAGTTTGAAATGTATTTGAGAACAACATGTTTACAAAGAACAGGTTGGAAATCAACATTAACCCTCCATATTAAAAGCATGGTAGGGTTGTGAATATTTAAAAGGGGATCATTTATTACAGGATTATAGGTTTTTCATCCATTTGGATCAATGAATAACGAAGAAGTAGCTTGTAGCTCATATGGAAAACCATAGCGACATTGAACAAATGTTCCTTTTTTGCAAAGGCAAGTTGACTCTGAACATCTGGTGTGCCTTTGAACAAAATTGACAAGTTCTTCATAGTCAGTTGAGTAGTTTGATGCAAATATCGATGGTGATCCAAGACTGTATGGATCATTTGTAGTAGAATGGTGTGACCTAGATGTGGACAACTAGGAATTTCAAGGATTCCAAGCTTTCACATATGTGTCAAAAAATGAATTTGCAGCTTCAACTGAAACACCATCTTCCCAATGTAACGTATCCATAGTTGGTGCATTTGCCAACCAAATAAAACCATGAATGTGTGTGGATCCTTTATGCTACCATTCATATCTACATGGGAGGAAAAAGCATATATTAGAAATAGATTGTATAAAGTGAAAAATACGAAGAGAAAAAAATAAGGAATAGATTGTATAATACCTACACCAAGAATCTGTTATATGAAAACCTTTTTGAAGCACCTCTTGAAGAAATGTTTTGAATCTATTGTGCATGTACTATGATGTAATATGTGGATTTGATATGATGGTGTGAACCTTCCATTGATATTCTTGAGGTAAACCAGTAGGATGTTTAGAATGAGTTAGAGCATGCAAATATGGCCATTTTTTGCAAGTTGCACTAAGGGTGATGAAGAACGTTGGTGTACCTTGTTGATTGATCATATTTGTGATTTCAACTCTAATTTTGTTCCAATACAAACGTGTTCCAAGTAATAAAGCCCCAAAACTTGCAACCCTTTCACCAATTTTCTCATTAGGCATGTCCTCTAATTGGTTAACAAGCTCAAGTACTATGGGAGGTAGTGTATCTTCAAGATTTCTTTTTTCCAAAAACAGAGGCAGTAGTATTACTTCAATGATGGATAATTACATTGTATATATAGTATCAAAAGCAAGGATGTTGGCCAAACTTGTTGTCATGATAGAGAATGAGGTGAAGTGCATATTCATGCATAACGACCTCATGAATGCGTGGTTGTAATAACATTGATATACCTATGGGAAACAAAGTTGGAAAAGCCATGGAAAGAAGGCCTTGTATGTTGTACTCATTGATAGGGGACATTTATATAGGGGGGCAATCAATGGAAGGTGGTAGTGGGATATTTGGTATGTGTAACAACTGTCTAATTTATTCAACTTCAGTTCTATCATTAGTTTGTGTTGAAATAAATGACGAGGATTCCAATTCATAGGGTTCAAATGAATCTGGTGGTTGATCTGTATAGGAAAAGCTTTGCTGATGAGATAATGTATCATTACTATTAAGATGTGGAATCAAACGTGAAATGTCTGTTGAAATAAGAGGAAAAGAAGCTAATGCAATTGGGTTGACTTGTACATCCTTGTTGTATGGGTCGTTTTCCATTTTGAATTGAAGGGTAGCAAGAACATGTGTTCGACTAGCAAACAGTTCATATGGATTGTTTGTAGAATTGCATTTCCGAACAACGAGGATGTCAAGTTCTGATACTAAATGCAGTAGGTATGTGGCAAGATTTGAAATGTCTTGGGGGAAGCAAATAGTATGGCCAAAGTATTTATAATATTGACCACCATGAACATGTGTCACTTTCAATATTGGGTTAGCACGACTAATGAGCATTTCTTCAACTTGTGTAAGGACTGTGAGGATAGCTGGTTGGTTTCCCAGATACATATTGTTTTCCAATGAAAATTGATGACCTTTTCATTCTAGAATACAATGGGAACAAGCGTATGCACCATGGAATTTTTTTGTTACAATACCAGGGTAACATTCTTTGCAAATCGAGCAGACATTCATATCATCTAGTTGGTCCATTTTTTTACAAAAATATTGATTTACGTCATTGAGCTAGTTGTTCAATGGTTGTTCAATGAAGTTGTGTTGACAAGTTCTACAAGATAAATTGAAGAAGATATATCCACAAGAAGACAAGAATCCCTGTAAAGAACACGTTGTTTCTTGTTGTTTTTATCTCTATTTTGTGCATATAAAACTCTTCTTTGTGCATTGGGTTGTTCATTGTCACGATTTGGCATAATTCCTACAAGAAAATTCTAAACTTGTTAAACACCTAGAAGCTTTGATTGCTGGCAACGACACATTTTCTATATGTATCAATTGCAAACTATATGGATATAAAGAAGAATATAAAAAAAATGTTAATTCATTGCATATGGGGAAGTAAGAATGTAGCTTAAAATAATATAACTGAAGTAAATTTTGTTTTTCCAAGTGCTAGCTTGATAATTGTAAGAAAATAGCAATATAGAAGAAAAAAGTGTAGTGTGAGAAAGTATATATGAAAAAAATATCATAACGCTTACGTAGTAAGTTATTAGAAAAATTTAGTTTCATATCCTATTTTTTTTGCAATTCTATTGAAAGCTAACGTTTCAACATTGAAACAACAGAATTTTAGAACAGTATCCAGCTTTCCAAAGTGAAAAGGAAAATTGATAATAAATTTATCAATTTACCTTTCCGCTTTCTGCATTGGAAAGCGGAAAATTAAATTGATAAATTGATTATCAGTTTACCTTTCCGCTTTCCACATTTCACCCCTTACTTTTTCATTCTAACATCACATTATGTCCATGTAGATCATCCCAGATTGCACGAGATAATTGGTGCTACACAGATGTATTCTGCTCTTCCAATAGTATCCGACGTAGGTGGAATTATTCCACAGACTTATTATATCGTACCTTGTATTAACGAGTAGGTGTTACTCATTAGATAAAACCAAGTGTACAGTGCAATAGAACCTAGTCAATTTTATGTGAAATTACGAGTTACTCCTTGGATTCTTGTAATATCAAGCTCTACTGGCTCTAAGAATGAATATTGAAAAAAAATACTCTGCAGGAAGGGAAAGCGGCAAGGTAAATCGATAAATTCATAATGAATTTATGAATTTTCGTTTCCGCTTTCCACATTGGAAAGGGAAAAATGAAAAATTGATTATCAATTTACTTTTTCTGGATTGCGGAAAGTCTACCTTGGGCATATATTATTTGGATTTTGGAATTTGATATTTGGTATATTGTTGTAGATCCCATGCTTTATCCAAAACATGAGAACCCCAATGTTACATACAAGGTAATATTTCTGAATCCTTTAATTCATTTTGGCAGTTCCCATAATATTTATCATGGTTTCTATGATTTAACTTAGTTGAATTGTTTGAATTTTTGCATGTTTTGAATTCCTTTGGTGGATTGTGGAAAACTATTTTCTTCAAAGAGTTATGTCCATCTCGCATCCTGTAACCCGCAATGTGGATTGCGAAATCTTGAAGTTTATAATTTGTCAACTTTTTCATTCTGCAAATCGTGATTTATTTTGTGATTTTTGTTGCGTGTTCCTGCAACCCGCAACCCGCAATTTGTGGGATGCGGATTGCGGGAGAGATTGAATAAAACTTCGGTACTTTTTTCATCTCGCATCCTGCAATTACAAAATGTGGATTGTGGGATAGTTAATAAAATTTAAATCTCGCGAGAATATCCTGCATCCCATGAGGTTTAATCTCGACCGTTCATTTATCTTAATCCTACGGTCCTAACTGACCTCATAAAATCTATATATAGGTCGGTATTTTACAATTTATTTACCATTTTCACTGCTGTGAATTACTATGCTGCGTGAATCTTCTTTGCGTTTTTACTAGGAAACATCGTCACAGTCTAGTTTGATTACAGGTTAGTGCCGTAGTCATTTTCATCATTCAAATTGATTATTGTAATTTTCTTTGAATTAGTTTTGATTTTTGGTTTACGCATTTAAACAAAGTGTTTTTGGTTCCCAAAAATGTCTTGAATTACCTGTTGCAAAAACCTTCAAAGAGACATTATGACCAAGGAAACAAACTTTGGCATCTTCTCTGATACCAGTGCAAGAGTCACTGAAACCTATCAAATTGATTGGTCTAGGATATATTCCATTTTCGACAAAGATGACTTCTCATACATATAGGAAGCCCCACCAGCCTATCAAAGAATTCAAGACTCTAGAATCCATGCCATTGCTGCTAGACCTGCTATCCTTCCTTATAATGACGTGGTTAAATGGATTATTGAATGCACAAACCCTAAAGCTCACTCCTTCAATTCCAGTGGAAGGTCGCAACTCACAAATTTTTGCCCCGATGTCTTTGTCAAATCCTATGGTCTTAAACCAGCTAGACAACCCCTCGATGCTGATTTTTCCAAAGCCTATAAGTCCAGGTTTAATTTCAATGAAATGTTAAATTCTTGGATGAGCGAATCCAGTAAGTTATCTCAGAGGAATCATGACCTTTACCCCATTGCATGGTTTAGGGAACCATACTCTCTATTAGAATCCATGCTATGTAGACTTTATGGTCTCCCCAATTTCTCCTTTTTTAAAGCTGAATGGGATCCAATAGCTCATCATTTCCTGACCACAGGAGAATTCTTCCCATGGGATTCTATTTTCTATCTAGAGCTTAGAACGATCATCCATGTTAGGATATTTAGACACCTAAGAGTTAGTTAAGATCAACTTGTGTAATATATCCGTCAGGTAAAGTGTGTTTCTTTAGTATGCATTAGTATGAATTTGTAAATATTCTAATCGAATATTCATGATATGTTCTAGACATAAAGTGATCCGACGGTTCAACTTCTTTTAGATCATACCTACCATTGATCTGTGGCTTAACACCCAATTGGTCCATGATCTCTATTTAAAGAGCATGGAGGGTCCTTGGCTAGTTGATCAATTATGAGAAGCTCATTTGTAACTTTATTTTTTTGCATAATAAATTGCTCCAAGTAGCTATTTGGTTGGGGTCCTGGACTATTTCCCTCTTGAGGGTTTTAACCATGTGAAAAACATTGATGTGTTGATCTGTGATATATTTGTGTGAAGTGGTTTCCCTGGGTGTTTAGTCTTTTTGTAGTACCCTATGTACCCGAACATGGTATCGGAGCGTTTATGAAGAGCCGCTTCCGATTTCGATCAAGAACTAGAACTGGTGTTACTAAAACTTTGAAAGAGTTTTTGGTTCTATATTTTCTATGCATTTGTGGCCCATAGGAGTTGTTCAATTGCATCCAGAGTGCTCTTTTCATTGGGAAATAGTTTTTGTTTCATTGAAAATTATTTTCGGTTGATCCAAAAACACCAATTTCAACAAATCTGAAGGTATAATGTTACAGTGACGGATTTGTTTTATTTTTTTTAAATATCTCATATTTTATTAGTTTTATTATTAGATCTTTATTGTTTTAATCTCGGGCTGTTTATTTCCCTGGCTGCGTATGCTCTTTTATGTACACCTTGCGCGATCGCGATGAATCATAAACAGAAACGGAATGTTTCTTTTGTCTTCTCGGCTATGTGTGCTCTTTGTAGCACACCTTGTGCGATCACGATGAATCATAAACAGCGAGTAAACTTGAAAAAGTAGATTTTCTGGAAAAAAAATTCAATTTTTCTTAGGATTTGCAGGAAAAAAGGAAAGCACGAAGACCGAGAGAGAAGAGTAAAAAAAAAAAAGCCCCTTTCCTCTTTCCTTTCTTTTACGTACCTTTTAAACTTAGCTCACTTGGTTCAAAGTTTTTTTATTCCTTAATAGGTCTTGAGTTCAATTCTTATTAAGTTACTTTTTAGTGCATGCAATTTCTATTTTCAGGCTACTTTATTGTAAAAGTGCATCTCACTCAAATAAAATAAAATAAAAAGTGAGTCACTTAAGTCTTTAATTTTTTGCCACACTATTTAAAGTAACATTATTGTAAAAGTGAACATCACTTAATGCTACTTTATTGTAAAAGTTCATCTCACTCAAAAAAACAAAAAAAAAAGTGAGTCACTTAAGTCTTTAATTTATTGCCGCACTATTTAAAGTAACATTATTGTAAAAGTGAACATCACTTATTTTACAAAAGCGATTCACTTAAAAACAACTTTCTTGTAAGTGAGTGTCAAAGGTTCATCTTGGGAAGAAGGGGGTTCTTTTTTTTAGTTGGTCAAGTTAATATCTGCCATGTCACTATTGGGAACATTTTCAACATTTTCTTTGATCAAGCATAACTTCATCATCCAGAATCAATTTTCATTATCGTTTTTTTTTAAACAGCCTAACTTTTTGAGCTCTTTACATCCAAATAGTTCAAAGTTTCTATTCTTTCAGCCATTATTTTATAGTATGGCTACCCCTTGGGATATTATACTTACCAGTTTTAACTATTTCTCATGAAAATCTCGTATGGAGGACGTTCTATGAAGTAGGAGACTTTTTAGAATTACCTCAGGGAAAGAAACAGAACCTACTAATGATGATAAGAAAATAAAATGAGAAAATAGATGTGATGAAGCTCATGGATTGATTGGGATTCCAATCTCTACTGATTTGCGATTCCACATATCTGGAATTGATGAACCTGATAAAACTTGGGAAAAGTTGGAATCTGTGTTTGAAATTCGAGGTCATCAACTTGGGGATGAGTTGATTTCTTTGAGCCTAAGTGATTTTTCATGCATTCAAGACTATTTATCTAAGTATAAAACTCTTAGACTCTTATGTGAAGAATGCAAGATTAAGAAAGAAGACAAACAATGTATCTATCATATTCTTTCCAAAATTAGACCTGTCTATTTTGTTTCTGTATCTACATTTACTCCATGAAAGAATCCTTGACTGTAGCTAGCTATCAAGAGCCTAGTCTTGAATCATTTTGTGATTCCTTAATTAGAGAGCAAGAAAATCTCATTCATCTTGGAATAATTAACAGTGCAGATACATTTGGGAAAGCCTTATTGTCCCAATAGAAAGAATAGTCCAAGCCTCCTAAGAAAAAAAAAATTCGCAATAATAAGCCAAACAAGGGTCCCAAACCCTCTTTGTCAGCTCCTTCTTTAAAGAATAACAAAGGATCCAAGCCAAAATGAGAGAATACTGAGCATCATTTCACTTTTTGTGGGAAAGATAATCATGATGAATCTAAGTGTTTCAAGAAGATGGAAGCCTTGGAAGAAGCAATGAAGAAGCACCACATTAACCTATATTCGTCTTCAGAATCTACCTCTCATGGACATGCACTTTGTGCTTCTGGTTACTCTTATACTGCACCTTCTTCTTCTACTTCAAATGAATGGCTCGTTGATTCTCGAGCATCTTATCATATGGCTAAGGATCAAGCCATCTTTTCTACTATGCATGAATGTAACACCAAACAAATATTTGTTGGTGATGATAGTTCTCTAAGTGTTGTAGGATCTGGAACAATTCTAGTAGAAAATGGTCATTTTAGTGATGTACTATGTGTTCTAAGAATTTCCTACAATTTGTTGTCAGTCTATCAAATCACTCATTCTGGTGAAGGTAAAACTGTAGTGTTTACACCTCACCAAGTTGTAATCAAGGATTTTAAAGATCCTCAACATGTCATAGCTACCAGAATTGTTGATGATATTACCAGGTTGTACAAATTTAACAACTTTGGGTCATCACCATTTCCTTCAGTTTTTGTTAGACATAGTGATAACTTGAGCAAACTTTGGCATGAGCAATTTGGTCACTTAAATTATCGCTCATTGCAACTGCTATGTAAAGAAAATATGGTGAATTATCTTTCAATGGTATCTTGTTAGGATGGTGTTTGTTCCAGTTGTATACTTGAAAAACATCATCAAGACAGTTTTGACAAACGTGCCTCTTGGCATGCCTCAGTTCCCTTGGAGCTTGTGCATAGTGACTTGTGTGGTCCTTTTCCATCTGCTTCCTTTTCTGGTTTCAAATATTTCTTAACTTTCATTGATGACTACTCAAGATGCACTTGGATTTTCTTCCTAAAAATTAAGAGCGAAGTATTTAACATGTTCTTGGCCTATAAGGCCCTTGTTAAAAAACAATATGGTCATCTAATTATTAAGTTAAGATCTGACAATGGAGGAGAATATGTTAACAAAAATTTCACTACTTTCTACACTGAACAAGGAATCCAACAACAACACACTGTTCCATATACACCACAACAAAATGGTGTAGGTGAATGGAAGAACTGCACTTTAAAAGAAATGGCAAATTGTATGATCCAATCTAAGGGACTAAGTCTTCAATATTGGGCTGAGGCCATAAATTGTGCAGATTACATAGTTAATCACACACCCACTAAATTTTTACAAGGTATAACACCGAAAGAAGCATGAGTAAAATTAAACCATATGTAAGTCACTTCTGAGTGTTTGGATGTGAAGTATGGGATCACATTTTTGATGAAAAATGGAAAGTATTGCAGCCTAAAAGTGAAAAGTGCATATTTGTTGGATATTCATAATATGTAAAAGGTTATAGACTTCTTCATCCACATTCTCATGATATAATCATTATAAGAGATGTTAAGTTTGATGAAAATCTCTTGGCTTGCGAGCCTAACTTAGCGGGTGTGCCATCTTTGGCATGCGAGCCTGATTTGGCGATTGTGACTTATTCTTCTTCCAACTTCCTTGACAGGTTTCCAAGTCCAATTTCTAATGATGACAATGCAGATGAAAATCCACCCCTGCCTGCTCACGTTCCTCCAGATGCACCAGCACCAATGCTTCCTCGATGGGTCCATTCAACATGTGAAGCAACTGGTAATCTTACCAGTGATCCTAGAGATCAACGTTGAACAAATTATCAGTTTCAGTGAGCCTCTTCTCTTTTGGCTCAAGTTTTTGAGAATCATGATCTAGAAACTTTTGCAGAAGCTTAAGAAAATCCAGATTGGGATGTAGCGATTGATGAAGAATATCATTCCTTAATGGCGAATGATACTTGGGATCTTGTTCCTCTTCCAAAAGGGATAAAACTTGTTAGATGTAAATGGGTCTACAGAACTAAGTATGTCTCAAATGGAAGTGTTGAAAGACTTAAGGCAAGGTTAGTTCCCAAAGGTTTTTCCCATGTTGAAGGAATTGACTACAATGAAATATTTTCTCCTGTCGCAAAAATGAAATCCATCCACCTTATTCTTTCCCTTGTAGCCTTACATAACTCGGAAGTCCATCAAATGGATGTCAAGTCTACCTTCTTACATGGTAATTTATAGGAGGAAATTTACATGGAACAACCTCCTGGACATGTTCAGAATAACTCTAGCCTTATTTGTCACCTTAAGAAATCCTTATATGGCCTTAAGCAAGATTCTAGAGCTTGGTATGCCAAAATGGATAGCTTTCTCCTTGACACAAGTTTTTCTAGATGCCATTCTGACCCCAATGTCTATACCAAGAAAGTAGGAAACCATCTCATCATACTTATTCTTTATGTTGATGATCTTATCCATGCTGGTAGTGACCCTAAACGTTTAACCCATGTGAAATCCAGTCTTAAGCAAAATTTTGAAATGTCAGACTTAGGACATTTTCATTATTTTCTTGGTATCCAAGTCTTGCAAACCCAAGAAGGAATCTTTCTTTCCCAGTCTAAGTATGCTTGTGACCTTCTTTGTTGCTTTCACATGGAAGCTTGTAAACCAGCCCCTTCTCCCTTCCAATATGGAGTCAAACTTTCTGCCACTTGTACTTCCCTTGAAGTAGATGCCACCTTGTATCGTCAGCTTGTTGGTAGTCTCTTATACACGACTCATTCTCGTCTTGACCTTTCCTTTTTCATTGGTTGTGTTGCTCATTATACGCAAACACATCATGAAAGTCACTGGAAAGAACCAAAAAGAATACTTCTATATATTCAAGGTACAATTCAATTTGGGATTCATTATAGTACAGGGGGGAAACTTTTGTTGGTTGGTTTCACTGATTCAGATTGGGCCAGTGATCCTGATGATCAAAAGTCTACTGCAGGTTATGTTTTCAATATGGGATCTAGACCTGTTACTTGGGCTTGTAAGAAACAACAAGCTCTTGCTCTTTCTTCAGCAGAAGCAGAATATCGAGCCATAGTTAATGCCAGTCAGGAAGCTTTCTGGCTTCGACAGATCCTTTCAGAGTTTGGATTCAAGCAGCAGCAGCCTAGTCCCCTTTGGTGTGAGAATAAAAGTGCCATCAAGCTTGCTACAGATCCAGTTCTACATCAACACAACAAACACATTGAGATACACATGCACTTCATCAGAAATCTTGTTCATGAATGTGTTCTTGAAATGCTCTATTGCCCTAAAGATGATCAAGTTGCAAACATCTTCACCAAGTCTCTTACAGAAGCGAAGTTTTCTAAAATTCACTCTATGTTAGTAGTTCAAGAATGTCTCATTAAGGGGGGATAGGCTCTAATGCCTCCTTCCTTCTCCTAATAGTGTCACTTTTGTAAATCCTTCAATCCTATCCCAAGTTTTTCTTAAGGGGGGGATGTTAGGATATTTAGACACTTAGGATTTAGTTAAGATCAACTTGTGTAATATATCCGTTAGGTAAAGTGTGTTTCTTTATTATGCATTTGTAAATATTCTAATCCAATGGTCATTATATATTCTAGACATAAAGTGATCCGACGGTTCAACTTCTCTTAGATCATACCTACAATTGATCCATGGCTTGACACCCGATTGGTCCATGATATCTATTTAAAGAGCATGGAGGATCCTTGGCTAGTTGATCGATTGTGAGAAGCTCATTTGTAACTTTTTTCTTTTGCATAATAAATTGCTCCAAGTAGCTATTTGGCTGGGACCGTGGACTATTTCCCTCTCGAGGGTTTTAACCACATGACAAACATCGGTGTATTGATCTGTCATCTATTTGTGTGAAGTGGTTGCTCCAGGTGTTTGGTATTTTGGGAGTACCCTGTGTAGGGCCTAACAATCCAGGATTATCAAAAGGCTAGTTCTGGGAAGAAACCAAGTTTCTTCTTTTCAGCCTTCATTATTGACGTATTTTGTATTGAGTTCCACTATCCCAATTTGGGATGGAACTGGACTTTACCAGTACCTCCATTGCCTATCTACCATGTAGAGTTGTGGGATACCAATTACGTACCCAGGTTCTATGACATTTGTGAAAACTTCCTTGGCCACATTTATTTCCTAATCTTCAAAAAATGAGGCTCCTGCTTTTTCCACTGAGGCCAAGAATCTCATTGATACAATGGGTGATTGGTATGTCGGTGAGTCCTTTGCATATTTCATAATTTTGGGTAGCAATGCTGTCAACATGTTGTCCAAGGTTGTACTTGATAGATTATTCCTTGAGGAGGTGTCTTTCCTGACTGTCACCGAAGGGGTTTACAAAAGACTCATTGGACCTAAGAGAAAAGGTTGGCCTAAATTCCTTCTGTATCTTGGGTCATTGGCCATCCCAACCTCAACTTGGGCTGTAGAGTTAAGTGAGCACATAGTTTCATTGAAACTTGGCTTTTCTAGTAAGAGACAACATGATCCCAAAGGGTTTCTTGATGCTCACTTCAAGTAGAACCATATTAAGGGTGGTTTTATTCATGAAGATATCCCTGATGACTCCATATTTTATATACAGGGGAGTAGATACCTTTCCAGAGGTTTTGGAGAGGGAAAAAAGTAAAGAAGAACAGAGTCTTATCCTACATTATTAGAAGGAGTGCATATATAGGATCTAGAGCTACAGGGCATTAGAATTGGATCTGTTGGAAAAGGTAAAAAAGAAAAATGAAGAAAAGGAAGCTCAACCAACCAAATTTCCATCAGTGGTGATAGGTTCAGCTGAGAATAAAGGTAAAGGTATTTTAGAATGTCATCCACAGAAAACTCTTGCCCAACAAATGAAAACTTTGGTGCATACTTCCCAGTAGTTCAAACAAAGGTTAAGTATGATGACTTATGTTTTATATACTCAGGTAAATGTAGTTGTTCATCATGTTGCTGATATTCAGACAACTGCTACAGTTACTCAAACTTTTGATGATCCACCTGAAGAGAATCCATTCAAAATACAGAATACCCAATTTTCTTCCTCTATAGTTCCTACTATCAATTTAACTGATTTCGATGTTGAAGAAGAAGAAATTTCTCCTACGCCTATTTTAGAATAAGTGGATGACCAATTGCAAGCATTTTCATATTTGTTTAATGGTCATGGTAAGAAGGTTTCCTTCCCTATTTCCATCATTCCACAATTGACTTCTATGCCTAGCTCCTAATCTTCAACATTTCTCCTTTCATCCATCAAAGCTATCTCTACCTTTCCTGTTGCAGATACCGTACCTCCCTCATTGACTCAACTTTACCATGCTGCAACTTCTACATATTCTCCTATGATACCTCCTTCATTTCAAACTCCCATGTTGAATTTTACTGCTGAGGAAACCCCAATTTTTAAGATCCCTTTGCACATACCCTCATTTACTTTACCATCATCATCATATTCTGAGAAGGTCTTGGTGTCTTCATCATCATTTTGAGCTGTCAGCATTCTTGTTCCAATCCCTAAAATTGCCACCATTCCAATTATCTCTTCAACTTATGAAGCAACTATAGTGACAGACTCTCCTTCTCCATCACCTGCTACTCACATTACTTTGCTTATGCCTTTCCCCATTGCAACTCATACATCCTCTTTGGTTTCCACGGTGGCCGGAACCTCTTGTACTACCGAGTCAAGAGATGAGTTTAATGAGGATATTATAATTTCTATTAGAGACTATCATTAGAGTAAGTCTAATAAAGCAGTGGTTAAGAAGGGAAAAAAGAGAAGCATAGATCAAGGTGATATGGATACATCTCTCTCTAACCAAATAGTTTGGACTCAACAATTTGCTGATCCATAATTAGATGTTGCAGATAATGCTACAGCTTTGGGAGCATTCACGGGTGCAAATTTTCATGCTGTGAATACACTAAACAGATAATTTGATAGAATAAAAGAAGAGATAACAAAACTGAAAGAAGAGCTGGAACAAAACAAAAGAGAGCATGAAGCTCACATTTCAAATCATATGAAGACATATCAGGACAAATACAATGAAGTACAAGTGAATAATGTTTCCCTTCAGGATAAGTTGCAGTATAAGAATACTGCAAATGTTACCTTGATGCAGAGGATAGCCTTACTTGAGAAACAATGTGAAGATGCAACTATAAGTGCAGCTTATCTTCATTCTCTAGGTTTTAAAAACAAGAATTTAAACAATTGGTTATTAAAACAAATTAGGAGCATTACAATTTAATAATTGAATTTTTCCAGACTATGAATGATATTTATGAAACCCACATTGCTTTTGGTTAGATTTCTGTTGTCCTTGAAAAATAGCTTGAAAAGAGAGAGAACAAGCTTCCAAAGCTTATGATGCTATTTTAGATTGGCAAATATATATGAAGGACATGCTAGAAAACATTACCATCCTCAGCAACTTTCAACTGAGAAAGGTGAGAACTGTACTACAAGATTGGCTCAACCTGAATGACATGATTGACGATACTATTAAAAAGGAATAGGATGTGTGTGGAAGAAGGTGGTATGCTGTAGAGGGTGTCATGGAAACATTATGTTTTCCCACAATGAATCTTGTCAAGAACACCTGTCCGCCAAAAAATGATGATAAAAAAAGTCAAACGCCGTCGAGATGAAGTGAAGGATAAAATCCAGACACTTGATCATATCAGTATTGAAGAGGTGGATCGGTTAATCTGACAACCTATTTCCCTTGAGGATAGGATCCATATTTACCTCCGCATTTGGCACAAGTTGGCTAAGAATGAAATACAGACTTATAGATGTGATTCTCAACTTGGTTTCGAATCAGCCAATCATCCGAACATAGCAGAACTATTGGAGATTTGAAATACATGGCATGATTTTTTGGGTTATTAGCTTTAATTGGGTTTTTACGATCCTAGTTTGATGGAGATATATTCTTCGTAATAATTATTTAGGGGGTAGAGTTCATATGTATTAGGAACTTTTTGGGAGGGGAAAGATCTGGACAAGAGGCTGGAGATACCTCTGTTTGCTTGAGGTTTTTGTAATTTTTTGCAAACTTGATTTAATACAACCATATATTATTTTAATCTCTTGTTCTTTATTTAAATAAGTTTCTTTAACAGATTATGATTGTTCTTGTTTCAGATGGATCAATATTATTGTTAGTCCTTTGGAATCAATGAGTGCACTGATTCATAACCTTGGTTTCCCACTGTTATCGATTTAATGTAACTGATAAAATTTTAAAGAGTTTATTCTATTACAATTTATCTATTTTTGCAAATGACTATAATAGTAAACATACAACATACATGTATGAAACTGCAAGAAAGTGGTGCTATAAGAGAGTTAAAAAATACCCTGTTATGTTGAACAATGAAACAAGGAGTTAAAATTGAGAATAGAAAGAATTCATTATAAACAATGAAGAATGGTTATGTGTCCATCAGAAATTTTTGTTTATGTGTTTTCAACCATGACAATTACAACTTTTAAGCATGCAACTCCACAGAATGTCTTTGTTCTAACTAAAAGAGTAAGAAGCAATTTTTTGTTGCAAATCCTCTGGACTATTTCATCAATTAATGTTGTTTTAGTTGAGAGAAGAGACAGATATTTTGTAGAAATTCCCATGAGCTAGTTTGCAGCATCATCAAAAGCTATCACACCATGAAGGTATCCAGTGATATCTTCCAAGTAAACCTTTAGTATATATCAGTAGTCACAATCAAGAAACTCTCCATCACATTTAGCACAATGCCAAATGTCTCCAACTTTGTGGGCAATATTTTTCATGCATTGTATTTAGTCAACAAAAAGAGGACATGCAAGGAAATAAAACTCATCCATGTTAACATTTGTGATGGTTTCTACAAGAGAGTACCAAACAGGCTTTTCAGATGCTTGAAGAGTTTGTAGGTCATGGATGGTAATGAATTTACAAGAACCAAATTGAGAGGCATTGAACTTTCGGCTCAAAGATGGTGATGCTGAACGAAATCCATTGTCATGAAACCATTTTTGGAGAATTGGAGTGTCTTTGATTTTTGGGTTTATAAAAACAGTAGTGTTGGAAATAGTTCCAAGAGTTTTTCCATTGAAATCTGTAACACGACCGCCTTTGATTGCTACAGATGGAGGCATAGGTAAACCACGTAGGTTGGAAATCTCATCTCCTTCAATTTGACAATCTTATCCCCAAAGTGTTATGTCAATACTATAGCATGGCATTTCACGGATTCCAATAGTGCGCCTAATAGTCTCAACACCATCTCCTTTGCGTATTGTGGATGTAGGAGAAACTGAAATGACAAGGCCAACAAGGTCCACCATGGAATTGATGGGTATAGTTTGTATCTCTTCAATAGTTTTAAAGTTAAAGCAATAAAAAGGCATTAAGGGGTATTCATTTAAGCATGGTCGGATGGTTGAGGAAGAGCCTAGGAAAATCTCATTATGGATTTTCAAATGGTTGAAAATTGGATTGGATGCTTTCACTGTGCCATTTGATATGATGTACACTATTCCTATTTGTATTTGGTCATACAAAGAGAGTGCCAATTCATTGAACGCGGATATATGTATCTCATCGTGTGAAGCATTAACAATGTCAAATCCTAAGATTTTTCCAGACCCTCATTGGTTTCCATATTCATGTAGCTTTTTCTTGGCAATAAGTCGACCTTGAATGTTACAAACTTTTCTAGAAGAGGAGAGTGATGTGAATGGAATAGTTGATGTAGCTAAGGCATGGTTTTCATCTACTGAGTTAGGATTCACTGGACCAGAGGAACAAGTCTGCAAGGGAGAAGATACAAGTAAGTGGTAAGGTGCAGGATCTCCAATAATTTCTGCATCCACTGTGACAACTTCGAGTGCAAGCAATGGGATAGTCCTATGAGAAGAAGTATGTTAGAGTTCAATGGGATAGAAAAACCTTGGATGCATGAACAGTGTGAAATTGACTAAGTTGAGAAGGACAACAAGGAAATTAAACATACGTTACACTATGTACAATGTTGTATGTACATTTGGTAACTTTGATTATAGATCCTTCTTTTAGTTGTCCAGTTTCTACAAGACTACTATATATAGTTGGAAGAAATAGCTCATGCCTGTGAATCCTGTCCCAGATAGATATTCAGAACTGAATAGATGATGAGTTGAGTGAGTTCACTTGGTTTAATGAGGACACTTGTACCAGCGAGAAAAGGTTGACAACATCATGTAGCAAGAGTGATATAGAATCTTCAGTTAACATAGTCTCCATAGAGTGATGGTTATATTTTCCTATGAAATCAAAGAGGGTGTGAACAAAAAAAAATTGCAATGTAACATATTCATGTGATGAAATGACAACAAATAAAATGCATATATGACAACAAGTTTTTTTCGCATGAACATATTTCATGATTCGGGTTATTGTTATTCATTATTAATTTATCAATTTACATTTCCGCATTCCGATTTCCAATACAGAAAGAGGAAAGCGGAAAGGTAAATTGATAATCAATTTATCAATTTAACTTTCCCCATTATGCTTTCCAATGCCGAAAGAGGAAAGAGGAAACATAAACTGATAATCAATTTATCAATTTACCTTTCTGCATTCTGATTTCCAATGTGAAAAGCGGAAAGCGGAAAGGTAAATTGGTAATCAAATTATGAATTTACCTTTCCCCATTCTGCTTTCCAATGCTGAAAGAGGAAAGCAGAAAGATAAACTGATAATAAATTTATCAATTTATCTTTCCACATTCCGCTTTGCGGAAACTCTATCTTGGGGAAAACTAAACTGTTCGTTTAAGAAAAATAAGGGTAATATATTTAAACTAACTTCCATAATTCGGAAAGCAAAAGTTGGAAAGCACCGAAACCTATATTTGAAAATGTAAAATTCCGATTTTTGCGTTCTCAAAAGTGGAAAGCGGAAATCGACAATATAAATTAAAAATTTGGAATTTGTATTGATGCAAGTTGGAAATCGAAAATACATTTCCCACATTCCTTACTACAGAAAGTAGAATGTGGCAGCGGTACCCAAGTTCTATTTACATAAACAACTTCTTCAGCTTTGCTACCTCGGAAAGCTGAAAGTGGAAATGTAAATTGATAATCAATTTATCAATTTACCTTTTCGCTTTTGGAGATATAGAAATCATAATTATACGTATATATACCAAGTATCAAATACCAAAATCCAAAGAATATATTTACAAGGTAGAGTTTCCATATTTTGAAAAAGGTAAATTGATAATTGATTTATCAATTTACCTTTCCAATGCATTGGAAAGTGGAAGTAAATTGATAAATTGATTATCAATTTGCCTTTCCGCTTTAAGCTTTCCAATGTCGAAAGAGGACAGCAGAAAGGTAAATTGGTTATCAATTTACCTTTCCACTTTGGAAATCCTGTAGTTGTATAATTCTGATGTTTCAATGGTGAAAACTTGGCTTTCAGCAAAATTGCAGGAAAATATAGCCCACGAAATTGAATTTTTCTAATAACTTAGTACGTAAGTAAATATCTAAACATGTGCTCAAATTTGAATAAAAACTATTTTAGTATAAATCTATCTACATAACTTTCCCTATATTCAAGTAAAAACATATCGAAATTTTTCATGCCGGGAAAAAAACATTTTAGGGAATAAAACCCTCTATTTTGGACCTTCCATTTCCACAAGGAGAAATTCAGAAATCATAATAGTATTTCACATAATTTTTTATCATATTTCTTAATTTCTCCTTTCATTCCATAGATAATAGATGAAATTCAGGAATACATTTCCCTTATCAGTTGAAAAAAAATGAATGCCTCGTTCTGCAGTGTGGAATTGATTTTTCATTCTTTTTTCTTTGGAGAAAATTGACTTCAGTATTCTGCAGATAGAGGCTTCAAAGAAAATCGACTCCGGTATTATGCACAACGAAAAGCGAAAGTCGGAAAGAACGTAAACTTATATTCAAAAATGTAAATTCTGATTTCCGCATTATCCAAAGTAGAAAGTGGAAATCGGAAAGATAAACTAAAAATTTGGAATTCACATTGATGGAAGTCAGAAATCGGGAATACATGTCCCCCGCTCCTTACTGCTGAAAGAAGAATGTGGAAATGCTACACAAGTTCTATTTACATAAACAACTTATTCAGCTTTCCTACCTTAGAAAGCAGAACGCGAAAAACGGAAGTGACCACTGATATAGTAGCCTTGCAAGTTTTATGCTGAATTCCTTACCTAAAACACAACTCCATCATAAAACCAGATACCTATCATTTTATCGACATAGCATGAAAAAGTTTGATTTCTGCATTCCAGAAAAATAACTGCCACAGACTTTTCCAATTTTCGCAGTATGCCTGACAGAAAACGAAAGTCGGAAAAACACGGAAACATATATTGGAAAATGTAAATTCCAATTTCTGCATTCTCCAAAGTGGAAATGGGGTAAATGCAGTATTGGACCTCCTGTTTCCACGGGGAGAAATTCGGAAATCGCAATAGTCTTTCACATAATTTTTTATCTTATTTCTCAATTTCTCCTTTCATCCCATAGACAATAGGTGGAATTTGGGAATACATTTCCCTTATCAGTTGAAAAAAACCGAATGCCTCGTTCTACACTGTGGAATTGATTTTTCATTCATTTTTATTTGGAGAAAATTGATTCTAGCATTCTGCAGATAGAGGCTTCAAAGAAAATTGACTCTGGTATTACGCATGGCGAAAAGAGGAAGTTGGAAAGCATGGAAACTTATATTCGAAAGTGTAAATTTCGATTTCTGCATTCTCCAAAGTGGATAGTGTAAAGTTCTATTTACATAAACAACTTCTTCATCTTTCCTACCTATGAAAGCGGACAGCAGAAAGCGGAACGCAGAAACTAGAAGAGACCACTGATATAGTAGCCTTGCAGGTTTTACACTGAATTCCTTACCTAAAAAAGCTCCATCATAAAATCAGATACCTGTCATTTTATCGACATAAGAAAAGTTTAAGTTGAAAAAATTTAAATATAATGAATGAATACAATTATTAATTCAAGGAGTTTGTGAGTCTATTTTACTTTGTAATATTTCCTCTGCTACATGGATTTTTCTATAACAAAAATATAAGTAAAAAGGTATAGTGTACAAGACCTTTGCTAGGAGATTAAGGTTATGTCCTCATGGATAAAATACTATAAGTATTGATTGTGAATTTACTAGTTTGTAACTTAAATTAGTATACTTGGGAGGCTGAAGGACTTGACCCAACTAAACAATGGGGGATGAATCCACTAAGGGGAGATTCAATTGGTTGAGAAGTCATGAATCAATCGATGATAGGTGTCATCGAAAGTATTTACTTGTTGGTCTACAAATTTTAAATGTCATCCTAAATTGAGACCAATAGTAAGTTAGATTAGCTAATTACCGTGAATTCCTATCATTCATATTTTAACATGAAGTTAGCCATTAATTATGGCTATGCAAGTTTATAAGGGACACAGTTAAACCTTATTATGAGAATGATAATTATGTCAAAGTATCATTACTCATTTACTAACTAGATAGATAGATAGCTAGATAGATATAATATAATATAATATATGTGGGTGTTTATGTATGAAAGTTAAAAGAGACAAATATTCCTTGATGAGGAAGATTGTGTAATAAAAAGAAAGGATATTAATAATATAAAAACCATAAAGAGATTGTTCTTAAAAATAGATAAGAGGATGGGAAGTATTATGTTTATTTCATAAATGAATAGTCATTATGAATAATTATTACAAATATATTGTAATTCAAAAAAAGCATAAACATATATATATATATATATATATATATGTATATATTTTAAAGTAAGAAATGAATAAATAATGGGTTGATTTATATATTATAAATATATATTTATCATTACAAAGGAAGAGATTAAATATCATTAAATATTTTATAATAATAATAATATATTTAAATTACTTGACACCTGTTGTATTATACCTTATGTAGTTACAAAAAATATTCATGGAAAAACAAAAAACGAAGCATAAGTGGTATATATATATAAACTTGTGAATCATATGAAGGGAGGTGGTTAGGGTTCTTTCCTGAAAGAGTATTTAGCTATGATATTTGGGCTACCCTTTTGGAAGAGATCGCAGAGTAGAGGAGGAGGATAGAGTGGAAAAATATCTCGAAGAGGAAAACCCTTTCCTCACATCGAGAAGTAATAGGATTCGATCTTAACATAGAGTTTCTATTTCGATAAAATAAGAACAAGCAAGGTCCTGGATGTTATAGCCATTGGTCCTAGCGCCCTTAGGCACACCACCTTCATGCCAAAGGAGTAAGCACTCCTGCCCAAGAGGCTGACTTGGGCACCCAAGTGGGAAAAGTGACTTTTGGTTGACAAAGCAAAAACATGAGGAAGTTTCTTGCCAAATCGACAGAATGACCAAACGGGGCATGTATACCATGAATGGGTGCTCTCCCATCATTGATGCCCACACTCACCCTTAACAAGCGCAAGGTACATTGGGACCAGAGTGTGGACACACGTTGGAGAGTTGCACGTTGAAGAAGCATTGGGAAGCCAAATGCTCAAGTGGACTGGAGGGAAGTGACAATGAGGGATGTTGGGGTGCGCTTGCATAGCGCTCACCCATACCAAGGAAAGAGTGTGTAACACACCTAAAATCATAAATAAAAAATTTATTTACATGCATTACTTCTATGATTACTTAGCATATTTCTATTTCTTACTTTTGTTATTTTTAATATCTTTGTCATGTTGGTTACGACAGGTTATGTTGATGATTACAATGGCTAGCTCCTTTTAAAAACTTCAACCATGTCTACATAGGTGAGGTACTTTATTTCTACATGTCTTTTATTATTTTATCTTTATAATAGGATGAGCCTAGCCTAAGGAGTGGGAGATTGACCCTTGTCTCTCGCTACCAAATTCCAAGGTAAGGGTTTATCCAAGATTTAAAGCATGTGCATTTTTTTTTGTTTTAACCTTCCAGCCATAACACTGACTGTGACTTGCAAAAATGTGTAGTATGAAGGTGTTGGAGAGGGAGGCAACATGGTCACCTCGTCCTAAGCTCGCATTTCCAAACACCCAGGTAAGGTATCCATGGTTTAAAATCCTTTTTCTTTTTCTTTTTCTTTCAATTTCTTTAAAGGTTGTGACCCATTCTGACGCAACCAAGTCTTGGTTGCAGGTCATCCTATGCAGAGGTTATGAGGTTCCAAAGGGTAGCCTCATCAAATTAAAGATAAGTAGTTTTTTTGGTTTTAAAATTCGTAATTTGTTTTATGAAAACCTTCTTGGGTTTGTCTCATCTCTTTAGCCATTATCATGGCACTGTAATGTAATGTAATGTTTATCTTTTTACCCTGGCAGGGTTTGAGTTAACTTAACGGGTCTTATACTGTTTAATGTTAATGATTTATTTTGTTGTGGAAGCCATCGGAGATGTTCTTAAAACCACTCTTTAATATATGTGTGTGTGTGTGTGATTTAAAAGAGAGAAGTGTTGGCCTTCGGCTATGTAAATTCCATTATCGTTTTGTATTTCCTCTATATATAAATACATGTTGTTTGTGTTGACCAACCGGCTAGCATCGTTGATGGTCTTACAGTCATGACGATAGTGGTTATTAAAAGGAATGTTTTTTGTTTGATAAAAAGTGTCATAATTAATCACATATGTATCATGTATGTAAACTTTCTAGAAATTAATGGTAGCCATAAATGGGCTTATGTCCTTCTTATACATGTTTGTAATGATTTGTAATATTTATTATACCCCATAGGGTCTGTGACTATTTAAAACATAAATTGTCATTTGTAACGTGGTGGTGGCCATTTGACATCCATAATAATTAATTATTGCGATCTGTAATATAGTTTGATGGTTATATTTGTGATTCTATTTGCATTTGGTTTAGCGTTGTTTATTAGCATACTGTAATTTAATTAGTTTCCTTTAAGAGATTCAATCTCACGATCTCTATTGTGTATTTTAATTCTTGTGTATACTTGATCGAGTATCTGCCTATGTATAAATTTGGGGTAGCCACGTTGTGGGATTACGACCCTATAGTTATGATGCTTGATGCGTTATTTGAATACAACCCATAGGGTCTCTGGTATCTTAATTGAGTTAAGATCTTTATGTGTTAATACTCAGTTGTCGATGATAGCAATACCAATTTTGTGACTAAGATTCCGATGCCATGAATGTAGTTGTGAAAGCTAGCATATTAGTCAGTAAAAGATTTGATTTGTTTTCCTTATTATCTTGCACATGATTTGTGTATGTTTAATGAAATAAGATATTTGATCCGTATGTTTGGTTCCACTGAAACTAGAACAAACAATGATTTCATAGTTGTATTATTATAAAGTTATGATTTATTTTATCATAGGATTGTTAAGTAATTACTGTTACAGAGAAAAATTCCTATGGCTTGGGGTACCACAATAGACAGAGTAACTGCAGAAATCAATCCCTTCCCATATGCAAGAGAAATAAAGCATCTAACACTAAAGGATCTCAAAACATACCTTATTCCGGATGGTTGATGTAGATCCTTGTTGAGCTTTTCCAATCTCACTTGTATTAGCAATTTGCTCTCTCAACAATCATCAAATAAGACAAGCATGCTATAGAATGGTGTTAAACCTACTCTAGCATATATAATCAATAACATATAATAATTTAAAGGCATCCATGGATTCAATATTCCTTTAAATACACATTATTGGACAGGAAAAGATATTTCTATTAATATAAATCAGAGATTACAATAGTGACAACCTCTGTCGGCATGTTTGTGAACCGGAGAAACTGATTCCTCCACCCGGTCCTCCACCACTTAAATCCTCCATCTGTTGATAGCAAGCTCACAACCAAAGGCAAGCTTGGGAAGAACACAAAGTGCTCCAAGGGAAAAAGGGATGCAAACTCAAGTATAAGCTTTGGCAACAATGGACTATAGTTTTCTTACTCTTCCATTCCTCTCCTTTCAATGTATCCAAAGGGTTCCTTATATAGTGCTTCAATGGGGTAATGGAAGGTCAAATCTGAGCAATCTCAAGGCATATGGAAGGCCAAGAGACAAGTGACTCAGATCCACATCAAGGAAAACTCCAAAACTATTTGGTCTTTTGCACACATCCCAATGTACGTTGGTTTGAGGGTCATATCCACGTATATACGCGAGAATAGGTTTAAAGTCATGTATGGAAAATAATGCATGTTTTTAGGGATGATGTTGGAAACATCAAAGGTACAAAAATGCTCCATGGGGTCCAAAGAGTCTGCAGAGGGACAAGGAAGGCCATAAATGTGTGATCCACCATGTGTGGTAAAATCAGCTGTAACAGATGCCCCCTAATTTGTGAGGTCAGAGGGGTGATACGATGGTCGAAATACATTATAAATCCATCCCAGAAGTGGAGTGATGAAGAACCAAGTCGAAGAACCAGCCATCCAACAGTATAATATAATAATCAAACTCTACACATGACTGCAAGTACATATAGTAGTACCGGAATCAAGTCGCGAGAGCTGAAATATCATGAACACCGGCACGTTCAAGGAGGTAGCATATATGAAATGCCACCAATATGGAAGGTATTCTACACAATATGCTACGAGTATATGTCCTACTATGTGAATAGAGGTGTTGAGGTTGAACATAGTAGTACATCATCTGATTACCAGTCATTGATGTATATCGTTAATGTTAGATTTTTAACATTAAGCTAGCATAACATTAGGATCTTTAACTGAGAGAACAACAAGCACAACAATCAAACACAAGAGACAATGAACACAATTTTTTTTCCTTGTGGAAACCATAAATGGAGAAAACCCCGCAACTTCCTCATAGATAGAATCAGTACCAAAACTAAAACCCAAAAACAGTAATATGATCTCTCGACAGTAGTAACCTCTTTCTTCCTTGCCCCAGTGTCTTTCTCTTCCTCAGCTATGTGGTACAACTGAGTGTGAGTGAGTGTGTGATAAATAGAGAGGCTAGCTCTCTATTTATACTAATTCCCAACTTGACTAAACCGAACTAGGGCCAACTTCACTAGGTGAGTATAATAACCCTAGTGCCCTGATAGTGCGGGGACTTTAACCCTTAGACAATAGGAGGGTTACCCACCTTGGCTTGACATGAATTTTTTACATTATAGAAACTTCCCAATAGGAACATCGGGGCATGACATGACTCAACTACATTACAAATACATCTCAAAATAAACATCAGGTTACAATACATAAGAAATACAAGTGAGTACATTCCAAAGTTACAATTACATCAACACTCCCTCTTAACTAGGAAGGGATTCTCTCAACACAATTTATGAGAACAAATCTTCTTCTCTGTATCATCTAGATCATCATCGAGTCCTCATCATATTCATCTTCAAGTCACCTTCATCTTCAAGTCATGTTCATCTTCAAGTCATCTTTATCTTCAAGTCATCTTTACCTGGATCTGGATCATCACTTGGTCTGGATAATCATCATTGGATATAGATCATCCCTCGATCTAGATCATCTCTAGATCTAAATCATTCCTTGATTTGGATCGTCTATGCTGGATCATCATTACTGGATCATCATGGGTGTTATCTCATGATTCTTCTCGTCACAGGAAGTTCTACAAAGCCAGCCCTTTTTCAGGCTGGTTGTAGGCCTAGCTTCCATGTAGGTATTCTTCCAGCACTTATATCTGACCCTAAGTCAGAATGGCCCACCCAACACTTACATCTGATCATGCAGGTACCAATCCTATAATCATATCAGAAAGGCATGCCCAACACTCACATATGACCATGTGGGAACACCTCCCACAACCTTATCAGAAAGGCCCAGCACTCACATCTGTCAACCAATGTCAGAAAGGCTCAGCACTTACACTCGTCCATGCAAGGAACCAATCCTCCATGCTAAAATGTTATGCACTTACATCTGACAACCGATGTCAGAAAGGCTCAGCACTTATATTCGACCATGCAAGGAACCAATCCTTCATGCCTAAAGGGCTCTGCACTTACATCTGACAACTAATGTCAGAAGGGCATGCACTCACATATGATCTTATAGGAACCAATCCTACAGTCACATTAGAATGGCCCTCAGTCCCAGACTGAGCTTTGTTGGTAACTGACCAGGTGCCTCCATTCCAAGAATGGAATTCAGCGCTTATATTTGATCATGTAGGAACCAATCCTACAGTCACATCAGAATGGCTCACCACTCACATATGACATGGAAGGAACCAATACTGTCACCATGAAAGAATGGCTAATCCCTTACATATGACCATGGAAGGAACCAATCCTCTCACCATGTCAGAATGGCTCTAGGTCACATCATTTCCCCTTGGAGGGAACCTCGATCTGGAGAACACCAAGCTTCTCCCTGAAGTACTCAAACTTCACCCTAGCAAATGGCTTTGTCAACACATCAACTATCTATTCATCTATCACAACATACTAGACCTTCACTGCTCCCCTCTGCACCATATCCTGATATAGTGATACTTGATCTCGATATGCTTCTACTTGTCATGGAACACTAGATTCTCCGACAACTTCACACAACTTTGGTTGTCATAATGTATACAAGTAGCATCCATCTGGAGATCAAATAAATCAGATAATAGCTTCCTCAACCATACTACCTCACAACTAGCTAAACAAGCTATGACATACTCCACTTTAGCTATACTTAGTGCCACACAGGATTGCTTCCTGCTAAACCAAGAGATCACACCTGATCCCATACTGAAGCAACACCCTGTAGTGCTCTTCCTTTCGATGGAACTGCCTACCCAATATGAATCAACATAAACCTCCAGGTTAATATTCTTATTCACCTCATACTTGAGCTCATAATAAATTGTACCCCTCAGGTACCTCAGAATATGATTTGCAGCAATCAAGTGACCATGTCTCAGATTTGTCAGGAATTGGCTCAAGGTGTTCATAGCAAAGAAAATATCTGGTCTCGTGTTTGTCATGTACATCAAGGACCCAATCACCTAATGATACATCATAGCATCAACCACTTCTGATGAAGCATCACTAAATAGCTTCAGGATCGATGCCATAGGTATGGTCATAGCCTTGCATTCCATCATCCCAAACCTCTTCAGGATCTCCACTGCATACTTCCCTTGTCCAAGGGAGATTCCTTCCACATTCTGCCACATCTCCATGCCTATAAAATAATGAATCATACCCAATTAATTCATTTTGAACTCAGCAGAAATCTTTCTCTTCGTATCAGCAATCAACCCATCTATACCTATTACAACCAAATCATCTACATATAGTAGGAGCATAATTGGGTTGCCATCTTCAACCTTGTAGTAAAGGTTGGAATCTGCTTTACTCTTGGTAAAGCCCAAACTGGATAGAAAGCTATCAATTCTTCCATACCATGTCCTGGGTGCCTGTTTTAAACCATACAGGGCTTTCTTCAATATACACACATGAGACTCCCTGTCATGTGTCTCAAAACTGAGTGGCTTCTCTACATACACTTCCTCTTCCACTACACCATTCAAGAAAGTAGTCTTGACATCCATTTGGTGTATCTTCCATTTCATCATTGCAGCCAGAGAAAGTACTGATCTGATGGAAGTGTATCTAGCTATAGGTGCAAAGGTTTCTTCATAATCTATTCCTTATTTTCGTAAGAAGCCACGAGCCATGAATGTTGCTTTGTATTTCTCGATGTTGCCATCTACAGCATGCTTGATCTTGTAGATCCATTTGGAAGTTACAACCGAATTCCCTTCTGGTATTGGGACAACATCCCAAACATCATTCTTCATGATTGATTGATACTCTTCGATCATATCATCCTTCCATTCTTTTTGTTCTACTACTTCTTCATAATTGGAAGGTTCATTATTGATAAAGTCACATAGTAAAGCTACATATCCGGAGTAGGATCTGGTTCTCTTTCTTTCTCTGTGATCCTCTTCTGGAGCCACATATCTTTCCGCACCTTGGATAAATTCTCATACCCAAGAAGGTTTCCTTTTGTGAGGATTATTTTCTTGAGGTGGATCTATAGGTCATTGTGGTTCTTCAAATTCTCGATCTTCTTCTTGAGTTTCTTCATTCATGGTTGCATCATGAATTCTGGGTGCTTCTGCTTCTTCAGGTTCTTCAGCAGGTCTCTTTTTGGATTTTTTGTAAGTTTTGTCTTCATCAAATGTCACAACCATCCTGATGTCGATCTTCTTGAATCTTGGGAAGTATATTCTGTAATCCTTCGAGCTTTCAGAGTATCCCACAAATATACCCTTCTTTCCTGAAGGATCTAATTTTGTTCTCTTCTCTTTTGGAATGTGTATGTACACTAGAAAGCTAAATATTCTAAGATGGTTGACTTATAGTTTCTTGCAGGAAAATACTTCTTCATGTGTCTTGTTCTCGACTACTCTGTGTGGAGTACGGTTCTGTACATACAACGTTGTTCTGGCAGCTTCTACCCATAAATGCATGGGAATATCTTGATCATAAGCATTGCTCTTGTAGCTTCCATGATAGTTCTATTCATCCTTTCTGCAATCCCATTCTGTTGTGGATTATATGGAGTGGACAACTCCCTCTTAATCCCTGATTCTTTGCATAAGTCTTTGAATTCATTTGATGTGAATTCTCCACCATTATCTGATTGAAAGGTCTTGATCTTCTTTTCTGTGTGGTTCTTGATCAAGGCTTTGAATTCCTTGAACTTGCTGAAAAATTTGTTCTTCATGAATTAAATGCATGTTTTCCTAGAAAAGTCATCAATGAAAGAAACATAGTATATACATACCCGCTTAGTGAACTTGATGACATTGGTCCGCATACATCGGAGTAGATGATTTCCAAGATTCCTTTTGCCTTGATCTCACTACTTGGAAATGTCTTCTTTGTATTCTTTTCCTTTCGCACATCCTTTACAGACCCTTTTATGTTTTTCTTGAATTTCTGGAAGACCTTCAACAGCTTTTCTTGCAAGTGGTAGTGCTCTGTAATGCACATGTGCAAGCCTTCTGTGCCATAGTTCATTTGGCTCTAGTGTGTCATCGACCAAATCTTTTTCTGAATGGCCCCTTAATTTGTATAAACCTCCTTCTTGTTCTCCAATTACTATTGCATTGTCAATAGTCTTTCCTCTTGGCCACATGAGTACTTGGCCATCTACAACTGCAACCCTCATTCCTTTTGCATCCAGTGCCGATATGGATAGAAGATTCTTCTTTAGTCTTGGTACAAACAAGACATCTTTCATTTTCATAGACTTTCCAGAGTCTAGCTTGTAGGACGATTCACCACTACCTTTTATGGGATATTGGTAGTCATCCCCAAGTTTCACCTTATGGGGTGAATTATGTTCAGATAGTTTCTCAAAGGATTCTTGAAACCTGTAATGTGTTGGGAAGCCCCACTGTCAATAATCCAAGCTTTGCTTCCATGAGTGATAGTTCCCGTGACAGCGGAGATCAGAACATATTCATCTTCACTTGAAGAGTCTTCACTTTCTTGTTTTACTTTCTTCCTACGAGGATCATCATCCTCAGTTGTGTGAGCATGATGTCTTCTTTTGGATTTATTCTTCTTCTTGGATTCATTCTTATTCATGGGACACTTTCTAGAAAAGTGTACTATTTCATCGCATGTATAACATCTAAGTTTGGATGGATCCCTTCTTACAACATTATTTTTCTGATGAGAATGCTTACCTTGGTGATGATGATTTTCCCTTGTTCCTTTCCTGGAGTGTACTGTGAGAATTTAATCTTCACTTCCCATATTTTCTTCTCGAGCTGCTATCCGAGCTTCTTCTTGTGAACATTTTTCCCACAGTCTACTGAACTTGACTAACTTCTTCCTAGCACAAATTCCTTGGATGAAAGAATCCCATGACCTAGGCAGACCATTCAAGGTTGTCATCACAATTTTTGCATTCTCCAATTCTTCATCTACTGCTTCCAGCTGTTATTTGATCTGGGAGACCCTTGTGAATTATGACTGGATGGTCTCCTCATTCTAAATCTTTACATTCTTCAACTAGTTCCTTAGATTCATCTTATGATTGATGTTCTTCCCTTCAAACAGTTTGGTTAGGGCATCAAACATGGCTTTATGTGTCTTAACGAAGGACACCTATGGGATGAGGTGATCCTTGATAGAATCAGCAATGATCCTCTTTTCCATAACCAAATTCTTCTTATGTAAGGCCTTCGCCTTATCTCCCTCTATAATTGGAACATCCTCACTGATATAGGAGTCCAACTCATTTTCTTCCAGGACCAGGTAGATCCTATACTTCCAGGCTCAAAATTTATCAGCTCCCTCAAGATTTTCATCAAGATTGGTATGATGAGACATCTTAACTAAAAAACTTAAATGGAAATACAAAAAATTTAGATCTTACCAGGTCAAGATGTCGGATCTGGATTTGGAGCTGAAATCCTATAGTGTTGGTTCAGGAGCATATTAGGGTTTTTCTTTTCTAGAGTTCTGTCCAACCAAATGCTTTGAATTTGATCCCTAACTTCGATTTTGGGGAGGAGATCAATCCAGGCCTAGGCTCACTGAAAAATTCCACGTCTATGAAAAGCCCTAATTTTCGGTAGCAATGTCAAGTACAAAGCTGAAAAACCTCAGAATTGGATTATGCTTCGACAGAAAGATGTGCCCTAGGGAGGAGAGTTATTCCAACCTTCTTTTGCTGAAAATATGTGGAGAGAGATCCATAAAATAGGAATCCCTAGTTCCTGCAGCTGCATAATGTCTTCTTCTCAGGTTAGCTCTGATACCATGTTAGATTTTTAACATTAGGATATTTAACTGAGAGAACAACAAGCACAAAAATCAAACACAAGAGACAATGAACACAATGTTTTTCCTTGGGGAAACCATAAATGGAGAAAACCCTACAACTTCCTCAGAGATAGAATCAGCACCAAAAGTGAAACCCAAAAACAGTAAGATGATCTCCCAACAGCAGTAACCTCTTTCTTCCTTTCCCCGGTGTCTTTCTCTTCCTCAGCTATGCACTACAACTAAGTGTGAGTGAGTGTGTGATAAATAGAGAGGCTAGCTCTCTATTTATACTAATTCTTGACTTAACTAAATCCCACTAGGGCCGACTTCACTAGGTGAGTCTAATAACCCTAGTGCCCTGGAACTACGGGGACTTTAACCCTTAGACAATAGGAGGGTTACCCACCTTGACTTGACATTACTTGTTTTCATTATAGAAAATTTCCGATAGAAACATCGGGGCATGACATGACTCAAGTACATTACAAATACATCCCGGAATAAACATTGGGTTACAATACATAAGAAATACAAGTGAATACATTCCAAAGTTACAATTACATCAACAGTTAACAGATGCAAGATCACCCACCGATAATGAAAATGGGAATCAAGGTACTAGAGTGGAAACTAACAAGTGTGAATAAATGTGTTGAGGTCGAACACTTGAAAGAATCCATCGATCAAGGGACATTGATGTATTCCCAAAAACTGTCGATGGTGAGAGAACCTACCATTAATGACTACAAGTCTCAAGGCACTCAAAATGACTCTAGATTCCTATCCCAGAATAAATGATCTGAAGCCGATGGGATGAAACCTGTTGGAAGGAGGGCATTAAGGCATCCGCCATCATCCAACATGAGGTACTCAACAAATCTATATAATGTGAAAGGACTCGATCATAATGTGCATGAACCAGTATTAGTACCGATAATGGCCGACATGCAAAGTCAAGAGAACTGAGGAATGGCCGACTCAGGTTTCAACTTCCTTCAAACAAGAGCATAAAGGTTAATGGTGACTGAATATAGGTATCATAGACTCAATATACAAAACTAGGACATCTCTGCGACACAGGATGCATCGACAGAGGCTCCATAGGGACTAAAAGTTTAACCAGTCGCTTGAGATAAACTCAAAGAAATGAGTATAGCTCCTAAATTCAAACTATTAACCCAACCAATGGATGTGATATACAATGCTCTATTCAAAGGTGACACGACTCAACTGCTGCCAAAGATAACATCTTCTCCTATCTGGATTTTTGGTTTTTTTATTTTTTTGGACTTTTTCAAATATTTTGAAAAGAATAAAAGTGCTTTATAGTTACAAACTAGGAGGAGATGAGTGTAAAGGGGAAAACAAACTAGTTCCAAGCACTGGAACGTACATATGCTCAATGTAAGGAAACATGTCTAGGATAACGACACTCGGGGGAAAGTCTCCTCCCCGTAAAAAATGGGGAATCAAGCTACAAAAGATATGTAAAATTGCTCTTCCTGGCTAGACATGAGACAAGCTCAGGCTATATGGCTAATAATCAAAATCAGGTAAGCCGGCATAAGGCTCAATAAGGCAAGCAAAACTCATGATAATGCAATTACAAATTGACATAAGGGAGTCCTGGGGAAAAAGGGCCAACGAAAATATTAAGAGAAGTATGAGGCTCTTGCGCAAAGTCATGGCAATATTGTAAAAAGGACTCCCACACCCTAAAGGAAAAATGTTGGCATGGGAACCAAATGCAAAACAGGAGCTAATTAGGGCACCCATGTATGGTCAAGCTCTACCATTCACATCATGTCACTTCTAAAAGAAATAAGAAGGTTCTGTGATAAGATATAATGGGTTCATACCTAAGGTTATAATGAAACGGTCATAAGGTCATGCAAAGTGCAAATGGAGGTGAAACCTAACCTATATGCTAGTTTAGACATAATACCTAAAATCAAAACGAACGGGTCAAAACCACGGTCAAAACTGTGCTCAAAATGGACTCCTACATCATCAAATTAGTCCAAAATGGTCAGAAACGGTAAAAAACTATACAAAGTGGGTAAAAGTTTCAAAAATTCAAAAAACAATTCCATAAATAGTAAAAAATTCAAAAATTCCATATCATTTGAAATTTTTACCCATTTGAGCTCAAGACTTCCAACACGAATTTCGGGAGCATCGTCCCGCAAAATTCGATACTGTTTGTTCCAGGTAACTCGGCATGTCCTTCTCTTCCCATTTCGTGCAAATTCTTTCATTTTCCACGGTCAATTTTATTTTCTAGGCAATCCTAAAGTAGACATTTCGTCCCACGTGGATATCAGGGTTTTTTTTGTTAGAATAATCAACCCATAGTTACCTACCCTAGACATTAAATTAATCATTTTTGTCTTATTTGCCTAGTTTCATGATTCCACCTTATGCAAGTTGTCATCTACACATCCATAGTGATCAAACTTGGTAGTTTTGACTCATGGAGTGCTTGGGAAACCTCAAGGAATCAAATCTACTTTATTCCTGGCCTTCCTAACGCCCTTTTGCTTTTTCTGCTTTATTGCCTGCTTTTTCAGTGCTTTAAGGAAATTGGGAAAGTTTGACTAGGTGAGGTTAACTAGTTTTTTGTCCTCCACATCCTCCACTCTTTTCTCCTATGAAAAGAATGTATCAGTTGTCCTTCCATTACCTTTTAGCTTGCCTAAGTGATTTTTCCAATTCGTGAGCTCCTTGACAGTTTTGGAAACTGCTTTATGCACCTATGGGGGATTTGCTTAGATTTAGTAAGCCTACTTTTGACTAGATTCGAATTGCCTCCTCATGCATTAGAATACCTGATGTAATTATTTATTGTGGCAGCCTATGATTTTATAGGGTTGGCTATTGTACACTAATTCAATACAGTTTAGTGTTCAACTCCATATTTAGTCTCTTTTGTGAGTGATTTTGCAAGTACAATTGATAATCGTTGTGAGTAAAATTGTTCTATCACTGGGTTCAATTTCCACATGGTATCAGAGCCATTGTAGATTGATTTCTCTCCTTCCAATTTGTTTTGCAGGTTCAACATCAGTGACTAGGAGCCTTCTACTGACAGTCGGGACAATTTCTGAGCTATGGATCAATCTCAGAAGATCATTTTGACTCCATTTAACTTCTTTGAATGGAAAGCAGAGATGGAGATACTGTTGAGAGAAAAAGGCCTCTACAGGGTGACTATGGCAATATAAGCAGAGCCCAATGCAGCTGCAGAGAAGATAAAATGGCACAACAGGAGGGATGAGGCCTATGGTCTCCTGTGTCTGAGCATATCCAGAGACCTCCTCTTCCATATTGATGGATTGACATCATCGAATGAAGTATGGGAGAAGCCTACTGGTATTTTTGGAAAGACAGATGAGATGAGGGGACATCAAATAAAAAATGAACTAATATCCCCGAGTCCCAGTACCTTTGAATCCCTGCAACTCTATTTCTCCAAGTTCAAAGCACTTGTTTGCAACTAAAACAATGTGGGATCGAAAAGAAGGATGATCAGATGGTGTTGGCCATACTCTCGAAGTGTGGCCCTGACTATTCAATGTTTTTCTTGACCTTCTATGCCACAAATTTGACAGCTCGAACCTGGAAGATGCCTAGCCTTGCAGATTTCATGGAATCTCTCACACAAGAACAAGACAAACTGGTGATGATGGGCACCATCAAACCATCCAAAGACCAAGCTCTGGTTGCTAGAGATTCAAAGGTGGATTCAAAAAGCAAAAATAAAGCTAAAAATCTACCTGAGCAAAAGAGAGACAAGAACAAGTCTCCAAAGGAGCCACAAGGTTCCAAGAAGAACCACCAGAAGAAGAAAAACAAAGGAGAAATGAGCAAGTGTGCATACTGCAGTAAGGGCAATCATACCAAGAGCTCCTGCATGAAGAAGCAAATAGACATGCTGACCCAACTCCTAGAGAAGAATGGCATCTCCCTTCCAGACAACTCAAAGAAGAGGGAAGGACGATCAAGTTCAGATGACAGAGAGAGAGTTCATGCATTAGTTGCTGGCACATCAAGCTCACCTAGTTTCATCATTGATTCTGGAGCTTCAAGACATATGGTTTCGACCAAGGAGGCATTCACCTCACTTAACACGTTGAAAGGTCCACCAATAGTACTGGGAGATGACTCTCTCACTAAAATTTTGGGCAAAGGGAGGATTGATCTTGATCATGTTTAGTTCAGCAATGTGTTGTATGTACCAGGTCTTGCCTCTAACCTATTATCAGTGTATCAGATGACCCACACAGGGTCTCCAAAGAAGGTCATATTATCCCCTAATGAAGTTGAGATCACAGAGATCTCAAGTGGTAAATTCATTGCAAAAGGAGTTGCAAATCATACTTCGAAGGTATACATGTTCTCACACTTCCTACCCTACTCAAACCCCTCTGCTCTTCTGATTCATGCTAATGAGGCAAGAAAGCTTTGGAATGAAATATTTGGCCACCTAAATTACAAGTATCTTTCTAATCTTAGTGAAAAAGAGATGGTCATAGGGTTACCCAAGATAAAATTTTCCAAAGGAGTCTATCAAGGTTGCATCCTAGGAAAACACCCAGAGCATAAATTTGAGAGAGCTAGTCATGAGAGAACCTCTGCACCTCTTGAGTTGATCCACAGTGATGTTGCTGGCCCATTCCCTCCTATGTCCATGAGTCAGGCCAAATATGCATTGACTTTCATAGATGACTTTTCCAGGTATTGCTGGGTTTACTTCCTGAAACACAAGTCTGAAGTTTTTGGCCTCTTCAAAGTATTTAAGGCTTTGGTTGAAAACCAGTCTGGGAGGAAACTCAAGGTCCTCAGATCTGAAAATGGTGGTGAGTATGTCAATTCTAAGTTTATTCAATATTGTGCAGATGCAGGTATTCAGATGCAGCATTCTATCCCTTACACACCATAGCAGAATGGTGTTGCTAAGAGGAAGAACAGATCACTGAAGGAGATGGCAACATGCATGATGGAGGCTAATACTTTGCCACCAAAGTACTAGGTGGAAGCTATAAACTGTGCAGCCTATATCCAGAATAAGGTGCCTCATAAATACCTTGATGGTATGACTCCTTTCGAAGCATGGAGTGGGCACAAGCCAGATGTGACCCATTTCAATATTTTTGGCTCAAAGGCTTGGGCTAGAATTCCAATAGAAAAGAGGAAGGCTTTGCAGCCCCAAATCCAAGAGTTTCTATTAGTTGGGTACTATGAATATTCAAAAGGGTACAAGCTGATAAATTTGATCACAAACAAAGCCTTCATTGAAAGGTGTGTTTAGTTTCAAGAAGAACCACTAGCAGCAGTGGAAGTTGGAGAAGCCTCTTCACCACCAGAACCTCTGAATGTAAGTGAAGAGATAGTTGAACATGATGTTTCTAATATGTATGATAGTGATGAGTTTATTGCAGATCCTAACATCCCTACAAGGCCAAAATGGGCAGCCAAGACCATTCATGCAGTAGGAGAGCTAGCTGGAAATCCTAATGACCCTAGGAGGACTAGATCTTAATTTGAGAGTGCTCTGTGCATGAAGGATCCTATGTTTGCTAAGAAATGATATCTGATGGTGGAATTATATCCTTAGACATATGAAGATGTAGCAGGAGATCCAAGATGGGAAGCATCCATGAAGGAAGAGTTCAGCTCACTCCAGAAGAGCAACACTTGGGAGCTGGTTGATCTTCCCCCAGGGAGAAAGCTAGTTCAGTGTAAGTGCGTGTACAAGACCAAATTTGCTGCTGATGGTTCACCTCTGAAGTGACAGGACAGATTGGTAGCCAAGGGCTACTCGCAGGTTCATGGCATAAATTACAATGAGACCTTTGCACCAGTGGCAAAGATGGACTCCATCATGCTAGCCTTAGCCATTGCAGCTTCAAAGTAATGGGAGGTACATCACATGGATGTAAAGTGTGCCTTCCTGAATGGAGATCTCACTGAAGAGATATACATGCAGCAGCATCAAGGATTTGCTACTAACCCATCTCTTGTGTGCAGGCTAAATAAGTCATTGTATGGGCTAAAGCAAGCCCCCAGGGCTTGGTATGCCAAGATTGATAGCTTCTTGCTATCACTAAATTTTGTTCGATGCAAATCAGATCCAAATGTCTATTTGAAGTTGACTAATGGTTCATTAATTATTATTGTGTTATATGTTGATGACCTTCTCATTACAGGAAGCTCAAAGGATGAAATTGCTTCCTTGAAGGGTGCAATGAACCAAGCCTTCTCCATGACAGATTTGGGGCTCTTAACCCAATTCTTGGGTATTGAGATTGCTCAAACCAAAGATGGAATCAAGGTGCACCATTCCAAGTATGCCTTGGATTTGCTGAACAAATTCAAAATGAAGGATTGCAAGCCAAGCAAGACTCCCTTCCTTTCAGGAGTGAAGCTTGAAGAAGTTGATTCTTCACCTATGGTAAACAATACACTATATAGGCAATTGATTGGATGTTTGTTGTATCTTACACATACTAGAACTGATATTTCTTATGTAGTAAGTGTGGCTTCTAGATACATGGATCAGCCTCGTGAGATCCATTGGAAAGCAGCCAAAAGGATCCTTAACTTTCTTCAGGGAACAAGGACACATGGGATCTTCTATAAAGCTAAATCTGATCTTGATTTGATTGGGTTTAATGATAGTGATTGGGCAGGTGATAGCACAAATAGAAATTCCACATCAGGATATGTGTTCATGCTTGCAGAAGGGCCAATCAGCTGGTCAAGCAAGAAACAGAGTGCAATTGCACTCTCATCTACAAAAGCAGAGTACATAGGAGTTGTAAATGAAGCAACTCAATGTTTTTGGTTGCAGCGGTTACTTGGAGAGCGTGGCTTCTAATCAGAATGCTCAACTACTATCTACTGTGATAATTAGAGTACCATTCGAATCTGCAATGATCTAGTTCATAAGTAGAGAACCAAACACATTGAGATCCATATGCACTACATCAGAGAGCTTGTGCATGATGGCACCATTCACCTACTCTTATGTTCATCTTCAGAACAAGTAGCTGATATCTTCACCAAAGAATTTTTTGAGAAGACCTTCAGCAATCTCAAATCACTGCTAGGGATTGTTGATCATGCTGTGAAGCATGAGTGATGACAAGATTTCCAAATTTTGTTTTACAGTCCATGTTTAAGGGAGGATTTTCCCACTAGGTTTTTGCCTCTTTCCTTGGTTAAATGGACATGCAGTATGTAAAGGGTGACTAAGCCTTGTTGCTAGGCCCTATAATTTTCAGATATATTACTCATAAGTCAGGCTTAAGGTGGGGTGTTAGAATAATCAACCCATAGTTAGCTACCTTAGACATTAAATTAATCGTTTTTGTCTTATTTTCCTAGTTTCATGATTCCACCTTATGCACGTTGTCATCTACACATCCATAGTGGTAAAACTTGCTATTTTTGACTCATGGATCACTTGGGAAACCTCAAGGAATCAAATCTATTTTATTCCTAGCCTTCCTAGCGCCCTTCTGCTTTTTCTGCTTTATTGCCTGTTTTTTCAGTGCTTTAAGGCAATTGGGAAAGTTTGACTAGGTGAGGTTAACTACTTTTTTGTCCTCCACATCCTCCACTCTTTTCTCCTATGAAAAGCATGTATGAGTTTTCCTTCCATTACCTTTCAGCTTGCCTAAGTGATTTTTCCAATTCGTGAGCTCCTTGACAGTTTTGGAAACTGCTTTATGCACCTATGGGGGATTTGCTTAGATTTAGTAAGCCTGCTTTTGACTATATTCGAATTGCCTCCTCATGCATTAGAATCCCTGATGTAATTATTTACTGTGGTAGCCTATGATTTTATAGGGTTGGCTATTGTACACTGATTCAATACAATTTAGTGTTCAGCTCCATATTCAATCTCTTTTGTGAGTGATTTTGCAAGTACAATTGATAATTGTTGTGAGTAAAATTCTTCTATCACTGGGTTCAATTTCCACATTTTTCATGTATAGGTCTGGCCATACATGGAAAAACCTCCCAAAACTACGTTGGCATACATGACTGTTTTACAAACAGTCGCATATGCGGCCACGAATAAGGATTTATAAGCTAAATAATGATCAAAAGTCATGTTTGGTGTGCAGGATGGTTCTAAAATGGAGGGAGAGGGAACATGGAGATATAGAAGAGGTTCTTCAAGGTGACTTAATGGCCCAACAAGCTCTACATGTATGCAGTTTGTATAAGTTTTGGTGTCTTGGCAGCCTAAGGTCCAAAGCAAGACTCCTACAGATGCTAGTGGATTACTGGGATCCAAACTTAGAGTATTTTCACATTGATGAGATGTCACTCAGGAAAGAGATTGAGGACATATACTTTATCACTAGATTATCTCGACGAGCAGAGGTGGTAAATCTTCGATCTCACGAGCCCGAAGGTTGCCTGACTATTGATGAGTATATTGCAGTATACTGCTTTCCAGACACGGAAAAGGTTGGGAGTCAAATCCTGAAAAACTCGATATAGGTCTTGGGACTGAAGGCCATAATATTGGCACTCAACAGGATAGCCAGTCTAGCTTCACTCCACTAGGTCTCGTGGCCATTGATGTTCTATGCGATGGAGTGTATGAGACCCACAGTCTATGACTGGAGCACTGCGCTATTGAGTAACATGAAGCAGCAGCTCAGTGACTGCAAGATGGCCAATGTGAGAAACTTTAGTTTTGGCAGCATACTGAGCACATTCTTCTTTGAGAGTGTACCGGGGCTAAGCCCTAGAGTGGAAATTCCTCCACATGGAGTTTGAGATCCGACCTAATGATGTTGGGCAAATGTTATGCATAGATTAGGTGGAGGTAGGGTGGCTAACCCCTACCCAGCGAACTTCTTTCCATGATGGTGGAGGTACATTATTGCCATCAATGACTACCCCTATGCAGCGATAGATTTTTGGGGAGATCCAGACATGCCCCTACCACCAGGAGCGGCATATGGCGATATAGGTAACGAATCCCAAACCCTCTTTTTAAGTTTTTTGAATTATAAAACTTTTTTGTGTTTTTTGATATAGTGACTCCAAAGACATGTTTTGGTGGATGACACATAGTTACAATCTGTCATGTGTATGCAGATGTTGGACCATGGTGACTTGCTGGTTTCCCTCATCATAGACAGAGGGGAAGAGGAGATGACATCATGGGTGTGGATGCTCCAAAGCATCCACACAAACTTTGTACGCTTGACACATAGGGTACCCATGGCACAAGTCGAGGACTTTCCTGAGGCCATGCAGCGCCAAGTGGTTGGTGTACCACAGGAATGGGTTCGATTATTTCGATGGCTAGCTAGACCCATGGTGTGCTACCATGATCAAAACACTCGTCCTCCTCCTCAGGTTTAGAGACCTGAGAGTATTTCATTTTGTACTACCGTGTATTATATTTCGGTGGCTTGAAAGCCCCAATTTTGTATTATGATTTCACATTTTGGATGTTTAATGAAAAACTTTTATGATGATCGATTTTATTTATTTACATGTGTGTAAAAATGTATGTTTCTGATATGCCTATGGTCTATGAAACAAATGCCAATCTAACACATAGTTAGCATACAAGTCAGCAACTTGATTAAAAATTCTTGAAACATGTATGTATGGTATGTTCTCAAATTTTTGTTCTAGCAATCTCACACGTAAGAATCTTCGTAATAATGTCAGATCCCGAATACAATACAAGCCATTAAGCTGTGAAACCACTAATTGTGAATCAAGACGTACCTCAAGAGAGAGAACACCATGTGAAATGGCATCTCGTAATAATTCGATAACGACACTATATTCGGAAACATTATTCAAAGAAGGCCATAAGCATATGCCTCTTGAAGACAATACCTGACCCGTAGGAGTATAAATCACCCAAGCAGCTGAAGCTGAGATTTGAGTGTGACGGCTAGCACCATCAACGAATCCTATGTAAGCGGAAGACTCCATCGACATCTGCCATAAGAAATGAAAGCTAATCAACAAACCCAATCACCATAAGAAAACCTAACTATGCAAAAAACTGTACAATAATATACAACAATCATCCCTGGCTAAAGACCATGCATAGTATTTTGTAAGATAGATCCCATTTCTAGGATCCACCAAGGCTGTCCCTTCATAATCCGCCAGCTCATAGGAACCCTTCTCTAATGCATGTTTGCCTACGTAAGGACCATGCCACATGGGATTAAACTTCCTTGCCCCCAAGGGTTCTTTAGCTTGATCTCACAAAAGGACCAAATCACCTTCACTAAACTTCCTCGGATGGACAGACTTATCATATTGAACCTTAACATGACACTTATTTACTTCTAGAGCTACTAAGGCATCCCAGCGCTGCTCATCAAGCTGCTCTAAGTGGACCAAACATTCCTCCAATGAGGAAGTTTCTTGTAAAAGATCTATAGATAGCTTTAATGAAGCGATTTAGCATTCAATCGGCAAAATAGACTCCACCCCATGTACGAGCTGATATGGAGAGAAACTGGTGGTAGTCTTAACTGCGGTTCTATAGGCCCATAAAGCAGGATATAACATGATATGCCAATTCGTTTTTCTTTGCATGATGGTTCATCGGAGAATGGACTTAAGTGATTTATTCACTACTTCAACCTATCCATTCACCTGAGGGTAATAAGAAGAGGAGTGCTTCTGTTTATACCCTAACTTCGAAGCCAACTCTTCCATCATTTTATTCTGAAAGTGCCTACCATGGTTAGTGACAAGCTCTTTCAGAATTCCGAACCGAGTAATAATTTGGTTGAAAATGAAATGCGTGGCTGTCTGACTGTTTGATTTATTTGTGGGCATAGCCTCTGCCCATTTCCTGAAATAATTGACAGCCACTATAATATGATGATGCCCCCCAACCGAAGCTAGGTTGCAATCCATGAAGTCAAGCCCCCACTTGGTGAAGGGACTGACGGTGATAATAGGATGTAATGGGGCAGGATGTGAGCGCATATTGTGTGCAAACACCTGGAAAGGGTGACACTTCTTGACTGCATTGACACAATCTTTGAAGATTGACGACCAAAAATATCCCACTCTCAAGATTTTTTGGGTTGTAGAAAGCCCAGATAAATGACCACCACACCCCCCTCCATGGCAATCATTTACTGCAACCTCATCCTCCTCATGGGTTAAACAACGACGCTAAATGAAATCTACCCCATGGTGGTACAAACTATTATCCACTATCAGGTAATTCTTTGCTACATGACGTAATCGTCGTCGTTCATCCCGTGAAAGGTGAGTAGGGACCTTCAATGTTTGCAAATGTAAAATGATATCCCCATACCATGGGTCCAAAGTTGAGATAAGCAAAATATTCTCATCGACAAACGTATCCTCATAAAATTCCTCCTCCTCCACACTTGGAAAATCAGAAATGAGCTCTGCAAAGATCAATGATTTCTTCAATTTCGTCGAAATGATTTTGAGACCGAATTCTTGCAAAATAACAATCCACTTATTGTATTCCCCCCTGATCATCCTTCTAGTGAGGATGAACTGAAATGGATTGACATGGGCTACCACCAAGGTCTAGAGAAGGAGAATGTAATGTCTCAATATTTGAACCCCATGAATGGTGGCCAAGACAAATTTCTCCACATGAGAATAACGGATTTCCACATCAATAAGGTTTCAGCTCAAATAATATATTACATGCTCGTGGAGCTCCTCAGCCTCCTAAACCAAAACCATACCAATTGTCTCCATGGATGCGGCCACAGAAATAAAAAAATCATGGATATAGTCAGGTGGACTAAGCACGAGGGCCAACACTAAGGCTTTCTTAAGAGCATCAAAGGACTCCTGGGCTCACTCATCCCAGCAAAAAGTAGTGTCCTTCTTCAAAATACATATAAAGCCTCTAGTCAAATTGGAAAAATTAACTATGAATATCTGCAAGGAAATTGCCATGCCTTGCAAACACTGAAGATGTCTAATATTATGCGGTGGAGACAATTAAAGTATTGCCTCAACCTTTAAGGGATCGAATCCTATATCCTCCTTGGATACAATGAACCCTAGCAAGTGACCAATAGTCATGCAAAAAATGCACTTATGAGGATTTAAGCTAACCTGGTAATGGGGGCATGTTTTGAATACTAATCTCAAATAGTATGGATGATGCACTCTCACGCGAGAATGAGCAGCAATATCATCCAAACACACTTCGATAATGGTTTGGAGATCATGAAAAATTAATCTCATAGCTCGCTGAAATGTAGCTCCGACGTTTTTAAGGCCGAAATGCATATTCCGATATGAAAACGTACCCCAAGGACAAATAAATGTAGTTTTATGTTGATCCTCACGTTTGATCTGAATTTGATTATATCCAGAAAAACTGTCCATGAAGGAGAATACCTCGCTTCCCGCACACTCATCTAAAATTTGATCAATAAATGGTGTGGGAAAATTATCCTTAGGACAAGCACGATTTAAATCATAGAAATCGGTGCATTTACAGATCATTCCTTGCTTCTTATCAACTGGAATGGGATTTAAATCCCACTCCGTCAAGGGAATGGGATAGATAAAATTGGCTTTTAACAGCTTCTCTATCTCAGCCTTAATAGCAGGTGCTTTTCTAGGATTCACCACATGCAAACGTTGTCGAACGGGCTTTGCATTCAAATAGGTCTTAATCTCATGTTCGACAATATGAGGGTCGATACTTGGAATTTCCTCGTATACTCTTTGATCTCATTAGGGGAACAATCCGCCCCAATGTAGACATTCTCAACTTTGCCAGGATCGCAAGAAATATTGATAGGAATAGTAGGTGATAAATTCACCATGTTCCTATCAGCCATCTGACTAGGAGAGCTCAATGGAACCACGTGACTACCAATATTGTCGCTATGAATATCCCTAAATTCATCACTCTCCATACGGTAGAGTTCAAGAAGAAAATATGATCGATGATGTAACTCTTCCCAAGGTGGCTTAACCTCAGACATGGCCTCAATAATGGCTTCATCTGATGGAAAAACATCTTCAAGGCAATCATGTGCATGAGAGGACTCAACTGCCCATGCATGCAGCACATATTGGTCCTCCTCCTCCATCCGTGAAGAGGAAGGACTAGGCACTACAACACAATCAAGATTTTCTCGATATGCTATCATCGCTGCAGGCAATGACACATATATTTTGATAGGTCCATTCGAAGGACTCGATGAAGGAAGAATCCAAGGATATTCCATATGGGTAGTGCAAAAAGACACTGAATTCAACGAAGATGAATCCCCACCAAAACTAGATCCGATAATAATAATGGGCATAGGACAACTAAAGGTTCCCATTAGAGATGGATACATACCCACACCCACACTCCCAGTTGTCGGCTGAGAATGATCAATAATCGGGATAGAAGCTCCCGATGATGCACTAACACTCGGATTATGAAATGATGTCTGATAAATTGTAATGATCTTCCCATTAAATGGAAAGTATACTACTCAAAATAGAGAAGAGGCTACGGTTTGCATACTATACATCCAATTCTGGCCCAACAAAAGATTGTAGTCAAGGGGCGCATCAACCACCTCGACCTCGATTGCAACGGTCTTCCCTCCCAATTGGACCTTAAGAGAAGGAAGAATCCCGTGTGGCTAAAATGATCTACCATCGAAGTCAGTCAACATAGTAGTGGATTGAGATAACTCGGGAGAACCCAAACCCTTCCAACATGACAAACACATCATGGAAGTAGCAACGCCTTCATCAATCATAGTGCATTTGACGGTCATATTAAGACACTCTACATCAATCGAAAGAGACACTTAGTAAGGAAAGTGAGGCTATAGTCCCATGGTTTCAAATTTGATAATGGAAGAAGAGTTATCGTCATTAACCCCAAGAGTAGAAAGCAAAGCTTTCCTTTGTGGAGGACAACTCTGAAGTAATTCAAGCACAGGCATCGCACAAGGAGTTTGGCCCAAATCCTCAACAACAGAATAGTTCTGGGTGGCTCGAGCATTAGGACTGTGCCTCAAATGCTTTAGGATTCCCTTAGGAATGCAAGGTGCAACTTTAGGTTTATCCATAGGGTTTTCGATACGTAAAGGGCTCTCAAGTGGAGCGGGTTCTTTTCCAAGGTCCATTTGTGACGAACCATAATCCTTCACATGAGTCACAACATTAGTAGCACGTACCATGTTGATGCAACCATGACTAGTATTGGATTCTAACGGATTTTGATCTCCACCCAATGCACAATGAGGATCATTGGTCCTCAAGTTCATATTTTGATTATGAGTTAAATGATTGGTTAGCACAATTGGGCCCTGTGATATGAATCTGTAGGCATCTTCCATATGAGGGAAGAAGTGAGTGAGGTGGTCATACTTACATAATTTGCAAGGAAACTTTACCTTACGTTTAGATTGCTTGTCACCCCAACATTACAAGCATTCTTGTTATTAAAATTAGCATTTTCATTCTTGTTCCCACCCTTACGATTATTTTTACCCTTTTTCTTATTCCTTCTGGGCTGTTGGTTGCCCTTTTGGTCTGACGATTGCACGGAAAGTACACTCGCTGTTTGGGTGGGTTGAGACGAAGCCACAAATTGTCCCGAGATAGATTGATTAATAGACAAATGGATCACTTTTTTCACAACCGAATCCATAGGTTTGACACTTGTACAACCCACAATTCCATTGGCATGTGGTACAGGATTGATCTTGGGATCGAAACTAGATTGCGTAGCATTAGGAATAATGTCATACAAAAGTCCAGATTGAGCGTAGATCAAATCCAACTCTTGTGCCCTAAATATTGCTTGTTCCTAGTTTTGGAATCCAGATGTAGAAACATCCTTCGTGATGTAAGGTAACACGACTTGAAGAACCATTCAAGGAGAAATTCTAGTGGTATAAAGGCTTTAATCAACCACTTCTATCTACGCCATACTTGAATATGATCTGAGATATGTGTGGCTTTGTCTTGTTGAAATGTCGACAAGAGTTCTGTACCAATGTCGTAATGTGCGGGTAGCTAAAAGTGATTGAGGAAATTCATGGCAAGTTCATCGAATAAAACAAATGCCCCCCTTGGTAACTCTATGTACCATTTCGCTACAAGCCCAGTGAGGGTGCGTTGAAATAGCCTTAAACGGACTGAGTCATCATGTAAGGAATTGGAAGAGAACCAAAGGTGAAAAGGAGTGACATGTTCACTAGGATCTTCCCCAGCTTTGCCCTAGATCTTGGAAATGTATGAAGTAATCTTGTTAGGGACAGTCGACCAGGCGAGGTCATGAGATACCAGATCATTCATAAGTCTAGATAAGTCAGGTAAGTTCAACATTGTGAGGAAAGAGAGCCTAGGTTGAGTCAGTCTATGCCATGCTCCTTGATAGTTCTGGTTCATGTAAGGATGATTGCTGTAAATACCATGGCCTTAGCCATAATATCCTCCTCCCATTTGACACGTGTAGGGATGCATGGAAGCATTATGATTTGGTGTACCTTGACTATGTGGTGCTACAAATCCATAATTGGAAGAGTAAGCAGGTTGTTGATACCTGTACCCATAGGGTTGATAGTTCTATCCATATTGTGGTCCATAAGACTGTCCATGAGAAGCTCCATAAGGTGTCCCATGGGATGTCCCATGAGAATCTCCATAGTTATGGATATGGGGAACTCCTTGCGATGGACCATTAGATGATCCCAAAATAGGAATATGACCTCCTGAAGCAATGGGAGGTACTTGACTTTGAGATACAACCATGCGAACAGTCACAGTATGAACATGGCTAGTAGCGATATTTCGACCTGAAGGACCACGTGAATGAGGGGGAGGAAGGGTTGTCAAAAATGCATTCGAAGGAGTAGGGTTTGAGGATGAGGATGAAGGGACATGCGAAGGGATATAAGTGGTGTTCCCTATGGTCACTCGTCTCAGTTGTAGTATCCACATATGACTACTAACACTAGGTCTAGGACGAACATGTGAGGTATCTTCCACAACCGAGATGGAAGGTGCAATGTGACTAGTACTCCCAATTCTTTTCATGTGGAAAGGAATAGAAGTGTCCCAAGGTGTAGTGCTAGGCTCAACTTCTGACTCAGCATGATGTGCCAGATCGGGTGTAGGGATATCAGACATGCCATAACGAACATGACTAGTGCTTGTGGGTACATAATGAGTCTCATCGCCTGGTAACCAATACCAACGACCTGTGAATGAGGGATCATAACTAGAATATGAAGGTATTTCTGGTGAAGGGTCATATACGGGAGTAGAATCTACATCCCCAAACTCATGAGGTGGTGAATAAATCTCAGGAATCTCATCCTTGTGATCTCCCATCGTGTGTGAATTAATGTGAGAAGTAGTCCGCCTAGGCTGTCTGTTTCTCTCTCCCAAAAGAGGAGGAGACATGGAAGGAGAAAGTCCTGCTAAATGATGAGAATGGCGAAGTGTCGTGCCCGAATCCACAATGACTCAAAACATTAAAAATACTCGATCTAATTATGCAAACCCTAGGCAAACTAGCATGCATAAAGCATACACCTATAAAATGTAAATCCAAATCACATGCAAAAAAAGGTAGGATATGTGAGCTCCTGAATGAAGCAGGTATGTCTCACCTAGGAGATTCTTGAGACTCCTATACACAACAAGCAGAGGTTTGTAACCAATTATAGTGGCCCTCAGCTTCAACGCATATAACAACTGTGATGTCTTACCCATACCTAGCTAGGACACCTGGAGAATAACCTCTGCAAAGTACCCCCTCGATAACCTAGGTAAGGAAACTAAGGTCACCTCAATATAATCAATGCTTAGGCATACAGTCACAGGTGGGATTGACCATATGAGCAGGGTAGCAAAGCCCAAAACTCTCAAAAGAGCCCCCTGATACGAATACAATCCTGGAAATATCTCCGTTGCTACTCAGTTATGACTAGGGGTCATCCCAATCAATAACCGCTCACACTACCTCATGCTTAACTCCCTTTTAAGAGGAGGATCATGAGAAACACAAATTATATAAAGGAATTTCAAACTCTCACCTGGACAGACACATAAATGTTTTGTTTATTGGTCTTGGAGAATTTACTCACAATGAACTATTCCAAGACCCTAAAACCTAATCTTGTTGGTGCACCCTATAAAAGAAAAGAGTGTAATTCATTTTATTATGCATTGATTTTAATTGGCTTATTACTCAAAAGGGAAAATGGTCATGCAAATAGTGATGTTATGACGCAACAAGAAGTAAAATGCACACCTAACAATCAATGCAAATGCACTGTGTCAAATAAAAAATAGGGTATGCTACTACGTGAAGTGCAAATTTTTCCTTCAAATGACTATGTAATCATTCCTATATGAAAATATGACTAATACTCTCCAAGCAAAGCTAATGCAAGTATCGTTCAAAATGCAAAATGCAACAATGCATAATGATGCAAAAAGTAAATGTTTTTGTATTTTTTCAATTAAAATGAGATAATAAAGCAAAAATATGACTCTACAACCCCCAGACTCTACAAGCACTACCAGACAAGACCCAAGAAAAGCACTAAGGTAAAATATACGTAATGCACTAATCCCAAAACAAAAAATAGAAAATGGAATGACAAGAACATTTTCAAAAAATTCAAATTGAAAAGCGTCTCTAGTCAGAAACTGAGGTGTATACAAACTCCAGAAGCATCCAAGAAGACTCAACAATCATCCAAACTCACCCAGCAACACTTAATATTCCCCAAAATTCAAATCTTAGGGCATATGTGACTGTCTGCAGAAAATCCATGTATGTACGCGGCTATTCCAAGAAAAACTACATGTACATGCGACTGTGAAGAAAAAACTCGCATATAGGAAGAAAAAGAGATAAAAAAAAGTAGGTTAACAGACAAGCTGAGACAAAATTTACTCCGATCAGACACTACTAGGCAAACATACCCCCAGACCCGACTCAAGAACAAAGAAATCAGAACAATTCAAGAACATTGAATTCCGATAAAAACCCCCAAAGGAAATGACTAGGAAATCCCCAACGGAGTCGCCAATTCTGTTACAGAGAAAACTTCCTATGGCTTGGGGTACCACAACAGACAGAGTAACTGCATAAATCAATCCCTTCCCATATGTAAGATAAATAAAACATCTAACACTAAAGGATCTTGAAACATAACTTATTTCGGATGGTTGATGTAGATCCTCGTTGAGCTTTTCCAATCTCGCTTGTATTAGCAATTTTCTCTCTCAACAATCAGCAAACAAGACAAGCATGCTATAGAATGGTTTTAGACCTACTCCAGCATATATAATCAATAACATATAAGAATTTAAAGGCATCCATGGATTCAATATTCATTTAAATGCACATTATTGGACAACAAAAGATATTTCTATTAATATAAATGAGAGATTACAATAGTGACAACCTCTGTCGGTACGTCTGCGAATCGGAGAAACTGAGTCCTCCACCTGGGCCTCCACCACTTCAATCCTCCATCTCTCGATAGAAAGATCACAAGCAAAGGCAAGCATGCGAAGAACACAAAGTTCTCCAAGGGACAAAGGGATGCAGACTCAAGTATAAGCTCTGGCAACAATGGACTATAGTTTTCTTGCTCTTCAATTCCTCTCCTTTCAATGTATCCAAAGGGTTACTTATATAATGCTTCAATGGGGTAATGGAAGGTCAAATTAGAGCAATCTCAAGGCATATGGAAGGTCAAGACATAAGTGACTTGGATCCACATCAAGGAAAACTCCAAAACTATTTGTCCTTTTGCACACATCCCGATGTACGTGGGTTTGAGGGTCATATCCATGTATATACGCAAGAATAGGTTTAAAAGTCGTGTATGGAAAATAACGCATGTTTTTAGAAATGATCTTGGAAACATCAAAGGTACAAAAATGGTACATGGGGTCCAAAGAGTCTACGGAGGGACAGGGAAGGCCATAAATGTGTGATCCACCAGGTGTGGTAAAATCAGCTGTGTGACAATTACCTTAAAGAAATTCGATTCCATGACCTTTGTAATATTTCTAAGTGGATTAAGGGATCCTTTTAGGAGTTAATTTGATTATTTATGTATATGTAAACAAATGATAACATAATTGTATTTTCAAGCTTAGTTATGTAAACCTTGTTTGGTTCGACTAATTTAATTTAGATCCTAGGAGTTGTATAATGTTAATATTATTTAAGTGGGATCCATTCGCATATATATATTTAATAATACAAATCTATACTATGAACAAGGATTAGAGATTCAATCAAAATTTAATTTCGTAAATACAGACTAAGGAAATATTTAGGAAAAATCAATACAATAGGAAATATACGGTTAAATGTAGGAAAACATGATATAATTTAGAAATAGACAATTTCAAATCCATTATGTGGATAATTCAAATTTTGATAGGAATCATAATTCTAAAAATTAATCATAGCAACATTAGGCTAACTGATACAGACTAGGTTCTACATTAATCTTCTTCAGTTCTAGAATTTAAAACACATTTTTCAAACATTTAAACATAAATTATGAACCTAGCACCAACGTTGGGAAAACAAAAGTGGATAAGTTGTTCCTCCTAATCAATTCCCAGAGAAACAAAGTTACTTGATCAAGAACCCCCAAGCTTGTTCCCTGAACCACAAGAGAAAAATCCTTTAATGTGCCATCTCTTGCATTCACATATTTTAATCCTTGTCCAATGCTAGCCTCCTGTTGCTCATGGACATACTAATATATAGTATTTTTCCTAGGACTTGGTCATTTATGAGCCTCCTTCTCTTTAGCACTCAACTAGAAGTTGTAACCTGATTTTTGGGGATGATACCTCTTGCATCTTGAGTTCTCACTCAGTGGCTTCTTCCACATGTATTGTCCTCTTATGGGTCAGCAAGCACTCTTTAACAACTATATCCACTTTTGTCCCCGCTTAACATATTTTATTAAATAAAAATTTTCATTAAAAAAAATTTTATTCTTGAATTTTCTGTCAAAAATAATATTCAAAGTATTTTTCTAGTAGAATTAATAATAAATTATTAATTGAGGGGGTATTACATACAGCTCCCCTTAAAGGATAATGTCATCCTCGGTGTTATCAATTTATTTTATTCTACCATTTCATCCTCTTGGAATAAGTCTGGATATGCCCCCCACATATTTCTTTCCATCTCCTGAGTAGCTTCTTCCAGACTAAGGTGCTTCCATTGCACCTTGACTTGTTCGATGGTATGGTTCCAAAGTAAAAGTTCTTTTTTAATGAGGATTCCCTCTGGCCCCACTTGGAACTCTCCTCTGGGTTCCACCTGGATTACATTCCAATCAATCACATGAGAAACATCATGAACATATCTTTTTAAAATAGAAACATGAAACACATTATGCACTTTAATATTGGGTGGTATGGCTAACTGGTACACAACCATCCCTACTTTAGCAAAAATTTCAATGGCCCGCAATACGTGGGTGCAAATTTTAAATACTTTCTCTATCTTAAGGAACTTTTCTTGGGCTTTACCTTTATATACACATGGTCACCCACCTAGAACACTCTAGTAGCTATTTTTAAATCAACATAACTTTTCTTCTTGCCTTGGGAAGCCTTCAAGTTTTGATGTAGATGTTTCATGGTTAGTTCAATATATTTTAATAAATCAGGTCCTAACATTAATCTATTAACTGGTGTGTTCCATGAGATTGGAGTATTAAACTTACGTCCATATAATATTTCAAAAGGACTCATACCTACAGAAACTTGAAAATTATTATTATATGCAAATTCTACTAAGTGTAGGTAGTCTTCCCACTTACCCAATTTATCCATTCCATACATCCTTAGAAACTCCTCTAAGACTTGATTTACCCTTTCAGTTTTCCCATCCGTTTGTGGATGATATGCAGTACTGAAATTTAACTGTGTTCTTAAACCTTTGAACAAAGCTTTCCAGAAGTTGCGTGTAAATTTTGCGTCTCGATCTGAGACTATCACTTTCGATACACGTGTAGCTTGAATATATCTTTCATCTAAATATATACAATGCTAATAGCTTTATAGGTAGATTTAACATGAATAAAATGAGTAGCCTTACTTAATTTATCGACTACAACCATGATGGAATCATGCTGTCGAAAATTCTTCGGTAGGCTTGTTATAAAATCCATACTAATTGTTTCCCACCTTCATTCAGGAATGGGTAGTGGCTGCAACAATATTGTTTGATGTTGATGTTCTACCTTAAATTCCTGACATTCAAGACAAGGAGCTAAGTATTCTACCACTTCTTTCTTCAAGTTTGGACAAAACAAATCCTTTCTGATCATATGATCATTTTCTGGTATCCAGGATGCCCTAAATACGGTTGTTTATGGAGCTCATCCATAACTATAAGTTTAATTTCCATTATGTTTGGGATGTACAACCTAATTTTATGCAGCAACAGTCCTTGTTTATTTAGGCCGAAATCTATTTTGACTTGGTTTTACTCATTTTTAGCAATCTTTTCTTTTAAAATATGATATTCCCTATCAAAATTTTCAGTGCTTAGAATCTGGTTTTCCAGATCAAAATCATAGCTGCTACTTGCAAATAGTAAATTTTCATGATGACTAAGAGCGTCGGCCACTTTATTTTATTTTCCCTTTATATGTTTGATTTTGAAATCATATTTGCTTAAAAAGGACAGCCATCTTTCCTGTCTTGCATTCAAGTTTTGTTGATCAAATAAATATTTAAGGCTTATGTTATCAGACATAAGTAGAAATTTCCTCCCAATTAGGTAATGTCGCCACATTTTTAAGGTGTGAATTATGGCAGTAAGTTCCAAATCGTGTTTCGCATAGGTTTTCTCATGTTCTTTTAATTTCATGGGTTCATATGCCACAACATATTTTTCTTGTAATAACACTCCACCTAGCCCTTCCTTGCAAGTATCGATACATACGACGAAATCCTTGAATGGATCATCAATATTTAGGATCAGGGTGGTAGTTAAAGATGTTTTAGTTTGTTAAATATTTCCATGCATTTTTTAGTCCATTCAAACTTTTTTCCTTTCTTCTGTAATGAAGTTATGGGGTAGGCAATATTAGAAATCCTTTGATGAACTTCCGGTAATGTCCGGTAATACCCATAAATGATATGATGTAGGTTACCTTTTTAGGAACCGACCATTCAGTGATGGCCTTTATTTTTTTGGGATTGAAAAAGATTCCATTCTTGGACACTACGTGTCTAAGGTATCGAATCGTATCTTTAAAGAAATCACATTTACTAAATTTTGCGTAAAGTTGTTGTTCTCTTAGGACTTGCAGAATTATCCTTAAATGTTCCTTGTGTTCTTGTTCATTGTTAGAGTAGATTAGTATACCATCAATGAAGATAATCACAAACTTATCTAGGTAGTTACTTGGGATGTTGTTATTAAACACATGAATGTAGCATGTGCATTCGTCAACCAAAACGGCATTACGACAAACTCATAGTGACCATAACGAGTCATGAATGTCATTTTAAAGATATCCTAATCTTTTATTCGTACTTGATGATAACCAGACCTTAAGTCTTATTTGAAAAGATAGTTTCTCCATGGAATTGATAGAATAGATCATCTACTTGGGGTAGTGGGTATCGGTTCCTAATGGTCATTTTATTTAACTATCGAAAATCTATACATAATATTAAAGTTTTGTCCTTCTTTTTCACAAACAATATAGGTGCTCCCCAGGGAGATACACTAGGTCGAATGTACTTTTTAATAATTAGTTATTGTAGTTGTGATTTAAGCTCTATAATTTCTATTATATTCATTCGCTACTAATATTTTGATGCTAGTACCGCTTCGGGTATCAGATTGATCATGAAGTCAATGTCTCTTTTCATAGGAAGTTTGAGGACTTCTTCCAGAAAGATGTATTCAAACTCCTTCGAGACTGGTATGTCTTCTAGTTTCAGTTTATTGTTGTTTTCATTATCATTCATTATATAGACAGCAAAAACTTTATATCCTTTTCTTACTGATCTTTTCATTTGTAACACAGATATTTATTTGATTGTAGCCTTCATAGCGATACCTTTTACTTTTATATTGTTTCCATTTTCGTCAGTACATGTAAAGGTTTTGTTGAAATAGTTTAACACTACTTTATGTTCTTCTAGCCAATCCATTATTTTTAAAAAATCATAGGAACCTAAAGGTAGAATGTTTAATTTAACATGCACAATAAAATCATTCATCAACAATTTACAATTCTTAACAAGACTAGTAACTTTCCTTTTTGTACTAGTGGCTAACTGTACTAGCCATGACTTGTCAAAATTTTCCGGTACTAAATTGCATAATTCGACTATTCTAGGAGATATATAACTCATGCTTACACCTGGATCAATTAGAATAGAGATAGGTTGAGTGTTTATCATACCTTCAATTTCAACCATGGAAGTATGATGATCTGCTCGTCAATTTTAGAATGCAGCGCAAATTATGGTATGTTCCTTGCCATACCCCCAACTCTAGCTACTCCCTGGATGGAATGAACATTAAAACTATTTTTTCTTACTGAGAAGTCTTTAAAGTAATGTGGCCCTCCACACTCCCAACATTTTAAGAGTTCTTTTTCTGTCGGGTTCTTGTTAAGAACAATAGAAGGTTCTTTTACTATAGAATTCTGTGCTTTAAATCTTTTTTAGTTATTACCCTGATACCCTCTATAGTTATTTCCTGTGTTTTTGTGGGACTTATTCTGCTTCTTTCTTGGATCAAATTTATTTGGCCTTTTATTCTTCCATGCTAGCACATTTTCCCTTTTATTTTAGTTTTGGTCGTAAAGAGAGTTTTCCTTTCTCATTGTCTCCTCTAGCTTCTTTGGATTGTCATACTCAATCTGTTCTTTGAACATGATAGGAAAACAACTTAGAAACTGTTGTATTTTGGGTTTTTCATCAATTATTGATCCAGAAGGATCTAAAAAGGCCAATTTTCAAAATCATCATATTGCAACAAAAATAGTACCATGTTGAATAGCTCGTCAAGCCAATTCCAACGGTGCAAATTGCATGTCAAACGGACTCCAGATGCAAAAGATACTGCATTTTGAAGTTTGACCCCAACAGGGAAAATTTTGGCTGAAGTGCCACGTGGCACCCCCTCAAGCTGCCACGTGGTAGTCAAAAAGTGCATTCTAATGACATGGCATGATAATGTGTCATGATGATGTGGCATGATGATGTGGCATGATGACATGGCATGATGATGTGGCATGATGACATGGCATGCTAAATGGCATGATGATGTGGCATGATGATGTGGCATGGTGACATGGCATGATGAAGTGGCATGATGACTAGAATGCATGCATTTGTGCTTGAAATGATTTTTAGGACATTCATGCATTTACTCATGAGAAATTGCAAAATGATTAATATTTGAAGTGAGTGGAAAAATTACTCACATATTACTCATTTATTTTATTCCTTGAGTTGTTATGAAGTTAATGCATGGTTGTAACCAAAAACAAACATGCCATATTTGTAAAGAAGTTGTAGCAAGTTGGTTTATGGTTGAAAAACCAACATGCTATTTAAAAAAGGGATTTTGTTATGTAATGGATTATTGTTGGATTTTGTAAATGTCATTATGGGGAAGTAACTAAATGTGAAAACCCATGGGCATGTGGGCATGAACCATATTTTTGGTTTATATTCTTAAAAGCCAAACCAATTTGTAACTAATCCCAATTTGGAGAATCACATGTATCATGCCACCAAGAGTAGCTTCTCCTATTTAAGCACTTGTCATGTGCATTTGAAGGGAGCTCAAGTTTGGAGAGATGTAGCCCATAGAGGAAGCAAGCAACTGAGAGGACCCATTGGGGGTCTCCATTAGAGAAGCTCATGGAGAGGCTCCAACCTTGTAGTTCCAGCTCAGAGAGCAAGCATGGCTCCATCATGTCCGAAGGTGATCCAGCGTAGGAGACAAAGAAGCAGAGTCAGTTCGAGGAGGCAACATTTCAATTTGCATTTGAAGGCAAGTAGCAACCATCTACACTCTCATCCCGAAGGAAAAAGGTGAAGGGATCGGTTGGTAAGAGTGTGAATTTGGTTTTATTGATGCACTTGTCATGTAAACATATTGTCATCTATTGAGACTATCCTACAGAATATCATGTGGCGTAGCTTGAGGTTCGTGGCTCGTAGAGTCAGTTGAAAGAGTGCGATTTGCAACATTATGCAAGTCTTTAATCCGCTCGAGGTTCGTGGCTCGTAGATTCAGTTGAAAGAGTGTGATTGGATACATTGGGAAAATATCTTCATGTCCAAGTTTGGAAACTTCTCGAGACAAAGGAGGTAGGCATTTGCTTGCTTGATTTCTACAGTCTTCGATTGAGTCCTATAGCTTGTGCACTTATGTGACCCATCAGAGGCAGTTATGGTGCGGCGGTAGAGATGAACAAATGATGAAGACTCTGGAGGAAAATCCATTGTGATGTATCTTATGTATTTGTGCATCTTTGCAATGGATTGGTCACTCTATTTTGGAGTAGGCGCGGAGACGTAGCCAGGAGATCTGGTGAACTCCATAATCAAATTGTGTCACTAATGTGCTTGAATGATTTTTTCATTTTCATGTGGATGATTCTATGTTACACACTTATATTATGCTCATGTTCACTTGCACTAACGTTAGAAAAACGATCCTATTGGTCCCGATTGTTTCGAGCAGGTTCGATGAATTTCCGGGCTCGCCCCCGGGATCAGATCAATTATGTAAAGAACGTAATGAAGCAGGATTAGAAACTTGTTGTAGAGTTCCTTCATAGTTATGGTTCCTAGCCTTAGTTCATAAAATTCTTTGGCTTTATCTTCATAATATTGTTTTGATAAATACTTTCTTTTAAAAAACTTCTTAAATGTTTTCCAAGTTACATATCTTTATTTTATCTCCTTAACCTTCTTTATATATTGCCACCATATATCTACCTTTCCACTCAGATTATAGATGGTCATTTTAGCCTTTAATTCATGAGAGTAGTTGTATATTTGGAAATACATTTTTCATTCTAGACATCCAGGCTTCCGCCTCTTCGACCTTCTCAATTTCCCCATTAAACATTGGTGGTTTTTTTTTCTTAAACTCCACAAAGATTTCCTCATATCGTCTGTATTTCTTTTTACTTTTGTTATCATCACTACTTTTGATTGACTCTTGTTTTTTTCTATGATGTTTACTAACTATTCACTAGAAGTTTCAAGTTTATGGCTGGAAAATTCCAGCTTCCTACCCTTACATTTGTAAGTTGCATTTTTTGGCAAGTCATGTTCATATTCCTTATTTTTTTACTTTTCATCGTTATGTATATTAACTAACTGAATAACATTTAATTACTCATAAGCCTTTAGAATTCGTTCATTATATTTGTTAACTTTTCTCAATTCAGACATTAACTCTTTAACAATTCTTTGTAGTTCAAATTTATTATCTTGACTGTCGTTTAAGTCTACCCAAATTTCCTCATCCCTTAAGTTTTCCTCTTCATGATTTAAAGTATTTTCTAGGTAACGTTCTTCTTCTACATACATCTCAGCATCTTCCATGTTTCCTGCAAAATATAGTTATTCTTCTCTTTGTTGTTTGTAAGAGAATTAAACCAACTTAAAGTAGAAGTTAGTTTTATGTTTTCTTTGATAGTTCTTGTGTTGAGCTGGTTCAGGCCTAGTGTTGTAATGATTCTCTGATACCATTATGTAACACACCTAAAAATTGTAAATAAAAAAAATTCTTGCATGCATTACTTCTATAATTACTTGGCATATTTCTATGTCTTACTTCTGTTATTTTTAATATATTTGTCTTGTTAGTTACGAAAGGTTCTGTTGATTATTACAATGGATAGCTCCTTCTGGAAACTACAGCCATGTCTACACAGGTGATCTACTTTATTTATACATGTTCTTTATTATTTTATCTTTATATTATGTTGAACCTAGCGTAAGGCATGGGAGACTGATCATGGTCTTGACCCCAACCCGTGATTTGCATTATACTTTTGAAGGCTCGGGCCTTACCATAGTTTATATTATGGTGTGTAAATACATTCCCTTAAGTGTGGGAAGCTTAGGGTTTGTACAATCTATGGTTCCCCTATATGGTGACATATTATTATTAATAAAAAGTGAGGGTTTAAAAATTACTCTACAGTGGCATGATCGTACATGATTTTTCCTTATGCATTTCTTGATGGTCCTTGATGTTCATGTTGTAAATACTATATCATATGGTTTTAAAATGATTTAAAGTTTACAAAGCATAAACCCAACTATGCTTTAAATATATTTTTAATGTGTTTTAAGGCATAATACTATGCGATGATTGTAAATATTTCGATGGCCTTGGTCTAACCTAGCACTAAGGTGATAGAATGATTCAGTGATAATTTTATTATATAAAGACTATGGTTATAGTGGAAATGGGTTTGGACTTTGGAATAACAGCGAAGGAATTATATTCCAGTCCTATCACCACGAATGTTTAGTGCATACACCATTGTTCATGTCATAAGATTTAAATTTTGAGTTTTTAATATAGCCATGGTTGTGTGTGTGTGTGTGTGTGTGTGTGTGTGTGTGTATGGCAATGTTTTCATAGGGTAATATATAGTTTGGTGCTATTATTCACGTTCTGTGGTTTGAAGGTAGGAAATGATTAGGGTTGTAATGATGTTTTTCTTGGGATTTATTATGCTACTTGGTTGACTTAAATAACTGTCCTGGATGCGAGTTGACAACGTAGCCGGTCTCTGAGTTGGAATGATAATTTGATCTCTACCCTACACTTGGATGGTGAGATCAAATGGTCTTGTAGGGTTTGTTGGGCTCTAGGATTGTCTTTCATAGTGATGTTATTTATACTAATTTCCCATCCTATCTATCATAATTTAATACATCTATGTTCAATAAGGCTATGTTTTACTTTTTTTTATTAATTAAATCTCGTAAATGTAAAGTGAGCCTAAGTTTGTTATTTTTAATGTATTAAATGCAATATTCTGCAAATGACCTCTCATTCAGCCCTTCTGTCGGTCTCGAGTTCTACATTGGATTTGATAATATGTTTCTTATTGGTTTAAATAGCTTGACTTACTTTGTTAGCAAATTGATATATCTTTGCTTCTTTGTTCTCACTAAAACCTGTCATACATGCATACACAAATTAAAATCATAAGGTTGATAATAAGCTTTTGCATTATCCAAATGAATAAATACAACTAAAAGCATTATTGCAATTATTATTTATAAATAAAAGTTAAATCACAAAATAATATTTTTAAACAAAACTTTCATACAAACATGTTGAATAAAAATGGATTATTAATTCTTAAATAAATTACCATTTTATATAAGTATACGTCTTTTAACATTCACGAACCATATGGTGGAAAGCCCTCACATCTTAAGTTTTAATATATATGAATGTTTTAATTGTATGCAGGTGCCTTATTTTCAAACAGACCATGTGGTGATATCATGCAAGGTAGATCGCATAAAGATTGAAGGAGAGAACGTTTAACAAATGATGGATCAATATAAGCAACAAACTCATAAATGGATGGTGATTCAGCTAATAGAACTCAAGCACCTAGTCGTCAATGTGGGCAACAAACCAGCAGAAATTTCACTTAGAATCCAGATTTGTGAACTAATTTTCTTTATGGTTCATTCGGACGCTCATCCAGATGCCCATTCGACAAGGTGTTATTAACAGACATTAGAATTTTGGGCTAGATTTGCGAGCAAACAAAGACGAAACGAAAAATTCTGGCACATGGTTTATGTGTGGACTAGTCCCATTTAGATCCTTTGTAGGCATTTTGCAAAAATTCAAAGCCATTTGGGAGTAATGTGTAGTTCCTTGAAATGGATTTGCCTAGAAAACGTCAAAACATGGTTGGTTATTTTTCTGAGTTTGTTCCTTTTTTAATGGAGTCGTTTCTCAACATTGAAGACCCTCTATTTTTAGAGAGGGGTGGTGTACCTACTCTCCCTTGTAATCATTATATAAATACCTCTTTGATTTTGAAGAAGGGGGTATAAAAATGTTTTGTAAACTTTGCTTTAGTTTAATAAAAAGTCTTTGTTTCAGTTGTTCATGAGTATTTCCATGCTTTGTTGGTGACTGATCTGAGTTAGACACAACCCCTGATTCTAAGAAGGGCCCCTCAACAACCATAGTTTTTTCATTGTGTATATTTCGTTATTTTTCTTCATTTGTAGATAAGTAATTCTGATTTCCATTGTGTATAATTTTGTTTTCTTGTAGGTGATGGTTAATTGTTCATAAACTATAATTTTTGTTGTTTATATGTAATTTAAATTTCCATCATTTCAATGATCAGTCATGCATAGTTTCTTTTAGCTTGCCTTTCTGTTTTTCCATTGCAATTAGATAGAATTTAATTAGTTCAGTATTTCAAGTTCAATTTGTAATCAAAATTAGTTCTGTTATTTTTTTCTGTAGCTGTAGATTAGTTACATTTACATTTCAGCCTTGTCTTGTCATGCAATAGACATAGTTTGTTTCCTTAGATAATGATTAGTATAGATGGATTTTTGTTATTTCAGCTTTTTAACAGTCCATTTACTGCTTTTTTGCATTGTAGGGTCATATGCATTAACCATCTGGCATCAAGATCATTCAGTCTGTTCGTTTCCTTAATTTACAATGTTTTTCTCCATCCGGACTATCATTCGAACTGTCTGTTCATAGTGTCATTCAGACCATCATTCATCCTTTAATATTTTCTGTTATGTTTTATGCTTGTTTGAAGTTCAATTTTCTTAGTTTTTGAATTGCGTTGTCCTGTAGTTAACCAACATTCGTATATGTAGTTGACACATTGTTTTGAATGGCATAATGTTTTGCTTAAGCTTCATATTGATTTTTTAGTTATTCCTCATCTTTTAGCTTGCCTTAGTTTTTCTTTCTAGCTGTACTTTGATCTGTAGTTAATAATTTATATATGATTTCATAGTTTGTTACTATTCTAAAACTTGTTGATTCCATCTTTAATCCAGTGTAGACTTGCTTTTTGAAGAATAGTTTAATTAGATTGCTTTCTTGTAATTACCTAGAATGATTTAGTTCATAGTTTGATTTCCTTTTGAGGTAGATTAAAAAATATTCTGTTTTTGTTTTGTTTACAAACCAAGTTCATTTCCAGCCATTTGAATATGCTTAGGTTTACTAAGGCCTACTTGAACTCCAAGTTTAGTTTGCTTTGATTAGTCTATTGTTTTGCAATGCATTATTTACACTTGGCCTTTAGAATAGTGTTTTTTCTTTGCTCTTGTGAATTCGTACTTAATTAATTAGATTAAATTACATAAATGGAAGTAGTTAGTTTGCTTGCATAGAAATAACATAGTTTTATTATTCAAAGTAATTAGTTTACAAGTTACATAGATTAGATCCTTAGTAGTCAACTGCAATTGAATTCTTAGATAGATCTTTCATCCTACACAAATAGGATAGATTTCCAATTCATAGAATAGATTCATAGTTTGCTTAAAGTGATTTTTTGATCCGTAGGATCTCAACTTTAGTGCATTACGAGTTTGTTGTAAAAGAATGCGTGCAACAGGTTACTTAAAGGAACAGTATTAATAGAAATTAAATGCTCAGAATAGGAATGAAAAACAAGACTGATAAACAGATGCCAAGAAGAAAACACAGAACCAGAGTCACAAACAGAAGTTGATAACGGAGTTCACCCCCTCCACTGGGCTACGTCTTCGGGTCCCTCTCCAATAGGAACCGATCCAATTAATCCCTCAAAGTGGTACAAATGGTTCTGGACTAATCACAGAAACTGGACATTAACAGTAAAGTCTTCAAGACCTCCTCTCTGAAAGTTACAAAAACTGGACTTCAACAGACAAAAGAAGCCAAGTTATAACTGAGGATAGTTGACTTCAAAAGCATGTGGATAGTTTTACAGCAAACTCTCCAAGCCTGTGTTCTCAATGAACTGAGTCCCCCCTTCTGGGCGCCAGCTTCTCTTATTTAAGCCTCATTTTTGCCGTTACAAATGAGCCGAAGCGCCAAAGAGAATGCGACTGTTCACATCCCCTGCCAAATGCCAACTCATCATCATAGCAGGTTGTTCATCTCCTTATCGATGTTACAATCATATGGTAAAAGCTGAACCAAAGAACCAAAAACGTTTCCAATGCGTCTGTTCCATTCCCTAAAACGTGGCATCCAGACTGTGTACCAAACTGCAAAACCGTTTTGAAAATGTCCCCACGTGAACGCATTGTTGAGTATTTGAATCGAAAGCTTTAGTCATCTATTCTTCCGTTGTTGTGGAAGAGTGATACGCAACAGGCTCCAACGGGCTCAATCGGCGGTCATTTGGTTTTCGAGTCAGAATGCATGTTACTTTGGTTTCTGCAGTTGCGGACGGTCAGATGGTAAAGTCTCTCGATTTGAATTTTCAAACCGTAAGTCTTGAGCTTCCGCCGTTGCGTCTGTCGGAAGCGTTCTCCTTTATCTATCCACCGTTGTGGCTCCTGAATCGCTCCGACTTCCAATCCGTCCGACGTCCGTTAAGCTTCCTCCGCTGCGGAAGGGAGAAAAGAGTGTGAGCCCCGACGTTGTGGAAAGGGAAATGCTTCCGATCCTCGACGTTGCGGAAGAGGAAAGGCTTCCGAGCCCCGCCGTTGTGGAAGAAGATGCTCTTCCCACCTCCGATCTGCGTGGCTACTTGGTGTATCCGTTGTCTAATTTTCTTCACGCACGGCTTCTATGAACCATGTACCATATTGGATCTTTATAGAGGAATAATCCGTCGGATCAATCCTCCCCATTGGAGAGCTTTTGGACCACCAAAAGCCTGAATTATTCTGAAAGTAAGTGAGGGTAAATTTCCCTCACTTTACCAACCTCCATCCATCTTGCTTTGCTAGGATGCATTCCTTTCAGCCCCACTCAAAGGTACTCAGCATTCCCCCTTCATCAAGTCCTTACATTTTTGTCAAGAATAACATCATCCTGCAACTCTTTCATATATTCAGGTTCCAAATCATCAATTGAAGGAATCTGTATGTTAATTTCCTCATCCATGATCATAGGAGGCTCATACAATTTAAGATTCTCAACTTTGATAACTGAATAAATTTGCATGTATGGAGGTAAATTCAAGTGAAAAGCATTAGTACCGATCTTTTCCAAGATCTCAAAAGGACCATACCTGATAGGTTTAAGCTTTTTACCTTCACCTTTCATCCTTTCTTTGGTGATATGTAACCAAACTCTGTCACCAACCTAAAATTGATGATCAATTCGATGCTTGTCATGCCTGGCTTTGTACTTGGCCTGGCTCTTCTCCAACTATTCTTGAACTGCCTGCTGCACCGCTTGGATTCTCTGAATGAACCTTAGAGCTTTATCTGCATCATTATTTCCATCCACTGCATCTTTGCTAAACGAGAAGTCCAGCGGTGTTTTCGGCAGATAACCAAAACAAGCTTCAAAAGGAGATCTTTTTGTGGAAGAATGAACTGCATGATTGTAAGCATGTTGTATATACTGTAACTGCTCATCCCAAAGTTTAGGATGTTTACTACAATATCCTCTAAGCAGCTGAACCACTGTCCTGTTCACTACCTCTGTTTTCCCATCGGTCTGTGGATGAAAAGCTATACTTTTCTTAAGTTTGGTATCCATAATCTCCCATAAAGTTGACCAGAATTTTCCCAAGAACCAGGAATCTCTATCAGATACAATAGACATGGGTAGCCCAAAATGTACCCAAACATTTTGATAGAATAAATGAGTTGTTTGTTCAGCAGTGATCTGCTTGTTACATGGCATTAAGATACACATTTTGTTGAACCTATCCACAACAACATATAGGTAATCATGCCCTTTTCTAGACATAGGTAGTCCTCCTACAAAGTCCATAGAAATTCTTTCCCAACGATGAGAAGAAACTGGAAGAGGAGTGTACAAACCCAATTTCCTATTGCTAGGCTTACTTGTTGCACACATAACACAACCTCTTATATATTTAACTACAGTTTCTTGCATTTGAGGCCAATAACAATGATTCTGCAATACAGACAATGTTTTACTTACTCCAAAATGTCCTGTAATTAATGAACTATGTGCCTCTCGGATCACATGCGCTCTTTATTTCTCTGGAATACAGAGTTTACCAAGATGATACAAGATTTGTTCATGCACAAAATAGTTCTCTTCATGTTTACCATGTATTAATGATGCATATACTTTCTTAAAATCTTTATCTTCTGCATACTGTTCAATATAACTTTGATGTGTTAGTGAACTGTTCTGAAGAATGATTGAAGCATTTGTAGGTGGCCTTGATAACATGTCTGCTACTTTATTATGAATTCCCTTTTTGTACTTGATTAAGAGATGAAACTATTGTAAGAACCCCATCCATCTTAAATGCCTACTTTGTTGTATTTTAGTTTGAGATTGTAAATATTGAAGTGGCTGATGATCAGTATGTATGACTATCTCTTTTCCCATGATATAATGTTTCCACTTCTTCATACTCTGTACTAAAGCATACAACTCTTTGTCATAGGTCGAATAGTTACTTACCGCAGTAGAGAATGTTTCTAAATGGTAACAGACTGGCTTCCTTCCTTGCATCAAAACTGCACCCATGGCAAACCCGCTGGCATCGGTTTCGATCTCAAATGGCTGCTGCAAATCTAGAAATGTCAGAACTGGTGCTGTGCTAATCTTTTCCTTCAAAGTATCGAAGACTCTCTGATGCTTGCCTCCCCACTGGAAAATTTCTTTAATGCTTGTTAACGCATGTAATGGAGCAGCAATGGAAGAAAACCCAGAAATGAATTTCCTCCAATACTGAACCACACCCGAAAAACTTCTGATTTCAGTAACAGTGTTAGGCCGTGGCCAGTTTACAATGACAGCAACCTTGGCTGGGTCCACTTGCAGGTGGCCTCCCCCAATAATATGGCCTAGATATACTAACGAAGTTTTAGCAAATTCACATTTAGACATTTTTACATAAAGCTTTTCCTTTCTTAGTACATCTAAAATTTTCTTCACATGTACAACATGCTCTTCCCAAGTTTTGCTAAACACTAGGATATCATCTAGATATACAATTACAAAATCATCAATGAATGAACGAAAGACATCATTCATGACCCGCATGAAAGTAGCAGGAGAGTTACATAGCCCGAAAGGAATTACAAGCCATTCATACAAACCTTGTTTCCTTTTAAAAGCTGTTTTCCAAGCATCATGCTCAGCAACACAGATTTGATGATACCCACTACGCATATCCAATTTTGTAAAGTAAGTTGCATGTTTCAACTGATCAAGCAAATCATCAATACGAGGAAGAGGATATCTGTTTTTAATGGTGATTTCGTTAAGGGCCCTGTAGTCGATACACATCCTCCACGACCCATCCTTCTTTGGAACCAAGACTATAGGAGAGTCGCAAGGAGATGTGCTGGGCCGGATGACCCCCTTCGCAATCAGCTCCTGAACCTGCTTCTTGATTTCCTTGTTCTGCATTATAGACATCCGGTACATGGCTATGTTCGGGAGTGGCACATCCTGCTGCAAATGTATCTCATGCTGAATCTCTCTCTTTGGTGGTAACCCCTTCAGATATTGAAACAAATCATCATACTCAGAAATGATGTCAATCAGTTCAGATTTATGCTTAGGGTCACATTCTTCAAAAGAGTTAGAGAATTCATCATTTTTCATCTTAACCATCATCAACACAAAATTGTTACTAGCATTTACCAATCTCTTCATTTGTCCTGCAGAGACTATTTCTAGATTGGTTTTTATCTTATGTGCTCATACAATATATTCCATACCTTCTTTAAAAAGATGATACTTATTTTGCTCTCTATAAAAGACTGCTTTCCGGTCATACAAATATGGACTCCCAAGTACAATTCCACAAATGTCAAGTGGTACTACATCCAATTCTACCTCATCCCTAAACCTTTCAGTAATTGCAAATTTTAATACACATTTCCTTGTAACTTGCAATCGTGTATCATTAGTCACCCAACCTAGAGGATAGGGCTTTTCATGAGGCACAGTAACTAAATGAAATTTCTTAACCACTTCTTCTAATATCAGATTTACTTGTGAACCACTATCAAACAATGTATCAATCTTTGTGTGATTTGCAATGACACAAACATGAAACAATGCACTTCTATCTTTATCATTTTGCTTAGAAATAGATGGCAGACTTGTACTTGCACTAGAACTTGGTTTTGCATCAATTAGAAGTGAGATACTGTTATCCTTACCTTGGATTCCGACAGCTGTAACTTTTGTTTCATCACCTCAGTCGGATCCCAAGTCTTGAATAACTGTTGCAGTAGCTTTTGCTTTTCCTTTGTCTTTGTTTCCTCCGTACTTCTTTGGCCTTAACTCCGGATGAAGTTTCCAACACTTAGAGACATCATGTCCCTTCTGACAATGCGAACATGTAGGCTTTTCACCCTCTTTCTTAACAGTAGCCATCTTATTTTTCCCCTTATCTTGACCTTTCGATTTGCTGTCAAATTTAAATGACTTCTTCACAAAAGTATCATTAGCATGCTTACCCCTGGCTTCTAAATGGCTAGCTTGAACACATACATCATCCAAATTACTGGGATTAAACATTAACAAAGTATGTTTCAAATAATAATGCATGCCACCAATGTACTTAAGAAGAGTTTCTTGTGTATCTAATGAAACATTCAATGCAATATCCCTCTTTCTGAATTCATGAGTATAATCTTGAATGTTTTGTCCTTTAGCTTATCTAAACATTTACCAATTCATGGTTAATTGTTGCATGTGACCTAAAGGATAAAATTGCTTTCTTAATACTTCAATGAATTCATTCCAAACTGAAATAATTTTACCATTCTTTCGAAGATCTTGCTGAATCTTGCTCTCCCACCAAGTAAGAGCCATTCCACTCATCCTCAAAGTGGCCAATTGAATCCTGGAAGGGTCATCATTAATGCCCTGCACCCTACAATATACTTCAAGCTGCTTGATCCAATTGTCTGATTTTTCAGCATCTACATCTCCATTATAAATAGGTAATTCAAATTTTACATCCAATTTGAAATAAGGCATATTAGGACTTGCATTATTTGAATGGGAAGTGTGAAAAGAAGAAAAAGTCTGTTTAGTATCAGGAGGATCACCATCACCTCCTACTCCTTTACCATTTTCTTCCAGCTTCACTTCTGCATCTCTGGATGAAGATCCTTCTTCTTTCTTCTTCCTTTCTGCTCGTTCATCGAGTAGAATTTCCATTATGGCTTTCATGCTCATAAAAGCCTCCAGAAACTCAGTTTCAAAAATGACAGGTTTTTCCCGTTCAGTATGTCCTTCTTCTTCCCCTCGTGGAGAAGACAAGGTTCTTGAGAATGTTCTCCTGGAGCCAATCTCAAGATCTCCTTCAACTAATTCTCCTTCACCAACCTGTAACTTGGACCTGGTAAGCATTCACAAACTTGCACAACAGTCAACTAGCTCTGATACCAAAATATGATCTATAGGATCTCAACTTTAGTGCATTAAGATTTTGTTGTAAAAGAATGTGTGCAACAAGTTACTTAAAGGAACAGCATTAACAGAAATTAAATGCTCAGAATAGGAATGAAAAACAAGACTAATAAACAGATGCCAAGCAAAAAACACAGAACCAGAGTCACAAATAGAAGTTGATAACGGAGTTCACCCCCTCCACTGGGCTACGTCTCTGGGTCCCTCTCCAATAGGAACCGATAAAATTAATCTCTCAAAGTGGTACAAATGGTTCTGGACTAATCACAGAAACTGGACATTAACAGTAAAGTCTTCAAGACCTCCTCTCTGAAAGTTACAAAAACTGGACTTCAACAAACAAAAGAAGCCAAGTTATAACTAAGGATAGTCGACTTCAAAAGCATGTGGATAGTTTTACAGCAAACTCTCCAGGCCTGCATTCTCAATGAAATGAGTCCCCCCTTCTGGGCGCCAGCTTCTCTTATTTATGCCTCATTTTCGATCTTACAAATGAGCCGAAGTGCCAAAGAGAATGCGACTGTTCACATCCCCTGCCAAATGCCAACTTGTCATCATAGCAGGCTGTTCATCTCCTTATCGACGTTACAATCATATGGTAAAAGTTGAACCAAAGAAACAAAAAAGTTACCAATGCATCTGTTCCATTCCCTGAAACGCAGCATCCAGACTGTGTACCAAATTGCAAAACCATTTTGAAAATTTCCTCGCATGAACGCATTGCTGAGTATTTGAATTGAAGTTTTAGTCATCTGTTCTTCCACCGTTGCGGAAGAGTGATACGCAACAGGCGCCAATGGGCTCAATCGGCGGTCATTTGGTTTTCGAGTCGGAACGCATGTTACTTTGGTTTCCGCAGTTGCGGACGGTCAAACGGTAAAGTCTCCCGATTTGACTTTTCAAACCGTAAGTCTTGAGCTTCCGCCATTGTGGCTGCCAGAAGCGTTCTCCTAGTATCTATCCGCCATTGTGGCTCTCGAATCGCTCTGAATTCCGATTCGTCCGACGTCTGTTAAGCTTCCACCGTTGCGGAAGGGAGAAAAGAGTGTGAGCCCCAACATTGCGGAAAGGGAAATGCTTCTGATCCCCGATGTTGTGGAAGAGGAAAGGATTCTGAGCCCCGTTGTTGCAAAAGAAGATGCTCTTCCCACCTTCGATCTGTGTAGCTACTTGGTGTATCCGTCGTCTGATTTTCTTCATGCGCAGCTTCTATGAACCATGTACCATATTGGATCTTTACAGAGGAATAATGTGCCGGATCATTTTTCTTCCATTAGTTAGTTGTTTTTAGGCCAAGCATTGCTTTCCTAGAATAGTAGTTTCTTTTATTGCAATTAGGCTAGGGTAGTTTAAGCCCTCAGTTCTTCACATATAGTGTTTGCATCTCACAAGCTACCTTCCTTGGTTGAAAATTAAGTGTTGAATTAGATAGTGCATATTTTAGCCAACATTTTGGCGTCGTTGCCGTGGAGGTGCTAAAGGGATTGGATTCTAGGTAGATAGGGGTAGATAGGTTTCCTTTACATTACACAGCAAGGGGGAGGGGGTAACAGTAAAACGAGAGATAAAAGCATGTGCATTCACTATAGTGGGGTGCCCCAAAGCCCTGTTGTTCTATTTTTCACACAAGTGTGTTTACTTCACAAAGTTTGATTTATTTCCCTCGAGTGTACTTTTCTTTCTGAAACAGTAGATCTAGTTTACTTTCCCATAGTTCAGTGTACTTTTCTTTTTGCAAACGTAGATAGTTTATTTTTCCATAGTTTAATTTCATGCACATATGCTTTTATTATGAAAATTTAGGTAGTTTACCTTTTTACAATTTACTCTTATGCAAGTGTGGTTTTCTTTCTGTATGAGTGTGTTTACTTTCCACAAGTTAATTTCATGTAGGTGTTTTAGTTTTTTTTGTTTAAATCATAAATTTTTTTAGGAGTATATAGTTTCTAAAAAATACATAAATTTTTCTGGGTGTTGTAAGAACCCCAAAGACTAATCCTTGTGTGAAGTAGGACCTATCAACCAACCAATTGGATTTAAAGATGGTCATTAGTATGAGAGAAATTTCTCAACTCTTGGCAATAGCAGGGATCTCGATCTCTACCTCTCAAGAAGAGAAGCTCTTGATAGCATTTGAGATCTTATCAACTGCTCCTAAAATGACAAACAGACCAAAATCCCAAGAACTACAAAAATATGTTCTTTGCGAGACTGCAAAAGAAGCTGATACATTGGGGATTACATCCGAAGGAGAGCAACCAGAAATCAAAGAGTTCTCGATACACATCACAATAGATCCATCATGTGCTCAAACAAATTCTCATCTAGAAGAAGAGGGCCTATATGACATAATGAAGGAAGGTGAGTTCCAAGACTACATCAAAAGCTGGTTCCAAGAGGTAACCCAGCCATAATACCATTCCTTCATTCAACACCTGTTGATGCAAAGAAACATTTTTTGGTTGAACTTCCACATTTAGGTAATCACAACAACAATCTTTTCATATGTGGATAAAGGTACAATTCTCATTTTGCTTCGCACTTTGTTTCATTGGAAAAGATCATAAAATTGAATAAGCATATTTTCTTTCTTCTTAGCGTAGGGAAGTATGTATATAAATAAAATGTTGCATTCTTAGTTTAGGGAATAATGCAACTTCGCTTTTTCTTGTTTCCTTTTTCAAATAAAAGAACTAAGAAGAATATAATTTCAATTACTAAACCGAAACAATTTTCCATCATTATTAATTTTCATACATGCATATTTCTAATTATACCAAGCACTCAAGGCCAACTTTAAACATCATAGGGATTTTTCATAAATTAAGGTCTAGCTAAAACCTAGAGGTCACGTACATCCTAGCTTCATTATCAGGGCATGTTATTTAAGAATCTTTACTACAGGGTAGCATAAGGGTAAATGAAATTCCTAGTTTTTGAGGGAACACTACCATAACTCTATATGAAAAGACGAATTTTGGGACTAGAGACACCTTTCACTCATTATTTTATGGATTCATCCACTTTACATTAAATCCATTAACCATGTGTATCCTTGATTCAGTAGATTCCTCTTGCAGCCTTTATTTTGGTTCCATGATAATAAAAAAGAGAAGAATAGTTGTCCTCAAACCCATGTACTATCCCACCCTGTAGCATGGTTTTCATAGTTGTTCCTCCACCACTCCTTCATAGGAAAAATTATTTGCTGAATATCTATAGGGAGTGGAAACATTGGGACAAGAGCCTCTAATAGAAAATGGGTTTAAGAGGTTGACCCACTGGGGTGCTGAACAGGCTCGCTGGAAGTAGGTATCGACCTGTGGTATGACTATGTAAACCTGACAGGGTACTGAACAGGCTCGACTGAAAGAGGGGAATCTTCCTAGGGAGGACAACTTGTTAAAAATGAGAGACAAAATGAGTCTTAAAAAGAGAAAAAAATATGAAAATGACTCTATGATCATAAATATTTTTGTGGGTCTACTGGAGGAAGGTATGCATGGTTGATCCAAAGAAAATGAACTCCATTGAATCTTCCATTTAAGAATGTAAGTTGCACTTAATACCTTGTTGTCTAATTCATACTATACCTAGGATATCACTATCCTAGAAGTGAGACCCATAAACTTAGGAGTCTAATGAACTCAAAATGCAAACTTTGTTCATAATTACTTGAATGACGATAAACCTTTGAGGAGTAGCAGGGATCACTGGTTTCCTATAGGATTTACAGATGATCTATACCCTCATGTTTTCTATTTTAATTCATTCATGGCACGAGGATGTGCCATACCCTTGTTCAGGGGGAGAGAGAGTCTCATTTTATATGGTCTTCATAAGCATGAATTATTACTAATTGGCGGAATTGTATGTATTAAGAAATCTTAAATAATATAACTTGTTGTTTTGGTCATCTCATAACATAACATTTTTTCCCTAAGTTCTAGTTTTTATGTCGTAATAAACTTGGCTTAGTTTTGCTATAAACTATTGATGATCAAATAAAGTCTTTGAATAAATGAAAGACCACTTCCAATTCATTCATGGCACGCAGATGTGCCATACCTTTGGTCTCGGGGAGTGTTGGGCTCCGGGATTGTCTTTCATAATGATGTTATTTATACGAATTTCCCATCCTATCTACCATAATTCAATACATCTGTGTTCAATAAGGCTATCTTTTACTTTGTTTTATTAATTAAATCTTGTAAATGTAAAGTGATCCTAATTCTGTTATTTTTAATGTATGAAACGCAATATTGTGCAAATGACCTTTCATTCATCCATTATGTTAGTCTCGAGTTCTGCACTGGGTTTGACAATATGTTTTTTATTGGTTTAAATAGCTTGACTTACTTTGTTAGCAAATTGATCTATATTTGCTCCTTTGTCCTCACTAAAACATGTCATACATGCATACACAAATTAAAATCATAAGGTTGATAATAATCTTTTGCATTATCCAAATGAATAGTTACCACTAAAAGAATTATTGCAATTATTATTTATAAATAAAAGTTAAAACATAAAATAATATTTTTAAACAAAACTTTTATACAAACATGTTGAATAAAAATGTATTATTCGTTCTTAAATAAATTACCATTTTATATAAGTATACGTCTTTTAACATTCATGAACCATATGGTGGAAATCCATCACATCTTAAGTTTTAATATATATGAATGTTTTAATTGTATGCAGGTGCCTTATTTTAAAATAGACCACGTGGTGATATGATGCAAGGTAGATCGCATAAAGATTGAAGGAGAGAACGTTTAACAAATGATGGATGATTCAATATAATCAACAAAATCATAAATGGGTAGTGATTTAGACAATAGAACTCAAGCACCCAGCTGTCAATGTGGCCAACAAACCAGCAGAAATTTCGCTCAAAATCCATATTTTTGAACTAATTTCTGTTACAAGTCATTCGGACACCCATTTGACAACGTGTTTTTAACAGAAATCATACTTTCGGGCTAGATTTGCAGGAAAACACATGTGAAACTAAAAATTCTGGCACATGAGTTTTGTGCGGAATAGGTCTGTTTAGGTACTCATGAGGAATTTTGCGAAAATTCAAATCCATTTGGGAGTAATGTGTGGTTCCGTGAAACAGATTTGCCCAGAAAATGTCAAAACGTGGTTGGTTGTTTTTCTGAGTTTGTTCCTATTTTAATGGAGTTGTTTCTCAGCACTGAAGACCCACTATTTTTATAGAGGGATGGTCGACCTACTCTCCCTTATAATCATTGTATAAATACCTATTTGGTTTTGAAGAAGGGGGTATAAAAACTCTTTGTAAACTTTGCTTCAGTTTAATAAAAAAATCTTTGTTTCAGCTGTTCATGAGTATTTTCATGCTTTGTTGGTGACTGATCTGAGTTAGGCACAACCCCAGATTGTTGAGAAGGGCCCCTCAACAACCAAAGGTTTTTCATTGTGTATATTTCATTATTTTTCTTCATTTGCAGATAAGTAATTGTGATTTCTAGTGTGTATAATTTTGTTTTCCTGTAGGTGATGGTTAATTGTTCATAAACTGTAATTTATATTGTTTATATGTAATTTACATTTCTAGAATTTCAATGACCGGTCATCCATAGTTTCTTTTAGCTTTCCTTTTTGCTTTTCCATTGCAATTAGATAGAATTTAATTAGTTCATTATTTCAAATTCAGTTTGTAATCAAATTTAGCTTTGTTAATTTTTCGTGTAGCTGTAGATTAGCTCCATTTACATTTCAGCCTTATCTTGTCATGCAATAGACATAGTTCATTTCCTTATATAATGATTAGTATAGATAGATTTTTGTTATTTTAGTTTTTTAACAATCCATTTATTGATTTTCTTGCATTGTAGGGTCATATGCATTAACCAGTTGGCATCAATATCATTCAGTCTGCTCGTTTCCTTAATTTACATTGTTTATCTCCATTTGGACTGTCATTCGGACTGTCTGTTCATACTGTCATTCAAACCTTCATTCAACCTTTAATATTTCTCTTTATGTTTTATGCTTGTTTGAAGTTCAGTTTTCTTAGCTTTTGAATTGTGTTATATCTTGTAGTTAACCAGCATTCGTATATGTAGTTAGAACCTTGTTTTGAATGGAATAATGTTTTGCTTAAGATTCTTATTCATTTTTTAGTTATTCCTCATCTTTTAGCTTTTCTTAGTTTTTATTTCTAGATGTACTTTGATATGTAGTTAATTCTTTATATCTAATTTCATAGTTTGTTACTGTTCTAAAACTTCTTGATTCCATCTTTAATCCAGTGTAGACTTGCTTTTTGAAGAATAGTTTAATTATATTGCTTTCTCGTAATTACCTAGAATGATTTAGTTCATAGTTTGATTTGTTTTTGAGGTAGATTAACAAATATTCTGTTTTTGTTTTGTTTACAAACCAAGTTCATTTCCAGCCATTTGAATATGCTTAGGTTTACTTAGGCCTACTTGACCTCGAAGTATAGTTTGTTTTGATTAGTCTATTGTTTTGCAACCCATTTATTTACGCTTGGTATTTAGAATAGTGTGTTTTCTTTGCTCTTGTGAATTTGTAGTTAATTAATCAGATTAAATTACATAAATGGAAGTAGTTAGTTTGCTTGCATAGAAATAACATAGTTTTATTATTCAAAGTAATTAGTTTACAAGTTACATAGCTTAGATCCTTAGTAGTCAGCTGCAATTTAATTCTTAGATAGATATTTCATCCTGCATAAATAGAATAGATTCATAGTTTGCTTAAAGTGGTTTTTCTTCCGTTAGTTAGTTGTTTTTAGGACAAGCATTGCTTTCCTATAATGGTAGTTTCTTTTATTGCAATTAGGCTAGGGTAGTTAAAGCCTTCAATTCTGCACATATAGTGTTTGCATCTCACAAGCTACCTTCACGGGTTGACAATTAAGCGTTGAATTAGATAGTGCATATTTTACCCAACAAGGTTTCGTAAAAGCTTATTTACGCTATCTTAGCTTCATTTGATAATTTTGTTTGGTTGGAGGTTAGTCGAGGGCTGAGATCTGCTCTCTAATATTATTTCTCTTGTTTTACAGTGTTAATGTATTTGGATTGGAAGTGAACTCTACTCCATTCTTACATCGTTAATGGCATTGTCTAGTTCTTCTGAGGTAATTGATTCCAAAGGCTTCCTCAACCGTCTACCTTAAAATGTCAGAGCTTGGATGAGCTTGCAAATTCTTATACCATGCACCGAGTTTGTCTCAACAGGTGAGTAAGGCTTGGTATTTATCTCTGCATTTTGAAATTTGTTTACAGCAGTTGTTTTTCCAAAATTACTGAAATGTTTTTGGTGGCTGCATGCTGCAGAGGGATAAGGGTACTCCGAAGGAGATGACCCTTGGACCTCAGTTCCAAATGGCAGGGAAAGGCTTTATCCAAGCTTTAATATATGTGCATTTGATTTGTTTTAACCTTTTAACCATAGCATTGACTGTAACTTGCAAAAATGTGCAGGATGAAGGCGTTGGAGAGGGAGGCGACAGGGTCACCTCCTCCTAGGCCCACATTTCCAAATTCCTAGGTAAGGTATCCCTGGTTTAATTTTTTTTCTTTCAATTTATTTAAAGGTTGTGACCCATGCTGACCCAACCAAGTCTTGGTTGTAGGTTATTTTGGGTAGTGGTCATGAGGTTCCAAAGGGTAGCCTCATCAAATTAAAGATAAGTGTTTTTTTTCAGTTTTAAAATTCGTAATTGGTTTTATCAAACCCTTCTTGAGTCCGTGTCAACTCTTTTGACATTATCATGTCACTGTAATGTAATGTAACGTTTAGGTTTTTACCCTGGTAGGGTTTGGGTTCCCTTAACGGGTCTTATTCCTATATTGTTTAATGTTTATGATTTAATTTACTATGGAAGCCATCGGAGATGGTCTTACAACCACTCTTTAATATTGTCTGTGTGTGTCTATGTTGATTTAAAAGAGATACATGACGTCTTAGACTGTGTAAATTCCATTATCCTTTTATATTTCCTATATATATAAATACATATTGTTTGTGTTGACCAACTGGTTGCCATCGTTGATGGTATTACGGCCGTGAGGACAGTGGTTATTAAATGAAATGTTGTTTGTTAGATAAAAAGTGTGGTAACAAATCTCGTCTATATCATAGATGTAAATTTTGTGTAAATCAATGGTAGCCATAAATGTGCTTACGACCATCTTATACATGTTTGTAATTCTTTGTAATATTTATTACACCCCATAGGGTCTGTGAATTTTTAAAACATGAATCATCGTTTGTAATGTGGTGGCAGCCATTTGACAACCATAATAATTAATTGTTGCAATCTGTAATATAGTTTGATGGTTATATCTGCGATTCTATTTGCATTTGGTTTAGCTTTGTTTATCAGCACACTGTAATTTAATTAGTTTCCTTTAAAAGATTCGGTCTCACAATATCTGTAGTGTATTTTAAATCCTGAGTAGACTTGATCGAGGCTCCTCCTCAGTATAAATTTGGGGCAGCCACATTGTGGACTTAGGACCCTATAATTATGGCGCTTGTTGCTTTATTTAAATACAAACCATATGATCTGTAATATCTTAACTGAAGTTAAGATCTTTATGTGTTAAGTCTCAGATGTCGATGATAGCAATACCAATTTTGTGACTAAGCTTTCAATGCCATGAATGTAGTTGTGAAAGCTAGCATATCAGACAGTAAAAGATTTGATTTTTTTCCTTATTATCTTGCACATGATTTATGGATGTTTAATGAAATAAGATCTTCGATAAGTATGTTTGTTTTCACTAAAACTAGAATGAACATTGATTTCATAGTTGTATTATTATAAAATTATGATTTATTTTATCATAGGACTCTTAAGTAATTACCTTAAAGAGATTCAATTCCACGGCCTCTGTAATCCTACTAAGTGGATTAAGGGATCTGTTTAGAAGTTAATTTGATTATTTCTATATATTTAAACATATGATAGCATCATTTTATTTTCAGACTTAGTTATGTAAACCTTGTTTGGTTTTACTAATTTAATTTAGATCCTAGGAGTTGTATAATGTTAATATTATTTAGGTATGATCCATTCACATATATATTTAAAAATACATATCTATACTATGAACAAGGATTAGAGATTCAGTCGACATTTAATTTTGTAAATACAAACTAAGGAAAGATTTAGGAAAAATCAATACAACAGGAAATATATCGTTAAATGTAGGAATACATGATACAATTTATAAATAGATGATTTCAAATACATTATGTGCAGAATTCACATTTCGACAAGAGTTAGAATTCTAAACATTCCTCATAGAAACATTAGGCTAACTGATACATACTAGTTTCTACATTAATCTTCTTCAGATCTAGAATTCAGAACACATTATGCAAAAATATAAACACAAATTATGAACCTGGAACCAACGTTGGGAAAACAAAAGTGGAGAATCTATTCCTCCCAACCAACTCCCATAGCAGCCAAGTTACTTGCTCTAGAACCCTTGAGCCTATTCCCTAAACCACAAGAGAAAAATACTTTAATGCACCATCTCTTGCACTCACATATTTTAATCCTCGTCCAATGCTAGCCTCCTGCCACTCATTGACATACTAATATATAGTATTTTTCCTAGGACTTGGTCATTTACGAGCCTCCTGCTCTTTAGCACTCAACTAGGAGTTGTGACCTGATTTTTGGGGATGATGCCTCCTGCATATTGAGTTCTCACTTGGTGCCTTATTCCATGTGTCTTTTCCTCTTGTGGGTCAGTAAACACTCTTTAACAGCTATATCCACTTTTTTCCCCCTTCAGCATATTTTATTAAATAAAAAAGTTTTATTACAAAATGTTTTATTCTTGACTTTTCTGTCAAAAATAATAAAATAATAAAAATATTATTCAAATTATTTTTCCATTAGGTTAATAATAAATTTTTAATCCAAGGGGTTTTATAGAGCGCCCATATAGGACATGGCGACAATGCAGACAAGGACCATGATGGAGCGCATGCATGTAGGAGAAGTGGGGACGTTGAACCAAAGCACCCATAGAAGGAGCACCCCGCGCCATGACCGACAAAGAGCGCATGGACCAAGTGGTTAGGTGGAGGGCCCAAACGGTTGTGCGGCAGACCAAAACAGTTGATGTCGATGAGGAGGATTGGATTGATTGCGAAGCAAATGCACGCCCACCCTAACGACAGATATAAAAGGTAGAAGGAATTTTGTTGGAAGGCATCGAAGTGGGAGATAAAAAAACCTAGTGAAGTTGTCAAGTGACTTGGGAGGCACTCCAGTTAGTGAATTGCAACACAGAAGTAGTTCAACCAAACACTCATAAAACAAAGTCTAGGATTGTGAAGGACGTTGGACCACCTTACACCAATTCTCCAGAAGAGAGTCCATGATAGTTCGAAAACAACATCTGAGGGAAGCACACATCGAAAACTCTTTGGATTTGGACGCCCGTTGAGGGTTCAGATCGTCTCTTTTGTAAAGTTGTAAATTGGTGAGGACTCACTGGGTAGCTCCCACCGCAAGATATTCTTCTCTGGAAACTCCACTTGTTGTAATATTGTGATTTATATAAATTACAAATGGTTTTTGTTGGTTTTGAAACCCCACCTTTCATACTTGTGATTATGTGCTTATTGTGATTCTTAACAAATTTGGATAACTCTAGAGGCTCAGCTAAAACCCTAACTAACGAAACAATGAATGAATGCAAGTGTTAGATCCAGAAAGATTCCACATGTCTTAGGCATAGTTTGCTAATGACTTGAACTGGCCTTTCCCTCAAGGCGTTCCTAGGTAGTGTCACACACCCCAACTAGTCACCTAGTTGACAAAGGTGCCGTAGGATTGTGACAGGTGAGATTAGAGCATTCACAACCTAGAGTTAGTGAAATAAGTTCTCTTCACCATTGCTTGTGAAGCGGGTGGCATCAGAGCATTTGTAGCATGGGGTTTAGCCAAGGAAGCACTACTCGTGAAGTAAGCAAAGTAGTCACAACATAGGAGTTGTGTTGCACAACAGGTGATCATAGAAAAGCATCCACAAAAATCATCAAGATAACACTTGGTGGAAATTGTGGTTGCACAATAGGAAAACACCAAGGCATGGATGACAATTGATTGTAGTGACCGAGAGAATGATTGCAAGAAAAGATAGAACCAAGGAAGGGAGGAATCCATTCACTCCTAAGAAGTTCTTTCGTGCAAAGAAGAAAGAGATTAATAAACGTTTTGAAAAATCAAAGATTCTACGTTATTATTTTTAAAAGTAGGGACACTTTGCATGGGATTTTCATGTGAGGAAAAGAAAACAAGGAATAATTTATGCTTCTACCGTTGTAGAAGAAACTTCCAAAGAAGATGCACCCTAAGAGAAAGAGATAAGGACGAAGTATTACATCATCTCTTATTTTTTCTGATCTATCATCACGGGAGAATATACATGGTTGATTGATAGTGGTGATTCCAAGCACATGTCAAGATTCAAGGGTGCAATCTCCTACCTAAAAGAGAAATAGTTTGCATGCATGGTAGAATTGGGAGACAATTCCACATACTCAATCCAAGGAGTTGGATCCACATCCTTCCAGCTAAGTTTGGGAGATGCACTACAAGTGGAGGACATCCTTTATTTCATGTATTGAAGAAGAAACTACTATTTCTTTCTATCCTTGAAGATAAAGGCTTCTGAGTTATGTTCATGGAGAATCAAGCATACTTGTGGCTGAAGAACCGAAACATTGATATTGTTGTTGCTATTGGAGTTCAAGAAGGAGGAATTTCCAAGGTCCCATGAAATATTATTTCATCCACGACACATCATACTATTATTCCATGGAAGTTGTGGCATAGGAGGCTTGGACACCTCCACTTCAGAGAACTCCTCGGTTTGCAGCGAATGGTGAAAGGTATGCTTACTAGTTTTGATTTTGTACATGATGTTGTTTTTCAGGGTTGTGCTTTACGAAATAATGTTAAAAAGTTTAGTTTCCTAGCAGAAGTACTAGATCTAAAGGCATCTTAGATTTAGTGCACTCATATGTGTCTAGACCCATGTCTTCCCCTTCCCTCAGTGGCCATATTTAATATGTATTATGCATTAATGTTTTTTCCCATAAGGCCTAGGTTTACTTCATGAAAGCCAAAAGTGAAACCTTCAGTAAATTTCAAGAATATTAAGCGTTATTTGAGATTAAGACAAGTATGCATATCCATACCCTATGGTCTAATAATGGTGGAGAATTTGAATCAAGCGATTTTAATGAGTTTTGTAGTGATGTAGGGATATGTGGAAAAATAATAGTTCCTTACAACCCACAACATAATGGGATTACAGAGAGAGAGAATAGAACTATTTGTGAGGATGAAAAATCCATGTTACATTATCAAGATCTATCTTCTTATCTCTAGGAAAGGCCATTAATATAGAAGTGTGCATACATAACATAAGTTTTCATGCATTTCTTGATGATAAAATACCTGAATAGGTGTTCGCTGGTGAGAAATCAAACATTGCACAGCTTCAGATATTTGGATGTCCTATGTATATTTAGATACCAAAATAAAAAAGAACCATGATGGAACCTTCTGGCAAGAAGGGAACTTTTGTGGGCTACACTCAGACCTTCAAAACATTCATAATATGTTTACCTGGTGAGAGCCATGAATGAGGTTAGTCAGGATGTGAATTTCCATGAGGAGGCAACAGTCAAGTGGTTAGAAGGGATTGAATGTGATCTAGAGATAGAGGAATTTGAGTCTCCTACATCAAACTTGGATATGTTAGTTTTTCATCACATTAAGCTAGCATTATGATCTTAGGATCTTTTCACTGAGAGAATAACAAGCACAGCAATAAAACATAAGCACATCATAAGAGACAAGAGACACAAAGAGTTTTTCTCTGGAAAACCATAAAGGAGAAAACCCTGCAACTTCCTCTAAGATAGAATCAGCACCAAAATAGTAAGAGATCTCCCAAAACAGCAGTAGTCTTCTGTATTCTGTCTAGTCCCAAAATTTCCTTCTTCAGTAGTGCGCCACACTTGGGAGAGCAAGTGATGTATTTCACAAGTGATAAATAGAGAGACTCTCACTCTCTATTTATATTCATCCATTCACTTGAATTGCATTTTCACATGTAGGCTCAACCTAACAATTACTACTCGAGCCTACACCTTAATTAGTGTATAATAACCCGAGTGCCCCGAAACTGTGGGGACTTACCTAATGACTTGATATGACTTGATTACATTATTAATCCTCCCAATCGGAACATCGAGGCATGACCACATGACTCAAATACATAATTATAGAAACATCCCAGAATAAACATCGGGTTACAATACATAAGATACATAGAAGAATACATTCCAAAGTTACATATACATCAACGCTGCCTCTTAACTAGGAAGGTATTCTTTCGGCACAATTTTCAGCACTGGTCTTCTTCTCTGTATCAACTGGATCATCTCGTCTTCAAGTCATCTTCGTCTTCAAGTCATCTTTGTCTTCAAGTCATCTTCAGATCTGGATCATCTCTCGATCTAGATCATCATAGAACATCATCACTGGATCTGGATCATCATCACTGGACTGGATCTGGATCATCACTCGATCTGGATCACTACTGCCGGATCATCATTACTGGATCTGGATCATCACTTGATCTGGATCAACACTGGTGCTATCTCATGATTCTTCTCATCATAGGAAGTTCTACAGATCCTTTTTCATGCTGGTTGTAGGCCTACCCTCATGTAGGTCTTCATCCAGCACTTATATATGACCTGCTCGTCAGAGACGCACGCCCAGCACTCACATCTGATCATGTAGTAAACTACAATCCCATTAGAAAGGCCCAGCACTCACATTCACCAGCATGATAGGACACACCTACTATCATCTGTGAAATGGCTCAGCACTTACAACCACCAGCATGATAGGACACACCTACTATCATCTGTGGAAAGGCACAGCGCTCACATCCACCAGCATGGTAAGACACACCTACTACCATCTGTGGAAAGCCTCAGCACTTACAATCACCAGCATGGTAGGACACACCTACTACCATCTGTGAAAAGGCTCTGCACTTACAATCACCAGCATGGTAGGACACACCTACTACCATCTATGAAAAGGCACTGCACTTACAGTCACCAGCATGATAGGACACGCCTACTATCATCTGTGAAATGGAACAGCACTTACAATCACCAGCATGATAGGACACACCTACTATCATCTGTGACAAGCCTCAGCACTTACATCCATCCAGGTGGGAACACATCCTGCTCACAATGATGGAAGGGAATGCACTCATATCTGATCATGAGGGGAACACATCCCAACAATCATATCAGAATGGCCCCCATTCCTCCTCGACTGAGCTACCTGGTAACTGACCAGGAACCTCCATTCTCCTAGAGAATGGCAGTTGCCCTTACATCCGACCTGCTCGTCAGAATGGCAAACACTCACATCTGACATGGAAGGAACTTAATACTTTATCCATGAGCAGAATGGTTCAGCCCTTACATCTGACCATGGAAGGAACCAATCCTCTCACCATGTCAGAATGGCTACTCAGTCCTACACTAAGTGATCCTAGTAACTGACCAGGTGCCTCCATTCCTAGAATGGAAATTTCCCTTACATCTGTCCTACTCGATAGAATGGCCAGCACTCATATCTATCATGGAAGGGAGAAACCCTATCACCATGATAGAATGGCTCAGCCCTTATATCTGACCTACTCATCAGAATGGCTATGGATCTCAGCACTCATATCTGACATGGAAGGAACCAATCCTCTCACCATGACAGAATGGCTCAGCCCTTACATCTGACCTTGGAAGGAACCAATCCTCTCACCATGTCAGAATGGATATGGGTCTCATCACTTTCTCTGGGAGGAAGCCTCGATCTGGAGAACACCAAGTCTCTCTCTGAAGTACTCGAAATTCAGCCTAGCCAATGGCTTAGTCAATACATCAGCTATCTGTTCCTCCGTCGCAACATATAGGAGCTTCACTGCTCCTCTCTGCACCATATCCCTGATATAGTGATAATTGATCTCGATATGCTTCGACCTGTCATGAAACACTGGATTCTCTGACAACTTCACGCAACTCTGGTTGTCACAATGTATACAAGTAGCATCTAACTGGAGATAAAATATATTAGACAGTAGCTTCCGTAGCCATACTACCTCACAACTAGCTGAACAAGCTGCGACATACTCTACTTCAGCTGTACTCAGTGCCACACATAATTGCTTCCTGCTAAACCAAGAGATCACACCTGATCCTATACTGAAGCAACATCTTGAAGTACTCTTTCTGTCAATGGCACTTCCTGCCCAATCTGAATCAACATAACCCTCCAGGTTAATCTTCTGATTCGCATCGTACTTGAGCCCATAATCAATTGTACCTTTCAGGTACCTCAGAATATGCTTTGCAGCCATCAAGTGAACACTTCTTGGATCTGTCAGGTACTGGCTCAAGGTGTTCACAACAAAGCAAATATCTGGTCTCGTGTTCGTCAAGTACATCAATGACCCAATCATCTGACAATACATCATAGCATCAACCGACTCTAACGAAGCATCACTCAATAGCTTCAGGTTCGATGCCATAGGTGTGGCCATTGCCTTGCAGTCCATCATCCCAAATCTCTTCAGGATCTCTATTGCAAATTCCCTTTGTCCAAGGAAGATTCCATCTACACTCTGCCACACCTCCATACCTAGAACAATAGTGCATTGACACATAACAGGAGCATCACTGGTCTTCCGTCTTCAACCTTGAAGCAAAGGTTGGAATCCGCTTTACTCTCAGTAAAGCCTAGAGTCATCAGTAATCTTCCCATCCTGTTGTACCATGTCGAACCTCAATATATTCTGTACTCACTCCCTCTGAAGCGGAGCATCATACTCCCTCTGTCTTCTGTACTCTATGCACTGAAACATTCTGTACCGGAGTGACAAGTATCTTCCTATGCTACTAGTATTCTATGTGTCCATCTAGTGTATAGACTTGCATCTTCAACCTTGTAGCAAAGGTTAATATCTTCATCAGGCTCATCATGTATGTGTTTAAACTCTTACTGGCTACAAATGTCTCTTCATAGTCTAGGCCTTCTTTTCGTGAGAAGCCTCGTGCTGCGATTCTTGCTTTGTATCCCACGATGTCTCCATCTATTGCATGATGGAACTATGTACTTCTCTTCAGGTCTCGATACTGCACCCTGACATCATTCTTCTTGAACTAGTCTTCCCTTTCTTCTTGGTGGCTGGAAGGTTCTGCATCAATGATGTCACTGCACTCATCATATTATTCTTTGTCTTTGAACTGTCGTCACTTGTTCTTCAGAACAAGTCTTCATTCTTCTTTGCTTGTAGGCGATTATGTATGCGGTCTTTCCTACAAGTCAAATGAAATTGTATGGTTAGAAACATTTCATAAGGAATATTTATACTGGCAAACACTTATGCATGAATGTATGATCATGCAACTACTTTATCCAATACAACATTCATCCATATCTCGCTGAAACTTTCTAGATGCCTTCCATCTCTACCAGGACAACATTGAGATTGTGCACTAATCCAATATGTTAGCAAAGAGGTTTCATTCTAGATAAGTAGCAATGGAGAGTTGTATAGCACCATGAGCTACTTACCCATCACATGCATATTAGTAGTATATTGTCATTAATGCAAACATTCTATCATGCATAATACATCAACTAAATATAAACAAATGCATAACAAAATAATATCATGACATGACAATTGAATACTTATCTTTATTTGTTTCGTGGGTATACTCCTTCTTGATCCTTCAGCTTCATCGCATAGCTCTTTGAATTCATTCGAAGTGAATTCTCCACCATTATCTGCTTAGTGAGTTTGATGACATTGGACCGCATACATCGGAGTGGATGATTTCTAGAATGCCTTTGGCTTTGCTTTCGCTGCTAGGAAATGTCTTCTTTGTATTCTTCCCTTTCGCACATCCTTTGCAAACTCCATCATTATTTTCTTGGAATTCTGGAAGTCCTTCAACAGCTTTGCTTTTAATAGGTAGTGCTCTGTAGTGCACATGTGCAATCCTTCAATGCCAAAGCTCATTTGGCTCTACCGTATCATGGATCAAGGCTTGTTCTGGATGACCCTTCAATTTGTACAAGACTCCTTCTTGTTCTCCAATCACTACTGCATCATCAATTTTCTTTCCTTTTGGCCACATGATGACTTGACCATCGATGAATGCAACCCACATTCCTTTTGCATCCAAGGCTGAAATGAATAGAATATTCTTCTTAAGTCCTGGAACAAACAATACTTCTTTCATTGTTAAAAACTTACCAGAGTCTAGCTTGTATGAAGATTCCCCACTACCTTTTATTGGATATTGGTAGTCATCTCCTAGTTTCACCTTGTGAGGTGATTCATGTTTTGACAGTCTTACAAAAGATTCCTTGAATCCCGTCATATGTTTGGAGGCCCCACTGTCTATAAGCCAATCATCACTACCATGAGTAATGTTACCTGTGAGGGCTGATATCAGAACATATTCATCCTCGCTTGAAGAATCTTCACTTTCATATCTGGATTTCCTCTTGGTTGGTTCATCATCCTCTGCAACATGAGCATGATGTCTTCTTTTGTTTCCTTTCTTCTTATGAGAGTGGCCCTTGTTCTTAGGGTAGTATTTTGCAAAGTGTCCTCTTTCATCACATGTATAACATCTTATTTTAGATAAATCTCTTCTAAAGTTGTCTTTATGATGAGGATCCTACCTTTGGAGTAATGAGGTTTTCTTCTTCCCTTCTTGGAATGAACTGTAAGAGCTTGGTCTTCACTTCCCATCTTCTCTTCTCGAGCTGCTATCCATGCTTCTTCTTGAGAACATTCTTCCCATAGTATGCTGAATTTTATCAGCTTCTTTCTCGCACAAATTCCTTGGATAAAAGCATCCCATGACCTAGGGAGGCCATTCAAGGTAGTCATCACAATCTCGACGTTCTCCACTTCTTCATCAACAGCTTCTAGTTGCACTTTGATTTGAGAAACTCTTGTGAAGTAAGACTGGATGGTTTCTACATTCTGAATCTTCACATTCTTCAACTGGTTCCTCAGGGTCATCTTCCGATTGATGTTCTTTCCTTCAAACAATCTGGTTAGGGCATCAAACATAGCTTTAGGTGTCTTGAGAGAGGACACTTGTGGGATAATATGATCCTTGATAGAGTCAGCAATGATCCTCTTTGCCATAACCATCTTCTTCTTATGCAAGGCTTTTGCCTCATCTCCCTCTGGAACTGGAACCTCCTCATGAATGTAGGAGTCCAATTCATTCTCTTCTAGGACCAGGGAGATCCTATACTTCCAAGCTAGGAATTTATCAGCTCCCTCAAGCTTTTCATCAAGCTTGGTATGATGATACATCTTTCAAATAAGAACCTCAAATGGAAATACAAAAGATTAGATCTTACCGATTTGAGGTGTCCGTCCTTGTCCCGGAGTTCACTGATCTAGGGTTTGTCGCAGAAACCCTAATTTTAAAAACGTGGAACCTTTTATATCTGATTTGACAAATAGATATATCTCTTCAAATGGAGCTGTCCAATGTACTCCTTTTCTGAAAACAGTGGAGGGAAGCTCCCGAAACGGGAAGCCCTAATTTTCTGATTTCTTCTGCACAAATGCCTGTTACTGTTTCTATGATCTCTCTGAAATTAATAATCCTCTATGTATTAAATTTCGCACTGCGTTAACCTCACATGTCCTCGATCCAAAACCATAGGTTTCATTAGAATTGGTTTCACCATTTGGGATTTATGATCCTTTTCCCAAGGTGACCTGTTACAGGACTGTTCAGAACAGTGAAGTTGTACGGCATGCCACGTGTCACTAGTTCATCTTCTGAGTTTGATATTTGGACCACCTAAATTAAAGTCCATTCCATTTTTTGAACATCTTTAGGAATTCCATTTGGACCTCTGTATCTCAAGATATTGCAGATATCCCCAGATGTCCTGTTTAGGGATGAATTCTGGAAGAGGCTAGAACCCTAACTTGGAGAGATCATATCTCCTGGAGTACAACGAATCTGAGTCTGATTTTTGGACACAGGATTCATCAGGATTTTATATTTGGTTCCTGAAATTTTCATTTTCTGTGACTTCTCCAATTTCAGAATATAGCGGCTGTACCAAAACTTAGCAGTTTTAGTATTTAGGGTTTCTCCTAGCTCAAGGTCAAACTAGGGTTTGACTTTCCTGGAGTTTTACCCAACCAAATTTATTGATCCAGGTCTCTAAAATTCGGTTTTGATGAGGAGAAAAATCCTATGCTAGTCTCACTCAAAGATTCCTCTTCTGTAGAAATCCCTAATTTCAACATCGAAACTGAAAATGCTTGAAATTGAATTCTGCATCGACAGAAAGATGCACCCTTCAATGGAGAGTCATCCTAGCATACTTTTGCTGAAAATATGTGGAGGAAGATCCACAAAATAGGAAGCACTAGTTCCTGTAGCTGCACAATGTCTTCTTCTCAGGTTAGCTCTGATACCATGTTATTTTTTCATCACATTAAGCTAGCATTATGATCTTAGGATCTTTTCACTGAGAGAATAACAAGCACAGCAATAAAACATAAGCACATCACAAGAGACAAGAGACACAAAGAGTTTTTCTCTGGGAAACCATAAAGGAGAAAACCCCACAACTTCCTCTAAGATAGAATCAGCACCAAAATAGTAAGAGATCTCCCAAAACAGCAGTAGTCCTCTGTCTTCTGTCTAGTCCCAAAATTTCCTTCTTCAGTAGTGCGCCACACTTGGGAGAGCAAGTGATGTATTTCACAAGTGATAAATAGAGAGACTCTCACTCTCTATTTATATTCATCCATTCACTTGAATTGCATTTTCACACGTAGGCTCAACCTAACAATTACTACTCGAGCCTACACCTTAATTAGTGTATAATAACCCAAGTGCCCCGAAACTGTGGGGACTTACCTAATGACTTGATATGACTTGATTACATTATTAATCCTCCCGATCGGAACATCGGGGCATGACCACATGACTCAAATACATAATAGAAACATCCCGGAATAAACATCGGGTTACAATACATAAGATACATAGAAGAATACATTCCGAAGTTACATATACATCAACAGGATCATGATGATGATTCTTCTCCTTCTGATGTTCAAAGGGAGAATCTAGTAGAGCATGTAGAGCTACCTGCCATTGATGAACCAATTGAACTGGTTGATGAGCCTCCTACAAATAGGAGCTAAGCATGGTGTTGAGATGTATTGAGAGATGTTGAGAAGCATGTAGCACCAATGGGAACTTCTAGAGAGTGCAAGCATCTTGACAGGTATTCAGGATATGTTGCATTAATGAGAAACATCAGTGACTCAAATCCTTCATCATATGAAGAGGTTACATAGCAACAAATGTGAAAAGATGCTATGACAAGGGAATATAATTCTATTCTAAATAATGATGTTTGGGATATTGTTCCCAAACCTGGGAGGAAGTCAATTGTAACTTCCAAATGGCTTTACAAGATAAATCATGCTGCAGATGGCAGTGTGTACAAGTACAAATCTAGGTTTGTTTCCTGTGTATTTTCTTAGAAATAAGGCATTTATTATGATGAGACTTTTGTTCTAGTGGCCATGTATATGTAACAAACCCAAAACAATACACCAAAACTTTCTAATCAATCAAATAAAACACAAACAATTATAAGGGAGGTTAGAGTCACCTACTTGAAGACAATGCCAGAAAAATACTTGGATAATCAATTCCTCCCAACCATAGGAGAGGACTACAAAACCAATACGATGCCAACTCCAGTCCCAAGTTGGATCACCACCATGCAAACTAGAACAACAAGTAAAATTCCATGCGACACTCTCTCTCAGAGTCTGTAACAAGCTACAACAAGTAAGCTTCCACACGACACTCTCTCTCAGAGTCCCTAACAAGCTACAACAAGTAAGCTTCCACGTGACACTCTCTCTCAGAGTCTGTAACAAGATCAATGATGGAATTATGAAAGGTAGAAACACTCAACACATGCACTCACAAAAAAATTTCTCCATGCACAACACGACCTATGCTATTCAAGTGCACCAATATATATAGCTTTTTCCCAGGTCTTATGCCATCCCAATCAAATCTCCAATCAATCCATAAATCCCTATGCTTTAGGATCTTGTCTGGTTATTGAGTTTTAGATTGGATTTTATTGGTAAATATCTCTCTAGATTGCTTACACATGTTCTCTTGTGCCATGGCGATGTCCCATGATGTAACTAAATTCTCCAAGTGTCTTTTCCTTTACGAATAATAAAATAATAGTTTGTTGTGCAAAATGTCACTCACACCTCTTGTGAGTATCTCTTAGTTTTTAATTTACTTGTACAAAAATAATTGTTTCGAAATTATTTTCATAATATTAAATAAATTAATATTGTCTTAGGGGTATTACATTACTCTCCCCCTTATTCTCAACATCATCGTTGGTGTTATTTTATTATGAGCTCTCTTTCTCATTTTGGAACATGGAGGGATATGCCTCCTGCATTTTATCCTCCATTTCCCATGTTGCCTCCTCAGGGATAGAGTGTTTCCCTTGAACTTTTAGTTGAACGATGGCTTGCTTCCATAGCATACGTTCCTTCTTGTCTAGGATGTGGAAATGTTCGTCTAGAACTCACCCTCGGGTTTTACCTGAATCACATTCGATTCAATTATATGAGTAGCATAATATATATATATATATATATATATATATATATATAACAAAGAAACATGAAATACATCATGTACTTTTATAGTTGGGGGGAGCGCAAGACGATAGGCTACTAGCCCTGTCTTAGCTAGCACTTCGAAAGGTCCACAATACTTGGGTGCCAGCTTGGAACATCTTCCAAAACCCAAAGCACTCTTCTTCGACATTACCTTTATATATACATGATCACCAATGTTGAACTCTCTTGGAGTTATTTTTAAATCCACATAATGTTTCTGCCGATCTTGAGCAACTTTTTAAATTTTGTTGCTCTTCCTTAATAATCTCTGTAGTGTAATGCAATCAAGCATGCTTCAATGCATACATGTTTTCTTGTAACCATACTTTCTCCTCTTCCACATATAAGAAGATAAACATGTCAATCATTATCTTAAGATTCTAAACATTTTACATATCACCCCAAGTAGATATCGACATCTTACTAATATCGGGAACATGCTTATTATCTCTTCTTCATAACATTATGGGTTCTGACTACAACTTAGTTAAGCATTATTACAATGTTCGTTCAAATTAAAGGTTATAAAACTTCACTGGTTATTACCACATTTAACCCTTATATATTGGGAGATAAAAAGCAAATATTTCACATTGCCTACCTTCAGACACAACTTCACTCTTCATGCTACTTAGTATAAATAAGGTACATTCAACTTTTTAAATTATATTGAATGATAATTTCACCTTTCAACTAAATGTATCTACATCGATTTATGTCAACTTTTCAATATCTATAATATACCCAAAGTATAAGTATTTACCCATGCCTTAAAAAAATGTGTTTTCAACATTTATGCATTTTCCATTTATCTAATGTGAGCATTTACTAATCAAATGGATATGTCAAAATTTATGTGATTTCATGTACCAAATCAATACAAATAAATTACATGGTTTTATAATTTTTAAAGATAAAATGTCCCATTACATTGTGCAAAGGATACTTCAGTTAGTGCATCCCCTATTACCATCATTACAAGAGGGTTTTGATTTTGTGTGACTAGCTTCCAATTTGCATATTCTTTCATGATTTTAAGCCTTTGATATATTTATTGCAAACCTGTAATTGAATTTTACAGATCCATTCCCTTAGTTTGTGTGAATTTGGAAAGGTCCCATTGTGTTTGGAATTGATCAAGTCAATCCTAGTTTTTCAACTCTAGAACCTAGTTCCCAATTTTTGATTTAGATATTTGTGTTTGAGTTAATAATTACATAAATATGATTATGGATATTATAGTGGTATCTAATCACTTTCCTCTACTCCTATGGAATGTAATCTCTCTACTGAAGAAATATTGTATATCAAAACTCAAGTTGCATCTATGAGGCTTGTACCAGTAGTTGAAGATGTTGAGTTTGAGCAATTTGTAGAAGAAAGAATCCTCTATTTTGATGGAGGCATACCAAGAGTTGAGAATGATTACTTATATAATCAATCATATAGAGAAGAAATAATTTCTAATATTCCAATGGTTAATAAATACTTGGAAAAGGTGATAGAAGTATGTGAAAACATGCCCTGGTGCTACCAGGAGTATCTAACATCGGTTAAGCATATTTGTGCATCCGTGACTTTCAAGGATTATGTCTATATCATGTATGGATTTTGGCCTCAAAATGTTGATGAGTATTCTTTCAAGAGAAACATACCATCCATAGAGGAACCAAGTTGTTCCACCTCTTTGAGTAAAGACTATGAATAAGGAACCAAAGGTGAAGATTCATCAAAGTTAGTTTCATCTTCAAGAATTATGAGATTATTTGGTTTCTCTTCAAGCAAAGATTCCAAAATTTTTGGTCTAAGCACCACTCAATATGGAGAATTCTCAAGTTTATTGGAGGAGAATGGAAATGAATCAGAAGCATATATCCATGAGGTGGAGTGCAAGTGAATGCCAAGTGACTACATGAGAGAAGATGAATAGGCACCATGCACAGCTGAAGACCTAGCATCCAATCATAAGTTTTCTACCACTATAGGAGGTTAATTCACTACCAGCTTCTTTGGGGATGATTTCCATATCAGTGCTAAGGATATTGGTTAATTTGATTATGAAGAGACATCTTTTGGATCAAATCCAAAAGAAGAATATTAATCAGATTTAGAGTCACCACTTGAGCTTCATAATGAAGTAGACTACAATCCCAAACCACTTGGGTGTGAAATAGAGAGTTTGGTGGAAGAGAAAGACACGAGAGTTCCCCCACATGATGATGAAACACCAAGGTATGATGTAATTTCTGATTTTTGCAAATATCACATTTCATTGTAACCCTTAGAGTTACCCTCCACTTCATACCATGGAAGTGATTTTGTAAATGATTATAATGTTGACTTGTGTGTTGAGAAAAAGATACATGTTGTGGATCCATGCCAGAAGCAAGATGAACTTATGTGTCAGCCATTGGAAGGAGAAAATTTTGGTGGAGGATATTCTTTGTGAGCCACATTATTTGAGTGGGTCACTGAAGGAGGATCAAGAGAAGCTTATGGAAACCATGAGGAAATTTGTTGACACCAATTCCTTGGTGACAAAATGTTGTTAGAAATCTTATGGAGGAGAGTAGGAAGGAGAATCCTTTTTGGAAGAGTTCATAGCACTCAAAGAAGTAGTGATCAAGATGAAGGAGAGTTACATGAACTTACTTTTAGATAGAGAAGATCTCCTCATGGTGGCTTAAATGCACCATTGTGCACTCAAGAAGGAAGAAGAAGAGTATGAAAGGATACATAATGAATAGGAGTTTGCATGTGATTATTTGAAGAGCACCCACTGAATCTCTTCAAGAGTCAAGGTTGAAGAATGATTAACTTCAAAATGAGTTGAATGTATCACGCCCTTCATCCTACAGGGAAAATGATCATGTGCACATGGTATGGGATGTAATTTTTAAACATGTGCAGAGAAGAAAAGCATACATATTATTTTAAGCAAAATAGATATTACACCATTGCATTCACACATAAACACAGAGATTTAACCTGGAAACCCTTACCTCGGAAAACCAACAAACCTTGGAGCCTCACCTATTATTTTCTCATTATCATTATGAATCCTCACAATACAAAATATAGATATTCAGCAACATCCAATACCCTAATCTGTTAACCCGTATTAGAAAATAGCCTCCAATCCCTTAACCAAGATTGTAGCAGGGATTTATCCCTACTACATGGGCAGGAATGGCTCCCTTCTATCTATAGGATAGAAGGGTAGGTTCCTGCTAGTGGTAAATGCAGAAAATAAAAACGTAATGTAAATGGACAGAACAGTAAACTAAGCAAAGAACAAAAAATATAGAAGCATTGGTGAACCCCTCTGCAAACACGGGTTAGGGTTCCGCCTCCAAAGACCTGCAAGCAAAGACTAAGCTACAGTAAAACCTGCAAAACAATGTTAAGCATAAAACCTGCAAATGGAAACAAGGGTTAGAAAGAAAATACAACTAAGAAACAAATAAAAAAGACATGAAAGACAAGCTATACCTTCTCTAGTGGAAATGGGCCACCATGCCCTAGCTTGTGGAAGCGCTCCTCTCTCTTGGATGGGGAGCAATGGCTCAATGGGAATGGAGGAGAGGGAGTGTGGATGGCTTGAGAGGCAAACTATGTCTCAAGGCATCCACAGGAAGCATAACAGTATGCAAGGGAGAAGTGTTTTGAGAGTGACCCCCCACCCTCCTTTTATAGCTTTTCCAAGGGGTTTTAGTGTTTTAAGCCCTTGGTCAGGGCTTTAGCCCCTTTTTTGGGATTTTAGCCCCTTTCGCCCTAACTTTAGCTCCTTTTAGGGTTTTAGCCCCTTTTTTAGGGCTTTAGCTCCTGGGAGGCTATTTTGGGCTCCCTTTGGGGGATTTTAAGCCCTTTTCTTCATCCTTAGGCTATTTTGAGGGTGTGGGGGTCTAATGGAGGGATATGAGGGTCGTGAGATGGTGTCCTTGGGTGGTGTAGGCCATTGAGAGCTGAGTGGGGGATTTTTGGGTTAACAGATTGCCCCCTGATGTGTGAGGGCAAGAGCTCAACATATGGCCAACAGACATCATAGGATTTGCTACGTAGAGGTGATGCTTCCGGGGTTGGGGCATGGTGGCTTTTGGTTTTTGTATTGATATGGTTCCCATCAATGGGTGAGATACAAATAATGTGTGACATGTATATGGACGAGGCAGGCATCCCCATGCTTGTGACAATGTCAAAAGAATAATTTTATCTATGTTGTAAAATACAAGAGCCGATCATATACAACTGATGTTACAATGATGGTTGCCTCCATGTGAGGCTGAATACAATGCTGATCTAGTACATTGGACCCATGGCATTATCATGGAATGCTATATCTTCATGACTGACAATCTGCTGGATCTGGAATAGTAAATAGCTATATGGACCCGATGATTGAGAGTCAGAGTCTCTGTGGTACAGGTATGTTGTATCAATCATAAAGGTATATCGAAGCACTATTGGGGCTTCTGATCACTGTATCCAATGCAAACCGGAAATCACAAGGGACATAACCTGTTTAGGTCCCTCGAGTAGACTCATCAATGTGCTAGATTCAGGTGACATTCGGGGTCTTCGACCAAGTATTGTGTAGACCAAACCCTGTACGAATCTCAATGGTGCAATGATGTAGTTGGAATCAAGCACGTGAGAAACAGCCATCCCAAGAGGCACTAAGGACTCCTCTCAAGTGGTCCAAGGAACTCATCAATTATGTTAATGAAACCAGGATATAGGGACCTCTGGGTCTATCCTCTGGAATATGTGTGTTGGTGTCGACAAAGGGAGACATGCCCCTAGTCAAGGCAATGATGTTTCCTTGACCAGGAGCACGAGGAAGATGAAAGTTTGTGACGCAATCTGCGGACTGACTCACTGAATTGGGGGCAGGGAGGGGAAGGAAAGATTTGAACAGAGCCAAGGGGAGTGCAGGAGACTCAAACTTCCTTTGTTTAGAGTATGATAGTAGGGCGGACCAGGGAGCAAATGTAACTTAACTCATGGGAATGGGATCATAGTTGTAATACCAGGGATGTCACTGCAGATGGGAAATACTTGGAGGAGGTAGACACTCCTGATATTGATGGGATCCAAGGAAGAAATATTGCAGAGTACTCTAAACAAAGGCAACCTAATGTGGGAATGCTGCCAAGATATTTTCTATGGGGTGGTGTCTAGGGACACCATTGTGGTACGATCTTGTGGATTTTTGGCAAGCCCGAGAAAGTAAATGATTGATGGTGCTTTCAATTTTAGAGAATCTGAAAGCATGAATAAGACTCCAGTGGGGGCTCTTTTTCATTGGTAGTCTTCTATGCCCGAAAAAGGATAAAAGTATACATAGGAGAGCTCACCCATCCTATGAGGGATGAGAGACTTCTTTACCATTGGTAGTCCAATCAGGACGAAAACAGTTAAACCTATACTAACTGGATGGTCATTCAAATACTTTTACAAGCATGAATGAAACCAAGTTTTCTTGGAAATCTTTTCTTGTTGAGAAGGCTAGAAAAGAGCTTAACGACAACCAGTGGTGAGCTTTTTCGTAAAGTGCACCCCTCTACCCGAGAAAGCATAAAAGTCTACAGAGGGGAATTGTCTTGGCTTGAGTGTGCCAAGGAGGTCCTTTTCAATTGATGGTCTACATGGTTCGCAAAAGGAGGTAAATGAGATGATGTAGACGCCCTTTCCCATACTTTAGCGAGTGAAAAAGGAAGCAATTGCACTCGACGATCTTTTCATTGTTTTAAGGAGTCAGAAAAGAGCTTAAATGAAACTCCAATGTGGTCAACCGATTGCAGTGGCACATGCAGTGCGTCATGTCGGGACGGTGGACAGAGGTTTAAATTTTGTTCGCACAGTATGGACGAAGCAGAAGGCTCTCAAACATACCAATACAAGTGTGGGATAGATCGTAGCTGAGGCCTATGAGTCGATGCAGCAAAGGAATGCAATTCAAGGTGGATCTCAGACAGAGGTCAGGAGAGTGTGTGTGTGTGTTGCGGTGGACGGACTTGACTACATGCGATGTGAGTGCAAGTCCGAGGGTACTTTGATGCCAAATACATGTAAGAAAAATAAAGGTTTTTTTGGACGATGGTCCAAATGTCTGCGTAAGGTGCAGTGGGAAAGACAATTATAAATACAAAAATACAAGTAAAATTACATTCCTTAATGGGTGGTGGCCCGAAAACTCACATGAGTAGCGATTGGGAGGTGTGATGCAAGTATAGGTCCGTAGACACTTGCACCATCATGTCATGGCTCATGAATCGAGGTGACTTGTGGGAAACGGTCCCAAAATTGATTTATTAAACATGAGACGATGGTCTCATAAAGAGAATAGAAATTTGGGTCCAGAGATGTGAGAGGTGTCTCGAACTAGTTCCAGGAGACTTTGGATTAGCATCCGATGGTCCTGCCCCTGATTTTCACTGAAAAACGTTAAAAAACAAGAAAAGAAAATGAAGCGACTCATTGGTGATGTTAAGCATAAAATATCTTGAGGTAGATCCCATTGCAAGGGTTCTCCAAGATTTTTCCGTTTGAGTCAGCGAAGAGGTATGCCCCCTTGCCGAGACAAAGGTCATTGGTAGGGCAAGGTGATGGAATCTGGTCTTTTATGGGAAGAATCGATTCTACACAATGGTTTGAAGGGAATGGGGTAAAACCAGAGGTGGTCTTATAGATCTCTCCATCATCACGTAAGTGGTGCTAGGATAGATCAGGTGGATATTCCATGACCGACGAGACAAAAGGGAAACTGGTGCTAGAGACCATGTAAATGGTATTGGTTGTGGTTTTGGTGGCCTTGCCCCTAGTCTCTATTGGAGGAAGAGGGGTAGGCCTGGAGATGAGAGGAGTATTTTATGGACCTGAAGATAGGTGCAACATCATCTCAATTGGCTGGACATGACTTAACACATCTTGGGGTCTTAGAGGTGGGGTAGGTGGTTCAAGGTACCACATAGGGTCTCCCAGTGTGAAATCCTATAGATTGTGGGTTTCCAAGACAGACTTACTCATGATATTGGATCGTGGGAAAAGGAAAAGGAAAAGGATCATGTTGAACAGGAATGAACCCCAATGTTTCCCTGGTAACTAAGGTTGAGGTTGCAACTGAGGTTGTGGCTATGGTTGGGGTTGTGGCTGCAGATGGAGCTGCAACTGCAGATGGTGCATGTCATCTCATGGGTATTCTATGGCAGTCAGAGCTTCAAGTATCTCCTCATCATTGCGGAAGAAACGAAGAGACAAGTCTAATGTACCGTCATTGGAGGTGGAGATGAGCGGGTCGGTGGAACTAGACATCATGTAAATGGACATGGTGTCTAAAGAAGGAGGTGGCAGGTGAACTTCTTCGATCAAGGTGATCTCAGACTCAAGGGAATGTTGACAGAGGTCAGTGAGAGCCATTCGAAATTAAGGAAAATCTTGGCAATGGTGGGAGTAATGTCCATACAAGCCGTAAAGGGCACAAGCATGGTTTGTCCTCAATGCCTTGTTCCTGACTACTGGTGTGGTTGGGAGTTCAACCATGGGGAGGTTTTCATTTGTATCCATGGCATCTAAATCCGCACGGATCATTGGGGTTCCAAGGAAATTCTAAGTTAGATGGCCATGTTGTTCACAGATGGCACAAGGTGGGACTTGTCATGGTTCTGTAGTGGCTTTGGAATTCTTTCCTCTGGCCCTTTTCAAGTGGGGTGGGGTGGGTGTGTGTGCGGCTATTGGCTTTTGTGGAGTGGGTGGAGGGTGAGACTCGACCGTGGTGGGTTGCACCGGGGTTATAACAACCTAGGGCATTGTTGATTGAGCTGGTGGATCAAGATACCACACCGGGATTCCCAACATATAGTTGGGTAGGCTTAATGTGGCCATGACCGGCTTGCTCATGACACTAGGTGGGGGAAAGAGGAAGGGAATATTATGGACTAGGGCTAAGCCCACATAACTCCCGGCTGTTTGCATGTGGGGTTGTGGTTGTGGTTGCGGTTGCACATAATGTTGTTGGTGTGGGTGATGTTGCGGCTGCTATTGGTGTTGCAGCTGCAGACGATGTTGTGGTTGTGGTTGGGGCTATGGCTGCAGTTGATATTTGGGTGTAGCAGTGCTAGATGATACCATGCACAAGTCCGTGGTTTAATTTTTTGTCGGCAGGGGAGACACTAACAGGAAAGGATTCGTCATGCTGAGATCGGTAAACAACTCAGGGCCCACATTCAATGATGGAGAGGCTAGTGTGTTTTCAACCATGGTGTTGATTGCAGGGACAACATTGGTGTGTGTGTTCATCCCTTGCGGCTCAATGGTGGTGATGGTAGGGATAACATTGGCGGGTGCCATTAACCCTTGGGGAACATGATAAGTGAGCTGGTCAACCGTCACAATCTTCCCTTCATGGGGGAACATCATGAGACGGAAGACAGTTGATGCGACTACTTGCATGGCATACATGTAACTCCTTCCGAGGAGGAGGTTGTAGTCTAGTTGAATGTTGACGACTTCTATGTCGATCAGCACTATCTTCCCGGCTAACGTGATGGGGACATGGGGGAGGATTCCTTGGGCTTTAGTTGGATGTCCATCATAATCCCATAGAGCTGAGGAGGATGGTTACAGAATTGGTGATCCAATTTTTTGCCAAACCAAGGTAGACATAACGCACATGGACGCCCCCTCATCCACTATGCATCAGTGCACAACCAAATTTCAGATGGACATCGGGATTCAGAAGGCGATAGTGGAGGGCATGCGTGGTTCCCCATTATTCATGTCAAAGGTGATCAACTTGGATTTGGAGGGGTATACTGCCCTTAGGGCAGCTAGCAAGGATTTTTTCTATGTTGGGCACATTTTGAGTACCTCTAGAGCGGACATAGCAGTTGGCGTTTGGGCCAAATCATCCACAATGCTATAGATGACTACAGCTCTAGTTGTGGCATTATTGGAAAATCTGCGTATGGGGGGGTGCAAGAATGGGGGTAAGTGAAGAGGTAGGTTGACTGTATTAAACATGGATGCTGCTGATGATTTAGCAGGTTCGGTGGTGGTAGCGTATTGATTCCATCTGGTTTGCAAGTGGACCTCTTCAGTCGTCATGGCTAGCAGGTGGTGAACACCTGTTTCAGCCATGGGAGGTGCCCCTGGAGCATTGGGGTTGGGTTGGGGAGGGGTTTGGGTTGCCACCAATCCTTATACTGGTAGTGGGTTTTGAAGCACCATGGGGGGAGGTCCTTATGGTGCTGGGTTTGGTTATGCTTGGTTTGTAGCATTGGCAGCCTATTGAACCTCATTCCAAATGCCTTGCTTAGCGCGCCCCATGAGGGGACACTCAAATGTGTAGTTCCCATAGACCTCACAGAGTGTGCATGGTTGGTTTGTGCACAACGGGGCATTGCGTCTTGGTGCATTTGGTCGTGGGGGGTTCTAGGGTGGCCAGTTTTCTGTGACATTGTTGGGAGGGTTTGGCTATTGACCACCTCCCTATGGTTGGTTATTGCCTCGGTTATAGGGCTAGTTATTCCTAGATTGCCCTTGTTGATTTTTGGGGGTAGGCTAGTTGGGACGGTTTTGTTGTGTGAACACTTGTCCCAACGGAGCGGGTGGAGCGGGGGTAGGGGCTTGAACTGTTTGCACTGGCACTGTATAGTATATTTGTGGGGGTGGTGGTGCCACAAATGTGGGAATTTGCCCCACATACTGTTGTGTTGGCCAAGCCATGGCCTGAGTCTGTTGCGGTGGTGCAGGTTGTGCATAGGAAGTTGTTGCTCCGGACTGGGACATCATTCTTGCGTAGTACGGAGCTTGGTTCTGATAAGAAACACTAACAGTGTTGCTTGGTTGTGGTGTAATAGTAGGTGGTGTTAGTCAAGGCTGTGGCTATTGGGAGATTGATCCTATGATGCTGTCGGCAGCATGGTATGCCCCCGGTGCATCGTGGTGGGAGGTACTCGGACGGGGAGCGTCTAGAATGACAGTATACAAGTATCCAGACTAAGCATAGATAAGGTCAAATTGTTGGGCCTTCAATATGGCCTCTTCTTTGGACTGAGGAAGTTCGTATGTGATGTCCTTACTATGGGTGGGAGCAAGGTCTTAAGGAACCAATCCAAGAAGATCTGTCATCAAGTTGGATTTTGTATAGGCTATGGCGTCACTGCCATTCATGGATATGGTCAGTTATATGAGTGGCAGTGCTTTAACGACAGGATAGTAGGATCTCCACCCCCTCGTCATATCTGACAGAGAGTTGGAAATACTATAGGAACATGAAGGCTAAGGAGTTGAAGTCTGGATACTTGGCTTGCAGCAACTCAATGTACCATTTGGCCGTAGCACCTGTAAGGGTGCGTTGGAATAGCCTCAGCCTGATGGAATCATCTACGATGCTATTGGATGAGCACCATACATGGAATGTCATTATGTGGTTTTGGGGACATTCCCCTGCATTGCCTTCAAACTTGGGGATGTCTGATGGTATCTTAGTTGGCATTGGAGGCAAAAAATCTTGATGGTGAATGGGGTCGTTTGTTAATCTAGCCAAATCAGGCAAGTTTAGACCAGCCATGAAAGGAAGATTTGACCCCAGGTTGATGTGGGATGGGGCTGCGATGGTGGTGGTGTGTGCAGGTGCATAGTGCATCTGCATAGCTAGGGGTGCTTGTGGTGGCACTATTGCAGATGGGCTAAGCCCCCAAGTGTTGTAGGTGGGACGATATGAGTGGCGGGTACATTTCCACCATGTATGATAGTAGGGGCAATGTAAGTGGATGGTCCACTGCCCCCTTGTGTGGCAGGAGGGATAGTGTGTGTGGAGGGCCCACTACCCCCATGTGTTGCAAGTGGGCCAGCTTGGCTGGTCACTATGGGTGGTGGCAGCTGACTGATGACAATCTGCATGACTATGCTTAGGCCACTTGCCAGGTTGTGGGTGACAGGTTGTGATGTGGGCATGGGTCCACTTGCTATGGGTATACCAGAAAATGGATCCGGATTTGCACTAGCCATGGGGCTTGATGGTGCAGTATGGAGGTCTAGTTCAGACTGATTTGGATCTGAATTAGAATCAGAGGCTATGTGGCCCTTTAATTGTGTGGGAGATCACTGAGAATGGCTTCAACGGTGTCGATTGAGTGTTCCAAATGGTGGTGGTTCACCTCTTAGGCGTGAGGAAGAACGTGGAGGATCAATTCTGTTAGATTTTACCAAGCTGATGGGAATGATATTTGGACCCCGGTTTCAGTGGCTTCCTATTAGCTGCAGGTGGTCACTCGGCCACCAAGACTGCCAAAAGATAGAACTTGGTTTGTTCCTCATAGGTTTTTCTACTCAATCAGAAGGTTTTGTTGCTCGTTTCGCTTGGCAATTCCTCTCAGTGGCCATATACTTTGGGGTTCCTATGGTACTCCTCACAATGAGTTTCTAGGTAGAGCCCAAGTACTTCCCACAGTTGAAGTAGTCAAGGAATTATGTCCTCAAAGACTGCATATTGGTTTGTACTTAGTGTAAATTAGTAAATTTTAAGGCTTACTCAGCATCATGAACTGAGTTGGGTTAATTAGTTGGTATGGTGTATTTGTTTGTTTGTTTTTTCCGGTATTCAGTTGCTGCAAATGGTTTATGAATTCATCATGGTAGAGTTCATGTCATTGTGTATGCATGCATTGAATAAAATTGTGAACAAATATAGTGATTAAACCTGAATGTTTGATGGCTTAATTAGATGTCTACCTCTCATTGATATTCCTCTTCAACCAAGAGAAGGTGCTGGGCTCTCAACACAATGGGACTAAGCCCATTCGTAGATCCTCAGGTCACCTTTCGAATGCAAGGTTGGTCAACATGGGGGATGCTTAGCGTCGTGAGAAGCCCTCCTTATCTACCCCCTCTACCTTCCAGGTCATTTGGTTTTAGTGGTTTGGAACAATATTAGTGGAGTGCCTAGATCTATACGAGCTTGCCCTTCGTCGTATCCCAGAATACACCGGAGCATGATGACTGGGTAGAGGGGGAAGGGGAAGTAAGACAGTTAGTTTTAGGTTGATTTTAGTTAGGCTAGGTTCATTTGATTAAGCCATTAACATTTACTTGGTATTTACACATTGTTTGTGAAAGAAATTGCAAAAAACAGAAACTGAAACTGAAATTAAAATGGTGTGCTAGACAGAGGCAGCTAAGCCACACTAACAGTCCTATGAAACTGAAATTTAACCTTTATTAAACTAAAATTGAAGTTTTGTTTGACAGGCCCCACATTTTTTATCAAATCTGGCAAGGGGGTCACATAGAATGCAGAAACAGTTGTGGACTGAGTTTCTGGGTTGAAGTCGCACTTATTGGGGGATTAAGTGCGCCCTGGGTGCACCTATTTTCGCATTAAGTGTGCCCTCACCACACTTTTGGCCCCAATAAGAGCGCCCTGGCCTGAATTTGGGGTTTTTTATGGGCCGAAGTCAGATCTGGCCTACAATAACTTGTGCTATGGCCAATCTGACTCGGTTTTGCCTAGCTAAGGCTTCAGCAGTACTGAAAACAAAAAATAAACTGAATTTAAAGTGGATTTAATAGGAAATTTTTGAAAACTAGGGCAAAAAGTTTTAAAAAAACTTGAAAATTAAAAATTTGGACCAGGAATCCCATAGGATCAACCTGGTATGGTCGACAGTTCTGTAGCAGGTATTTCTCCCTACTATAGGGGAAGGAATGGCTCCCTTCTATCTATAGGAGAGAAGGGTAGGTTCCTGCTAGTGGTAAATGCAAAAAATAAAAACATAATGTAAATGGATAGAATAGTAAACCAAGCAAAGAACAGAAAACATAGAAGCATTGGTGAACCCCTCTGCAAACACGGGTTAGGGTTCCTCCTCCAAAGACCTACAAGCAAAGACTAAGCTACAGTAAAACCTACAAAACAATGTTAAGCATAAAACCTGCAAATGGAAACAATGGTTAGAAATCAAATACAACTAAGAAACAAATAAACAAGACATGAAAGACAAGCTATACCTTCTCTAGTGGAAATGGGCTCCCATGCCCTAGCTTTTGGAAGCACTCCTCTCTCTAGGATGGGGAGCAATGGCTCAATGGGAATGGAGGAGAGGGAGTGTGGGTGGCTTGAGAGGCAAAATGTGTCTCAAGGCATCCACTGGCAGCATAACAGTATGGAAGGGAGAAGTGTTTTGAGAGTGACCCCCCACCCTCCTTTTATAGCTTTTCCAAGGGGTCTTAGGGTTTTAAGCCCTTGGCCAGGGCTTTAGCCCCTTCCGCCCTAACTTTAGCTCCTTTTAGGGTTTTAGCCCCTTTTTTAGGGCTTTAGCTCCTAGGAGGCTATTTTGTGCTCCTTTTTGGGGTTTTTAAGCCCTTTTCTTCATCCTTAGGCTATTTTGAGGGTGTGGGGGTCTAATGGAGGGGTTTTAAGGTCGTGAGATGGTGTCCTTGGGTGGTGTAGGACATTGAGAGCTGAGTGGGGGATTTTCGGGCTAACAGGGATGAAGTTACATATTTTTAGAAAATTCTCCTCAGAAGCAGCACTGACATGTGCACCTCCCCTCCATATGCACATGCAAAGAATATAACATATACCCAACATGGGATAATTTGGATGTGATGGAGTAACCTCATGTGGAGGATAAACATGAGGAAGATGCATATTTGCATGTGCTTGTGAACAACCATGATGAAAACGATTTTGGCCAAGCACTTGTTGGGCTTGAGAATAAGGATGAAGAGTTCTTAGATATTGGAAAGATAGTTGAGGACATTCCAATTGAATAAAAAATAAAAGGTGATTATCTATTCATGGATTGGGTAGATAAATATATCACTAAAATGGAGGACCAAGAATGCAGAAGTCTTGTTCACATTTGTAAATAATTGTTTGAAATGCATGTGTTGAAAGAAAGAATCCATGAGTTACTTATATGGAAAGACTCTTTCTATTTAAATAAGGAATATGATCACATTCCATATGGATCAACAAAGAAATATGTTCATTCACTCATTAATTGGGTGAATAGAGGCACCATTGAGCTAGACGCTTGGGAAGGTAAATGTTTTTATTGTGTTTGCAATGGAATTTTTGTTATAACTAACATTGAATTAACATGTGAGTAGCAACAAAGATATATTTTTCATCCATTATATACCTCCCATGCACATGAATATTGGGGTGCCACCACATGGCAATTTTCAAATCACCATGTAAGAAAATTAAGCTTGCACTCATTGCATGTTGAAAACAAAAGTGCATGCAAGAAGAAAATTTTCCCAAGGTGAGATCCAAACATTGTTGGATCTAATGAAAATGATGCTCGATTAAATGTTGCATAAACCATGATATTTTGGCATTCCATGGAGTGACAAAGTGATATTGAAGGAATGTGAGAGTGAAAGAATGCAACATATTCAGTGGGATCTAGGAGAGTGAGCTAGCCTTCATTTCCATAAGTTCATACATGAGGAGAAATGGTTTGATTTCCTACATGGAAAATCATTTGATGAATGGAATCAATACTCTCCTGCTTGGTGGGTTGAGAGTTTTCATGATTCTTTTGGTGGAAACACTAAGCAGTTTAGAGGAGGGACTAGAAAAAACTTCCTCAATATGAGATTCATTTGGGACCTTGGGATCATCTTTGGTCTCAACTATTTTAGCTAGAGGAATCATGTAGCGGTATGTGGGATGTAGACACCTCTCAAGAGGAAATATATGCATAAGGTTAAATATTCTCCCAAAATTTAAATCAAATTTGGACAACACCATTAGATTCTATTGAAAGAAACATCTCCATGTTTCCATTATGACCATTCTGGATTTTTATGCATGAGAATTGGCTTGCTTAGCATAACTATGGAGTCACCATATTACATGAGAAGATCATATATCAAGCACTTTGGTAATCTTGTGTTGATTCTCTTTTATTACATTTTTGTTCACGGTAGGATGTTGAGAGAAGTGAACCTTTAGTTTGAAATCTATGTCATGGATTTGGGTAGATCAATCATTGTATATCAATTTGTCGAACATGAAGTTGTACGGATAGAGATATTGCATTTTGGTCCTATAATTGAGAATGGTAAGGATGGTGAACCATGTAGAGATTCATTTTAATTCATAACATGTATGGCTTCCCAAGGAGGTAAATAAGTATCCTATGGGGATGAGGAATATGGGTTTCAAAGGAATGGAAGTTTACCAATGCATTATTATTCCCACCCTAAGTGTTTCAATAAGAGGCTGTCCATTATGCATGTTTTGTACAAGTTCAATCAAAACCTTGCTACACAATTAACCGTGGATTATTTTGAAAGAAATTCCATTAATGATTTGATGGTGAAGGATATCAAATGAAATATTTCCAAAGGATTCATCTATGAAGGATATGAAGTTCAAATGGTGTATGCAACAACTTGCAAAAGTTTGTGGAAAAGTGTCCAAATGTTCCATCATTCATATATTCCCTTGCATGAGGACAAGTAAGTTTTGGGAGGGCATGACTATAATGCCCCCATTTTGGTGACATATGGATCATCCTATTGGCCATTCAGTACCTATGGTTTTAGGAGAAATATTCGTTAAATCTTGGGATAAATTTTGGACAAGGAATTATTTATCTAGGAAATTTAATAACTATAATGTTGAAATGATGCTAGTTATTGTTATTTTTATAAATAAATTAATGTTTGGATAAGTATTGATGATTATGTGTCTAGGAGGCCTCATAATAGATAATAATTTGACCATAAGAATCTTGAAAATAAAGGAATTTAGGAGAAAGCATCCAAAAGCAATGAAAAATAATGAAACTAGATAAAGAAAGGAAAAGCTGGCAAAAGGAAGTAGAGCAAAAAAAGCAATCCAAAGCATAAAAGCAGTGGAAAAGCATAATAAAGTCATTAAACAAGAAAAGGAGGATGAAATAAGAAAATAAATTAATAAAGAAATAAAATAAATACAAGAAGGATAAAGGAGTAAAGTAGTAAAGCAAGATAATGCAAGTAAAAAAGAAAGCAAAAAAGAAAAGCTTTGGAAAGTAGCAAGTCCAAAACTTGCTCATGAAGGTGCATTGAACCAAGTAAATTGCACAAGAAGTTATTCACACTATAAATACAAGTAATTTTCTCCCTAATAACATATTTTGGTTATTTGAGTTTTAGTTTTGCAGTTCTCTAAGCCTCCAATTCGACTCGGTAGATGTGCCCCTAGTCACAACTGGGAGATGTGTCACTGCTACTTCTTCAGATAGCTGAATTTTCAGCTAGAGAGAGGGATGATGGAATAAATACATTATGATTGTGATTATTGCATGTCATGAAGTTCAATCAAGCTAATTCGAGAGTCAGAAAGGAGAATTTTTAAGTCTCTACTTCAAATTCTATAGTTCTTCCACTTTCTCCAGTTCTATGAAAGATGTCGAGTTCCTAATGATTCTGAGAAGCCTCTTTGATCCCATTCAATTTATATGTAATTATATTAATGTATATTATTAGTTATGAACTCAATAAAATGTAGAAGTATGAGATTCCTACAATATTTTCATACCTTCACTAGATCTGCACCAATTTTAGCTAATTTTCAATCATTTTACAAAATATCAACTTCCACTTAATCAAATTCAATTATATTGGTGCTTGAATATTTTTAAGACAATAATGAACACATTCCATGCCTTCCTTTGTAAATTCAATGGTCCCTAAGTTTGTTTAGGAATCCTTGAATTGAGAATAATTGAGTTGTTCTGGAATTGTCTTATGTTAGATTTTTATCATTTAAGCAATGTGATCTTAGGATCTTATCTGAGAGAATAACATACACACCAATAATCACCAGAGACAAGAGACACAAAGAATTTTCCTTCGAGAAACCATAAAGGAGGAAACCCCGCAACTTCCTCAGAGATAGAATGAGCACCAATAGCAAAAGTAAGACCCGAAAACATAAAGATGATCTCCAACAGCTGATCTCTCTCACTTGTGCCAGCACTTCCACTCTCACTCATGCACCCCATTTGAGTGAGTGTATATAACAAATAGAAAGGCTCACTCTCTATTTATACAAATTCTTAACTTGACAATTACTTACCAGGGCCTACATCTTTAGGAGAGTCTAATACCCCTAGTGCCCCACAACTTTGGGGAATTTGCCCCCCGATCAACAAGGAGGGTTAACCTCAACTCAATTGTGGAGAATATTTCCCTAACTTACAATGGAGGGTTAACCTCAATGACTCTACATTAATTTATTATATTAATGATTCTCTCAATAGGAACATCGGGGTACAATATAAGATATACAAGTGAATACACTCTGATGTTACAAATACATCAACACTCCCTCTTAACTAGGAAGTTATTCTCTTGACACAATTCATCAGCACAAGTCTTCTTCTCTGGATCATCATTGGATCATCATCAAATTTGGATCTTGACTGGATCAAATGGTGATATCTCTCAATTCTACTTGTCGAAGTAAGTTCTACAGAGCCAGCCCTTTTTAATGTTGGTTGTAGGCCTAGCCTCCATGTAGGTGATCACCTTCTTCAATACTTATATTTGACCATGGGAGGAAAATACCCAAGAACCATGTCAAAAATGTCCTCCCAGCACTTGCATTTGACCATGAGAGGAACACATCCACCACCATGTCAGAAAGGCACGCCCATCACTCACATATTACCATGGGAGGAACACATCCACCACCATGTTAAAAAGTCCTGGCACTCATATCTGACCATGGGAGGAGCACATCCACCACCATGTCAGAAAGGCCCAGTACTCACCTCCTACCATGGGAGGAACACATCCAAGACCCATGTCGAAAAGTCTAAGCACTCACATCCAACCATGGGAGGAACACATCGAAGAACCATGTCGGAAAGGATTATCACTTACATTCACCAGCATGATAGGACACTCCTACTATCATCTATAAAAATTCCCAACACTTACAACCATCAGCATGATAGGACACACCTACTATCATCTGTGGAAGGGCCCAGCACTTACAACCAGTGACATGGTAGGACACAATTACTACCATCCATGGAAGGGTCCAGCACTTACAACCAGTGGCATGGTAGGACACAACTACTACCATCCATGGAAGGGCCCAACACTTACAACCAATGGCATGGCATGACATAACTACTACCATCCATGGAAGGGCTCTGCACTTACAACTGACCATGGAAGGAACCAATCCTACCATGCCAGAAGGGCTCTGCACTTACAACTAACCATGGAAGGAACCAATCCTACTATACAAGAAGGGCTCTACACTTGCTACTGACCATGGAAGAAAACAATCCTACCATGCCAGAAGGGCTCTACACTTACAACTAACCATGTAAGGAACACATCCTACCAACATGTCAAAAGGGATCACAGACTCATCACTTCCCCTTGGAAGTAACCTTGATCTAGAGAACACTAAGCTTCTCCCTAAAGTATTCAAACTTCACTCTAGCCATTTCTAGCATAGAATCACATCAGGGATGATTACATTCAATGATAACCTGCAAGCTTCACCAGGACCAGTTACATCCGAGGGAAACCTACAGGACCGTTTACGTCTGAGCAACCTACGAGCTTCACTAGGATTTTGTGCTCAGACAAACTGTCTCACCGACTATGCTAAAACTCCTTCTTTCGAGAGATCTCGATCTGGATCACAAATTGGAGCTTCAGTGCTCCTTTTCTTCTTCAGATGTACTCAGTGCCATGCAGGACTGCTTCCTACTAAACAAGGAGACCACACCTGATCCCATACTGAAGCAACACCCCGAAGTGCTCTTCCTATCAATGGCACTGCGTGCCCAATTTGAATCCACATAACCTTCCAGGTTAATTTTCTGATTTGCTTCATACTTGAACCCATAATCAACTATACCCTTCAGGTACCTTAGAATATGCTTTTGCAATATTTAGGTGAACATGTCTTGGATCCATCAGGAATTGGCTCAATGTGTTCATAGCAAAGCAAATATCTGGTATTTTATTCATTAGGTACATCAAGGACCCAATCATCTGACGATCCATCATAGCATCGACCGTCTCTGATGAAGCATCACTCAATAGCTTCAGGGTCGATGCCATAGGTGTGGTAATGGCCTTGCAGTCCATCATCCTGAACCTCTTCAAGATCTCTACTGCATACTTCCCTTGTCCTAGGGAGATTCCATCCACTCTCTGCCACACCTCCATGCCTAGAAAGTAGTGCATCATTACCAAGTCCCTTCACTCGAACTTGGAATCAAGTCTCCTTCTTGCAAATTTAATGAGATCCTCTTTTATGTCAGGAACAAGTCATCAACATATAGTAGGAGCATCACTGGTATTCCACCTCCAACCTTGAAGTAAAGGCTAGAATCTGCTTTACTCTCAGTAAATCCTAGAGCCATCAATAAGCTGTCCATCCTATCATACCATGTTGAACATTAGGATCTTCTACAGTCACTGCCTCTGAAATGGAGCATCATTCTCCCTCTTCCTTTCGTACTCTATGCATTGAAACATTATGTATTGGAGTGACAAGTATATTCCTCTACTACTAATATTCTATGTATCCATCTAGGGTCATTAGATACCAAGATCCTCTATCTTGAAAAACATTCTCCTCACACCCATCTGTGAGCTTGTCATGCTCTATGGGATTTCATATTCAACCTTGTATCAAAGGTTAATATCTTCATCACTCTAAGTGATTTTCAAGCTCCTCATGTATGTGTTATTCCATGGGTTCCTTCTAAGCTCGTATAAGGCCTTCTTTAATTTTCACACGAGTCTTCCTATCATGTGTCTCAACTCCCACTGGATGCAAATGTCTCTTCGTAGTCTATTCCTTCTTTCTATGAGAAGCCTTGTGCTATGAATCTTTCCTTGTATCCCACGATGTTTCCATATACTACATGATGGATCTTGCAAACCCACTTTGGACTTCCCTTCAAGTCTCGATACTGCATCCTAGATATCATTCTTGTTGAACCGGTATTCTCCTTCCCTTTCTTCTTGGCTACTTCTTCATAGCTGGAAGCTTCTGCATCAATGATGTCGCTCAACAGTGTCATATAACTGCACTCTATCTGAGACCTCTTCTTTCTTTTAAAGTATCATCATATTATTCTTCGTCTTGGATTATTTCTCAAATTGTCGCCACTTATTCTTTGGAACAAGTCTCATCCTTCTTTTATTGTAGGTAATTGTACGCAATCTTTCCTACAAGTCAAATGCATTAGTTGTATGGTTAGAAACATTTCATAAGGTATATTCATAATGAAGAATTATTTTGCATGAAGATATAATCATGCAACTATTTTATCCAATACAAAATTCATCCATATCTTACAGAAACTTTCTAGATGCCTTCCATCTCTACCAGGAAAACATTGATATTGTGCACTAATCCAATATGTCAGCAAAGAGGTTTCACTCTAGATAAGTAGAAATGGAGAGCTGTATAGTACCATGGGCCGCTTACCCATCATATGCATATTAGCAGTATACTATCATTAGCGCAAAAATTCTATCACATCAACTGAATATAAACAATTTCATAACAAAATAATATCATGAAATGACAATTGAATACTTATCTTTATTTGTTTCATGGGTAGACTCCTTCTTGAGCCTTAGCTTCATCATTTTATTCATTCATAAAAACATCATTTCTTACCCAAATGCTTAAGATGGATAAGAATTTCTTCAAGAATTGAGTTCTTCATATTCCTCACTGCTTGAGGGATCTTCTTTGAATTGTGAGCGCTTGATCTTTAGTTGTTCCCATATTCTATTCTCTTATTATGGGTCGAATTGCATCTTGTGTGTGCTCTTCCCAGAGTCTACTGAAAGTAATCACTTCCTTCTGGAACACATTCCTTGATTGAATGAATCCCATGATCCTGGGAAGCCATTCAAGGTGGTTATCACACCTTCTGCATCCACTGCTTCAAGTTGTTATTTGATTTGAGAGACCCTTGTAAAGTATGACTGTATGGTCTCTGAATTCTAGATCTTTACATTCTTCAACTGGTTTCTCAAATTTTTCTTCTGATTTATGTTCTTCCCTTCAAATAGATTGGTCAAAGAATCAAACATCTCTTTAGGAGTCTTTGGGGAATACACTTGTGGTATGAGGTGTGTTACAGCTGATTTTACCACACATGGTAGATCACACATTTATGGCCTTCCCCATCCCTTTGCAAACTCTTTGGACCCCATGGACCATTTTTGTACCTTTGATGTTTCCAAGATCATCCCTAAAAACACGTGTTATCTGCTATACGCGACTTTTTAACCCTTTCTTGCATATATACGTGGATATGACCCTCAAAAACGCGTGCATCGGGGTGTGTGCAAAAGGCCAAATAGTTTTGGAGTTTTCCTTCATGTGCATCTGAGTTACTTGTGTCTTGGCCTTCCATATGCCTTCAGATCACTCAAAATTGACCTTCCATTACACCATTGAAGCACTATATAAGGAACCCTTTGGATACAATGAAAGGAGAGGAATTGAAGAGCAGGAAAACTATAGTCCATTGTTGTTGAAGCTTGCTTATACTTGAGTCTGCATCCCTTTTTCTTTTGGAGCACTTTGTGTTCTTCCCAAGCTTTCCTTTCCTTGTGAGCTTGCTATCGAGAGATGGAGGATTGAGGTGGTGAAGGCCCAGGTGGAGGACTCAGTTTCTCCGGTTCGCAGACGTGCCGACAAAGGTTGTCATTCATGTAATCTCTGTAACAGAATTGGTGACCATACTAGGGAGTTCCTAGTCATTTTATTTGGGGGTTTTGTCATCATTGAATGTTCTTGAATTTCTTTGATTTCTCTATTTCTGAATCGGGACTAGGGGCATTTTTTCCCAATAGTGTCTTACAAGAGTAAATTTTGTCTTAGCTTTCCTGTTTGCCTTCTTTTTTATCTCTTTTTCTTCCTGTACGTGGGTTTATCCTTCACAATCACGTGTACACATGGGTTTTCCTAGAATAGGCACATATATACGTAGATTTACTGCACACAATCATGTATGCCTTGAGTTTTTCCTTTTTGGGGAAGATTAAGTGTTGTTGGGTGAGTTTGGATGATTGTTGATTCTTCTTGGATGCTTTGGGAGTCTGTATACATCCCTGTTTCTGACCAGCGACACTTTTTAGTTTAAAATTTTTAAAAATATTCTTGTCATTTCATTTTCTATTTTTTGTTTTGGTATTAGTGCATTAGGTCTCTTTTACCTTGGTGCTTTGCTTGGGTTCTATCTGGTACTGCTTGCAGATTCTAAGGGTTGTAGAGTCATAATTTTTCTTTTTATCTCATTTAATTCAAAAAATACAAAAACATTTGCTTTTTGCATCATTATGCATTGTTTTCATTTTGCATTTGCATGGTACTTGCATTAGGTTTGCTTGGAGAATATTAGTCAGATTTTCATATAGGAATGATTGCATATTCATTTGAATAAAAATTTTGTACTTCACATAGTAGCATACCCTATTCTTCATTTGGAACAGTTCATTTTACTTTTTGTTGCGGCATGACATCATTAGTTGCATGACCATTTTCCCTTTAAGTAATAATCCAATTAAAATCAACGCATAATAAAATGAATTACACTCTTTTCTTTTATAGGGTGCACCAACAATATTAGATTTTAGGGTCATGGAATAGTTCATTATGAGTAAATTCTCCAAGAACACTAAACGAAACATTTATGTGTCTATCTAGTTGAGAGTGTGAAATTCCTTTATATAATTAGTGTTCTCAGGATCCTCCTCTTACAAGGGAGTTAAGCACGAGGCAATGTGAGCAGTTATTGATTAGGATGACCCCTCATCATACACTACTAGATTTTGATCCAAAATCCGACGGTTTTTTCCGACGGCGCATGGATTTTTTATTTTAACCGTGCCAAAAATCAGAAAGATTAAATTTTTTTTGAAATAATGGGCATAAGCGTCGCTTAAGCGACGGCGCTGAAATTGCTATCCTCCTAAGTGTCGCTTAAGCGACGGTTTTCCTCTAAGTGTCTCTTAAGCGACGATTTTTTTTCCTAAGTGTCGCTTAAGCGACGGGTTTCCTCTCCATGTTTCCTTTTAAAAGATTATAGGTTTAAACGTGGAGGGGTGGATGGCATGTTCATATTTCATCATGGGAAGGCCAGAAAGTGAGGAGAGAGAATCATGCAGTTCAAAACTCACTATCAAGGTGAACGACGATGACTCCTAAACCTATGAGAAAATATTAGCATGGGAACAAAAAGACAACAAAGGTATTAACTAGGATACTCATGATTGATAGCCTTCTACCACCATCCTTATGACAACTAAACTAAAATATGGGAAGTCTCACAACATGGTGGGGTGGATCCTAAGGTGAAAATGAAAAAGGTTGAC